>OY759198.1:9011200-9611200 GCA_963662085.1 Eupithecia inturbata
GATGTTTACGAAGTACCTACATAATTGTATAAACGAAGCGTAGTCGTCCCTTCCTTGATAATGTAGGTTGGTGGATAGGTTTTGTAACCTCCTTGCTTGGTAGCATGCATTATAATAACAACTCTGAGGATAATAAAAATGACTGAAGAAATAAGGCTAGTATTTGTTGCACTGCGAGGGCTCTGGCTCTAAACTTTAAGTTTGTTGTATTGAAATTATTAATATTTGCAGAATATAAAACCTACATTCGCGCTCTGCAAGATATTCTGTCTGATGCACAAAAGTTGATCCTGAACTTGTCGAGAGGGTACAAAACAGCTGCACGAGTAGACCACGAATGGCGGAATAAAATGAAAAAAGTTTTATTCGAGGTATCTTTTACACATACCTACACTCTGCTCCCACCAAAGTGTCTGTGAAGCTGTTATTTTATGACTCTAAAGGGACATGTATGTAGATAGGTACTACGTAAGACCGCGGCCGCTTGCCGTAGGTAGGTACCCATAAGCTCTTTGTATTTAATTTAAACATAGCTCCGTCTCAGCGTATTTATTTTCATTAACAGAATTAACGAATGCAATATTTTATAGACTGCTTCTTTTAAAGAATACCTAGTGATGCGATTCTATCGGCTCGAAAAATATCGGGACTAACAATAGCTTCGATATTTATCGAGCTGACAGATTACGTGTGTATGATTTTTTTTATTATTTAATTAAGGTCAAAGAAAATAAATGCGTGGACACAGTATAACAGTCTGCAGTTAGCTACGAACAGTTGCGATTGATCATTCATGGTCCAGCACAATTGATTCATCCATACTTCCATACTAATATTATAAATTCGTAAGTAACTCTGTCTGTCTGTCTGTTACCATTTCACGCCTAAACGGCTGAACGGATCTCAATGAAATTTGTATGGTATGGGTAGGATTTTTTTGTATGGTATGGGTAGGATTTTACTTGTATTGTACCTATTTTATTTTATAGGTGCCTACCTATTCTGTAATCTGGAAGCCAATTCTCGCCAATGTATCACTCGATAATTATCAAAAGAACTGTCAAATTTAACAGTTCTTGCCATATTTATCGAGTGATAAATTGGCGAGAATTGCCTCCCTTAGCCTTTAAAGGTACATAATAGGTGATATGATATTAGTCATATCATAATACTCACAAACTTACGATTACAATCGTGCTGTTGTTATCAGTTTCAATCGTTCGTCAACGATTTCACCGGTGGCACGCCCGAAGGGAATCAGTACTTCTTCGATCTACCAACATTACTGAAAACGGCCGCTCCAACGAAGGACAACCCTGAGGAAGACCCTTGCGAGGCCGATGAAAAAGAAGAAGTGGTAGAAAAAGAAGAATCTAGTAATTTTTAATTTGTTTTTGACCTTTGTATCTGTGATCGTGTATTATTATGTCTGTCTACCAAAGGGGTCGTCCATTATTTACGTGATGTTTTTTCATAACCTTTATAAACAATGGATAATTTTTTTCAATGGGTAATAAATTTAACGTGTTGATTTTTTGTACTCCCCGTTTACATCTTATAGTCCCAACCTAGCTGCCCAATGGCTCAACCGATTTTGATAAAGTTTTGTTTTGCTTGCAAGGTGACTTGATCGAGAGAGTTGGTTGATAACTCGATGCAGCCGCTATAGTAGATGCCTATATAGGTATACTATATTAATATTATATATTAATGCGAAAGTTCATGTGAATGTTTGTTACCACATATCTCTGTAACTACATGAAATTCGGTAGTTATATTGATAGATTATGTTCTAGAATAACACGTAGGCAAATCTGATTTTCAAAAATTAACCTCTGCGTGTGTTAAAAGGGTGGTAAAGTTTGTATAGAAAATTATATTCCTTGGTTCGATTCACTTAAAACTCGGTATAAATAAACTATAAAGTAAATGATACACGTTTTTTTTATTTTTCAATACTAATCCCCTAGGGGGCGAAGCCGCGGGACGCGTCTAGTAATCTATAAAAGATAAGAGAAAAGAACCGAAAATAGTAGTAGAGAAGAACAGAACTATCCGACATAGCTCTCAGAATTACAAGGCTAAAGTGGCGGTGGGCAGGCCCTAAAGCTCGCAGAACCGCTAACCGTTGAAAGGTCCTCG
The DNA here is from genome assembly GCA_963662085.1 of Eupithecia inturbata. Taxonomy (NCBI): domain Eukaryota; kingdom Metazoa; phylum Arthropoda; class Insecta; order Lepidoptera; family Geometridae; genus Eupithecia; species Eupithecia inturbata. The sequence continues at coordinate 9,013,343 of OY759198.1, forward strand.
AGTCACGACCACGATGCAATGCGAAACGGAGTGTGGGAAGACCTTCCAACCGATGGCTTATTCCAGTTTTCCCCCTTGACTATTCCCCCTTGTGGGAAAACTGGATACTTACATATTTTTAAAAAGTCCGGAATTCCTTCTTACCGCGTTTCTTATTCAACTTTCCCCTTGAGAAAATTTATTCATGGGGGAAATCGGAAACCGATCGACCGACGACATTGTAGCGGTCGCAGGGAGTCGATGGATGGAGACGGCTCAGGACCGCTATTCTTGGCGTCGTTTGAGGCCTATGTTCAGGTAGGTACATAGGTATACCTACGGGCTGATGATTAAGATATACTTAATCTTATCCAGATGCAGAAAAGTCATGGTGGGAGCGCATGGGAGACGACAGCCGTCCATTCGTAATGTTCGGAGATATGGCTGAGTTCAAGGCACCAGAACGGAGGGAGGTCCTGAACAAAATAAAAGCAGCCAAGACTGCGCCCAGAAAGTGGAAGGAATATAGTAAGTAACGCCATCCAGTATTGTTTTTAATAACTGTTAGTTTTTCAAAGTTCTAGCTATGAATGAATCATGAATACAATAGAATGTTAATAAAATGGGTTTCTTTTTTTGTTATTTGCTTAAGGTTGTTTTCGTGTCACTACGGCCATGATAGGCCTATTGTGATCGCCACTCGAGAGTTCAGCCCTGAAGCTGCGGCGTTCATAGTTCGCCACTAACCCTTGCAGTTGCTGGGAACTGTAGGATTTTCTTCGGGGTGATGGCTCGTAGCTTGTCTGAGCTGTGCAGGTGCTTGCCCAGATGGATGCTACGTGTTTGAATCACTGCTCCGCACTCTCCTACCAGGTGCACTCCACCTGGTAGGAGAGTGCGGAGCAGCGAAGAGGCGGAGGAAACCCACTGGTTTCCTCCGCCTCTTCGCAGAATCTGCAGGACTGTGTTTCGCTTAGACCCAGTTTGTACATGTGCTTGTTAAGGCGACAGTGTTCAGTTAGGGCTCTTGTTATGATGCGAAGGTTGCTTCTGCTTAGCGCTAGGATTCGGTTGGTGTACCGTTCATCGAAGGCTTTTATTAATGATTTTGAGTTACTCATGCCCAAGGAATTCTTCCAAAGCTTGGCAGATTCTTCGAAGCAGAAATCCAAGAGGGTTCTGTTAGCCAGGTTTTTACTTTCTACCTTTATCCTCGGGATCATTATTTATGTATACAATAGCGAAATAATTTTCCATAATTGACGGAGAAATCGACGAATATGAAAATTAAAATGAAAAATGTTTATTTCTGTACTTAAGTACAAAAAAGTAAGTACGTAGGTAAGTTACAATAACATGGGTTGGTTTAATGCTTGTGTCGAGTACCTACCCCGCTCTTCCTTATCGTGTTCGTTCGTTAGTTACAGAAATTATTCAAAAGAAATATTTAAAATCATAAATTTAGGTCAAAAAACCGTATGTTCAGTTTGGTAGTCCCGAGGACGCCGGTCTCATAAGAGTCCGGGCAACAGGAGCTACCGAACAAAAGTGAGTATATGTGTGTGCGTGTGGGTATTGTGTGAGTGTATTGTGTGTTGTGTTTAGTAGTCCCGAGAACACCGATCGCTTAAGAGACCGGGCAACAGGAGCTACCAAAATAAGTGAGTGTGTGTTTGTGCGTAGTAGTGTTAGGGTGTGTGAGGGTGTGTGTGCGTATGTGGTAGTGTTTGTGTAGCGTGCGTGTATGTGTCAGGTTTGGTACTCCATAGGACACCGGTCTCATGTGAGTCCGGGCAACAAGAGCACCAACGTGTCTATAAAACATTATTAATAATTTAAATACATAACATAAAAAAAAACATACGTACAGCCGAACATAGAACCTCTTCCTTTTTTCAAAGTTTAAAATGAGACGTCACGATGACAAAATAAGTTCGTTAAAGAAGGGTCCCACTGCTCAAATGCTCAACTCAGTTGAGCATCGGGAAACTCGCAGATGTCGTCTCGGTACTATCGCCAAACCGAACTTGAGGCTCAAGAGGTCTACTTTGAAAAACGAACGAAGTTGACGGATGACGGATTGCACGAAACGAACAACCTTACCACCAAGTTGCTTCGGGCGCGTCACGAACTGACACTTTTCGTTTCGTTTATATTATTCTGTAATTTATTTCTTAGAGATCTAAGAAATAAAGGATAAGAATAATTTACATAGAAGGTCATCGAAAGAACGGACCGCCCATCCTTCATTGTGTGCGATTTGACGTCAACCGTCGTCGGTCGGTTTTTCAAAGTAGACCTCCTGGATCCTAAGTACCTAAGTAAAAGAGTAAGTAAGTTTCCTTATTCAGTAGGTACCTTTTTTTGCCTCCAGTCTTCAACCAAATGTACGTATCATCAGCCTGCAACAATGCAGATGAGGTCAAAGACGAGTACCAGTACCAGATCCCGGAGGAACGCTGGGAGTGCCCCGGGCCTACCGGGAAACCAGATAATAGTATGGCTTCTAGAATGGTAAGTCAACGCCATCTGTTGAGTCAGTGTAGAAACTATGTCTTCATCTTGTCAAGGTGTACCTGCATATTGCTCTATAAATAAGTACCTACATACAGTGGTGGTCACATAATTAAAGACACTGGAAGCATATTGAAATAACTAAGCTATTCCTCCTGTATATACTTTATCAGACTGCCATTGTAACTTGCTGCACAAATAATTTTTATTTGTGTTGTTATTGTGTATTGTTAAAACGAAACATTTACAACAAAACTTGCCTTTTATTCGGTAAAACTTAATTGTAAGCAGTGTAAATAAAAGATAAGATTAGTAAGATCTGGCCATATAATTAAAGACACTTCATTTCGTAACAAGAAATTAAACAAAAAATTAGTTATCTTTGAAATTATTTTAGTACGTAAGATTTCTAACACATTTTTATAGCATTCCGATGCGTATCAATACTTGGTCGCATGTCCTTTTGCAGCAATAACAGCACGACATCTCTTAGCCATGGAAGCAATCAATTCTGTACAAACTTGTACCGGAATTTGTTCCCACGCTTCTGTAAAAGCTGTGTAAAGTTGATCGACGTTTGATGTACTCTTGCCGCCACTGTCTTCTTCACCTGGTACAACAAGTTTTCGATTGGATTTAAATCCGGACTGTACGGGGGCCAATCCAAAACTGTCACAAACTGGTTCCTTAAGAAATTTTTAACTACTTTTGCGGTGTGTTTCGGATCATTATCCTGTTGAAAAGTCCAAATTACCGGTAAATTTTGCTCAGCATAGGGCAGCATGGTTTCTTGTAAAATATTTTTGTACTGGTATTTATCCATATTGCTTTCTATATTCCTGACAGGTCCGACACCAAGTCCTGAAAAACAGCCCCACACTATGATATTGCCCCCTCCATGTTTCACTACTTTCTTGGTGTACTTCGGATCCATTTCTTTGTTCGGGGGGCGTCTAACATATTGTTTTCCGTCAGAATTAATCATATTAATTTTTGTTTCATCCGAAAAAAGCACATTTTTCCACTATCGTTCAGTCCAGTGTTCATATTTTTTAGCAAACGCTGACCTTGCCTTAACATTTTGCTTTTTCAAAAGTGGCACCTTCCGAGACACTCTTCCGTACAAGTTTGCCTCACATAGTCTCCGTCTAATTGTCCTTGCAGACACACCCGTCGACCCTCCTGCCCCATATATTTCCGAGCGTATCAGTTCTAGTCCTTTAAACGGTTCCTTTTTTGCCAACAATACCATCCTAGAGTCTTCCCGCGGAGTAGTTTTTCTAGGTCACGGTTTTCTGGGTACGTTTTCGGTCGTATCGAACTTCTTGAAATGCGTTATAGCATTCATAACCATGTCCTTAGAACGGCTCAAATGGTTTGCGATATTTTTGTATGACCAACCTTTGCTATGAAAGTTCAAGATTATCTTTCTAGTGGACGAATCGCAACTCTTGTTTTTTCCCATATCGATTGGTATAAAACGAATTAATTTGAATACAAAAAATAAAATGTTATAATTAATGTCGATGTTTCATGCAAATACGCGGCAAAACAATGAAAAACCGAATGTAGTTCTGTTTCTTTTTTTATATTCAGAACATAGCGTTCACTGTCTTTAATTAGCTGGCCAGCTACAGGTACGTTAAAAAAGTTTGTATTAGATTCGGATAGTGAGCAGTGTCTAAAATACCAAGCAACACAACTTTTTTGTCTTCCATTTTTAAGAATACAACGTCATGTATGATTTAGTAACAATTACATTCAATTTAATACCTACTTTGGCTAATGGTTGTGCCAAAATCATATTTATTGTGATCAATTAGGGGGTGTCTCTAATTATGTGTCCACCACTGTAAGTACAATGTGCGGCCTTATCGCTTAGAAGCGACCTTTTCCAAGCAACCTTTAGATGGAAAGAATTATGTCGGTCCACTGTCGTAATTAAAGCTAGATAACTAGGCATGCACCCCTGCGTAAGTTAATATTTCTATAGGAGTTCTTCGTAACATTTATTTCGCTTACGCTATATTCTCTGGTGTAACTACCGCTCGTGCGACTTGCGACAATCTGTCTCGAGACCATAGACTTAGGATTTTTTCACTAAACATCCGAAGCTTCGATCAGGGAGTCTAATGGATACGCTATAAGACCTTTTTTGAATAACCTCTTGATCTCTCTTTGAGTTTGACCAACATTTTTCATCGATGTCGATGTCATTTTGTAAGCCAATAAATAAAATTTTGCATAATCAACGCCCAAAATAGCGATAATAGTGAAGATTACATATTTAAAATACTTATTATAGTAGCTGAATTTACGCGGCTTTACCCAAGTGGACGATTCTTACGAGAAATTAGGCTTCAAACTGAAATCAAATTATAATGATTACTGATTCTCTGAAGTACCTATCATCTACAATTAACTCATAGTCCCTTTGATGGATGTTATAAAACACATGTTATCTGTCAGAAAACCATAATTAAATTTAATCAACAAAAGTACTTTGGTGCTATCGATAAAATTCAAATACAGTCCCCAATGACTACAGCACTAGCAAATTTACGTCAATGGTTGGTATTGGTTACGCTTAAACAATGTCAATCTAGTACATTTTGTATGGCGTCACGTCTCCTATAGAGACTACGTTTTTTCTCGACGATCCTAATCTTATGCTCGAGACCACCTCTCTCATTTGCGATAGTTGATCTGAGGGTTGAGCCTATTTGACTTTAGTAACGAGACGTGATCGTGACGTCTCCTTTTTGAATGGGGAATTGCGTAGTTCCCTGTCACGTCTCATTACTAACGTCAAATAGGGTCACCCCTCTAATGTTACATACCTATTCAGAATGAATTTGCTTGATTTCTTTTTGAAAAATAAGCAAATCTTTCAAAAGTCGGCTGACATGTACGTGATCAAAGGTGATATCCGGTAGTTTGTTAAACCTCGAGCCTCATTTTCTCAGGACACAAAGACTTTAATACTCGTACATAATATCAAAAAGGTCTTTAATTGATAATCCGTCCATGTTTTTGCGCTAGATTTTGCAAATTTCCTTGCTGGTTTTTGATTATAAGTTATAATCAATAACCAGCAAGGAAATTTGCAACTTATTAAAAATAAGTAATTTATAAAAATTTGCATTTTTTATAATTTATAACAAAAGTGACTTAGCCGTTTCGATGTCGTCTATCGAGAAAGCTGTCCCCCTACCCGTAGGTACCAAACTACTCTAATCCATCACTTCACCCTTATTGTGCAAAAAGTAGGTAAGTAAAGTATTTACCTCGAGATTGCAATTATTGCACTTTAGAACATTGGAACTCGACGTCATTGTTTAACAAAGTTCACGCTGCACTTGCGCAGTGACACCCTTACGCACCGGAAGAGCGCGAAGGGCAGACTGATAAAAAGTAGCATAAAATTATCTGGATACAATCCCCTTGCCAAATTTCATTATGATCCGACCAGCCGTTAGGCGTTTGTGCGTTAGGAGCCGCTATGGACTGCCAGTTAGACAGAGACAGATTTACTTTAAAATTTATCATATCAGGCCGGCAATTCTCGCCAATAATGTATCAAAAAAAAAAACAAAAGAACTGTCAAATATGTCAGTTTTTATATAGAAGAACTGTCAGATTTGACAGTTCTTTTGATATTTAACGAGTGATCTAATGGAGAGGATTGCCTTTCAGTAGGTATGGATATGGATGGATTTCACCCTCTAAAACGTCTATACACACACTTCATATTATTGGTTTAGTGCTAAATAAATATTTTTTTTCAGTCTTTTGCGACGAGTCGCCGTGGAACCCGAGTTAGCGAGGATATGAGAGGAAACATGGGGTCAATCCTCAAGATTATGTGGTAATGACAAGACTATGGTGTCAATTCTGTTGTTACCACAGGCACTAAAATGTCACTTTACTTTTTAGGGTTCCCAGCCAGAACCCAACTAGTAAATAAATGTACCTTTTAGTACAAATTCGTTAAGTTGTTGTAAAAACGGAAGTTACTACAGAAATATATCTAGATAGAAGCAAAAAGGTTATTTACCTCGCGTGCCGAAAAGAGGGGCTGGAGAACCTCTTTGCTCACCTCAATATTCTGCCGCTCCCGACCGCTCTCCACGCGAGACGTCTGGTCATAAAAACATGCCTTGATGTTCAATAATGAACTGTTCAAACACCACCAAAAAAGAAAATTGTGTAATTTAGTGGTGTTTTACATCACTCAATAACACTCGTGAAGTCAAAGTACCTATGCAAAATTTTACACGCTCTTCGGTTTCAATAAAAATCGGCGAACTCTTTGCTTCTATTTCTGTGGAAGTGACACCTTCACTAAGAACGTGAGCGGGTTAACAACGAACCTTGTTTGTGTTGGAAGTTCATACTTAAAGAAATAATGAATGCAAGCATGCAACGCTTGCATCCTACGCTTGCAGAGGTTGCAGTTTCAGTTTGCCGCTGAGTAGGGTGTAGTGCCATTGCCATGTGTGTTATTTATGTATTATCATATATATGTTACTAGCTGCAGCCCGCGGCTTCGCACGCTTTTTTTCCGGAATAAAAGGTAGCCTATGTCCGGCCCCGGAATACCATCTGCCTCGCTGCCAAATTTATTAAATATTAAATAGTGTAACTTACACGACTTTCTTTTATTTAAATAGATTTCTACGTATCTCATCCCAGGCCTTATTCGCACGATATCCATGGTATCAAAATACCATATGATGACATGACCACATTTTAAACTATTAAAACTGCTTAATTTTTTTTAGCCTGTGACGTTTTATTTTACGCAAATTTTATTTTACACAGCTCTGCCGGTCAAAACAGTGTTTATACGGAGAAGACAGCCATTCTTGGAGCCAGGGACTCCATGGAGCTCGCATCTACCACCAAACTACACGTACGTACTACAAATAAGATCCGTTTCGTTTGTTGTTCCTGAAAACATGTGGATAGATGTTTAATATGCTCGCAGTTTCAAGGTCTAACGATGATTATGTATGACTTAGTGCTGCGAAATAATATATTCTGAGATCAAATTATTCTTTTTACTCACTTAGGTCAAAATCGAGTATTCAAAAACCTTCCCCTCCTCATAATTTTTACCCCCTTGGGTTAAAAACGAAAATTTTGTCGCTACAATCGGGTACAAGCCCGGTACAGTCAAATAAGACCAAAAATATTCATGTATATCTCAAAGTCGGTTGCCAGGTTCACACAGCTTGGTATCTTACCATGTAGAGTGTCAGCGTGTCGCATAATATTTAGTATATTTTATTTTTACAATAAATTTTCAGCGTACGAGTGAAGGGCGACCAAAGAACTCGGAACGCAACAACGGCACAGTGGTCATCCAGATAGGGAGCAGAAGGCAGTCCTTCTTCAATGAGGAGTTGCAAGAGACTCATGACGCCATGATAAAAGCTTGTGAAATGTTAGTGCAAACACACCGTATATTATTACTTGTCTTGTCTTATTAGATGGGTTCTTATCTGAATTTAACGCATTCACTGCCTAGCGTCTGCGGCGGCGCGACCCGCAGCTATTATAGGCCTCACAGAGTTCTGCGAGACCAAACTTTCATGAATGACGTTTTTTTAACACAACTCCTAGAAAAATTGATTTATTGCGACAATGCGAATGCGAATCTTCGCTTCGTAGTGTGGCCATAGCATTAGGGGAGACTAGGGAGACTAGTATAGAATCATTTTAAAACATAGTACCTACTATGTATTTTGTAACGATGGATCATGTTTACAGATTGAAAGAATCGAAGGACAACGATGACGAAGATGAAGTGTCAATCTCCAAAAAGTTAGTATATGGTATTCATATACCCCCTTTCATAATAGTCTGCTAACGTAGAGCATTGCTATCTCTCACTCTGTCTTCTTCCATTGTCAGAGTGAGAAATAACGCTGCTTAGCAAATATGTTCAGTTAGCGGACCATTATGAATAAGGAGGTTAGAATTCCAGTAGGTTCACATGTTACACTTGATGTCGGTACACTATATACAATTAATATTATAACAATAACACACAAACTTTCGACATTATATCTATGTACATAAGGGATTATTCAAAGAAATAATTTGGCGTTTTTAAAAAACGATAAACCGACTTCAAATTCTGGTTTATAGATTATATTCACCTGTGTCTCGGACGAACGAAATCACCCCTCCCTTTCTTTCCCTGACCGAAAGTCTAATTTGCAAAAAATTTAGTTAACACTGCACTGGCGACATCTAGTTAGCATTCAAGTCTAATTTAGTTTCATGACACATGGATGAAACTGTTGACGCTCGTTGTCATGGAAACCATTAATCTCCGTAGGTATTATATTCTCTTGGATTAATTAGGTGATAATGAAATTATCTTAATCTGAAGAATTTTTACAAACCTACGTTTTACGTTGCACATAGCAATTCCTCGAGAATCAAACTAATAGGAGACCACCTCAAAATCAATTTTGATACAACAACGAAAGAATCATCAAAATCTATTTACATTTGGCGCAGATATCACCAAAACTGTTATAGCTAGTCGTGATTTTCCAAAAATATTATGTTTCTTTTTAAGTTTAACGGGATAAATACTAATCCCTCGCAAATAAAATTTTTATGGGACTACCTCGGGATCATTCTCTATACAATAGTGAAAGAATCAGTAAAATCAGTTAGCCATAGGCGGAGATATCAAGTAACATACATACATAAAAATAAAAAAAAATAAAAAAACATACAGACGAACTGAGAACCTCCTCCTGTTTGAAGTCGGTTAAATAACAGACATGTCTCTTCTGTAAATTAAATAAAAATAATTGGTCAGACTAAAATTAATAATAAATAAATTAAAAGGTATGTAAGTATGGTGCTGTACAAGGGCATTGTCAAACTATACTAAAAATAATGTACAAAATTACATATAAAAAAAGAAAATAATGAAATAATGCCAGAAGTAAAAATTATTAATTTCGACATCTTCTGCTTTCTAAGAGAGTCAGAGTCAAACGTTAGTTTTTCAGAGTTTCTAAGGGAGTCAAATAAACTAAAACATCTGTGACTGAACAAGCTTATACATAATACGGGCTTCAGACCACCTAACCTAGGTATCTATACTCTATGCCTGTACCATGTACATATATCATTTTGTTTGTTTTCAGGAAACTGGAGAAAACTGATAGCAAGGAAATTGCTCATCATCACGTACCTGAGGTGGACCATAAAATACATTACGAGAAGGTAAACAATAAACGACCAGGGCCTCTATCACCGTATAACTTAGTTACAGCAACGGTTGCTTCATTAGTTCGTCGTTCACTATAGGCGCTGAATCTTTTCTTACAATCGATTATCTTTTAGCGAGCCACATCTTGATTATTTCGCATCGCGGTAAGAATTTTAAAAAATCTTAAGCGAAACGTTAGTATTTAGTTCAGCCATACTCAAAGTGTGCTCCGCGGAGCCCTGGGGGTCATAATTAAAAAATATATAGGTTTAGTACCTAAACTAGGTTGCAGAGAAGATTATGCATTAGTTAGACGATATATTATTATGATAAACGACAGTCACTAATTATGAAGCGAAATACATTCGAAATTTAATAAGTGCGAAAGGGACAAATGCCCTGCGCTAGCGCGGCGTTCCTGAGTAGGTCAAACGAGATATCTTAATAATTTTTAGAAATGTCACTAGTTTAAAATTAATTTCGTACTTTTATAATACTTTAATTTTCCCAACAGCCGCTAGAAATGACGCAAAATTTTTGCGCCTCGCTCCGCTCGCCGTTACTTTTCACTTCACACTTCACATCTTCAAGTTTTTCCAATGCCGCGCCGCCGCCGCTAGTCTCAATAATTAGCGCGGCTCGCTTAGCTTGTCAGCGCCGTTATATCGTCTTTTCTTCCTTTTCTTACCAAATTTCCTTAAAAACTGTTTAAAATTTTCGAGGCTAGCTCCGCTCGCCGTGATTATGCAGCCTTTTCTTTCGCAAATTATGTTGTTAAATTTTATTTTAAATAAACTTCATACTGAGTTTAAAACTTTATTAAAAAATAACTATTTTCAAGGGAAAGAAAAGGAGTTTGATATTATTATTTATACAATTGGCCTACAGGTTTGTCCAGTGGAGAAGTGCCAGCGACTGAAAGCCGACTCGTTCATCCGCTCGCTGCCTCCGTACATGCGAGCGAACCCCTTCACGTATTTCGAACAGAATTTCGAGGAGTACGAGACCTGCACTCCAGGTAACTTATTCTGCCACTTTTTTCGTCTATTTGTATTCATTATAAATATTTTCCGAGGCTTGGCATAGATAGATCTGGTATATTGGTCCACTGCTGGACGCAGGCCTGCCCCTGATAAGCGCCTTATTGGCTTTTATCATATGGGGGATAATAGATAGATAGAAAACTCTTCAAATATGTGACAATTGGCGGTCTCTACCAGACAACCGTGGTTTGATAGGATGGTCGGATTGACCACGAGGATCGGTGTGCATTGTTATGTACCTACCTAGCTAATACATATTACAAATTTCATTTCATTTATGAAATACATCAATATTCCTCATCATGTGACTGAAAGTAAGTACCGACTGGTCTCATAAACTATTTTATAGTAATCTTACAACTACTCATAATAAACTTCATCTTTCTTTCTTTCTCTTTTGGTTGCCTGGAAGAAATCGCCTTAAGGCCGCCAGTTCCATTGCTGTTCCCTACATTATGTTTAATGAGTACTATCTGTTTTATAAGGTGATGAATAAAGCATTATCTATCTATCTATCTAATAAAAATTATTAACTAGTTGGTTTATAATATAAATATGTCAAATTTAAATTTATTAAGTACTCAAAGAAAATTACAATTGAATCAATTGAGCTAACTGCAGACTGTTCCAAACAATCTACAGGTAGCTCAACTGATCCATATCAATACCAGTCCGAAGCACGCTGGCAAAAATACTAGTTCTATTTTGTTTCTATTATTTGATTGTACCTAATTTTCTATGTTAATAAAGTTTATCAAATCTTACATACAAATATATACATAAATAAACTCAAACGTAATAGAGGATTAGGCCCGTGTTATGAAAGCTTGCTCAGTCTATGCTTTTCTATGGCATTTCTATGGCTATTTTATGTAACACTTTTCTATGGAATAAACGTCACTCAAGCAACGGTCTATGACTGAGCAAGCTTTCATAATACGGGCCATAGAGTTATAAAGGCACATATGGGTAGAGGCACCGCACACAGAGATGGGTGGCTCGACAAGGGCTCATGATGTACCTACAACTACAAGTTAATTGTTTTTTAACCGACTTCTAAAACAGGAAGAGGTTCTATGTTCGGCTGTATGTATGTGTTTTTATGTGTGTTCGTCGATTTCTCCGTCACTTTATCGACCGATTTTGAAAATTATTTTACTTTTGCAAATTTTCTTCCCGTGGGATTAGTATTTGTCCTGCAAAACTTAAAAACAGTGTAAAATTAACGGATTCGAAATCGGTTTTTAGGTCATTTTTTATTCGAGCATCGAGCATTTCGCCATCATTTCACTGAAGTATGAGATGATGAGCTTCGAGGCGTTGCGTTAGTCCACCAGATCAAATTAAATAAAAAAAAAACATTTTCATAGATACAATAAATGTACACTTAGAAAAGGTCAAATTCCTCAGCAATTTAGGTTTCGAGTTCATTCGGCCACCTGCGTTTGGGTTCGCATGGTCGTCATGCATCTTATGGGTACAACTTGATACCCTAGCATTGAATGATCTGCCGGAGCACAGGGCTTGCTTACTTTAGGGCTAGACGCTATGGTGAATGTCCAGCGTTACTTCATCATATCAGCCCACACACGACCGTTGCTGGACTAAGGCCTCCCTCATACAACGCCACAACTAATCCTGCTCCGCCTTTACCATGGCCGCTAAAGCTACCGTGACCAGGACCCGTACTCGTAAAAACGAAATCGAAGTTTCTGATTCGTTTTCGTGCAAACGCTAATCTTACGCAAGTGACATAAGAGTTGGTTTTGCACGAAAACGAATCAGAAACTTCATAGTACAAAAAAAATTAAAAAAGTGGGTTCAATTTTACAAAAAGACTGCACACGTGTACCGAGAACGGAGAAGGTAGACTTCAGTATCTCCAAGTTCCATCACCTAACATGTAAAAAGGTTGGAAGCGACGCCGTGCCTGTAAGAACAATGGAATACGTTGATGGAACAGCGAAAAATAAATTCTTGCTGAAGATGAGGCCACAGACTGACGTACCACTACCATAAGGACCTGCGTATGGAACAAGGCAGCTCAGAATCAACTCTAAGAAAATGGCAGGCCTATAAAAGTGCATAGAGTTTGTGCCAGAAGAAGAAAAAATAAAGTTTTGGAACGAAATTTTGGAATGGCCTATGTTCCTATGATCATGTCGAAAATGACGAATTAGATTAGGTAAACCAAGCAAATAAAACATAATAAACATACAAAAATATTGGACTTTGATTGTAAAAACACACCTCGTACATAATTATGATGATTGATGTGATGACTGTAAAAACCCAAAAACATTATAAAAAAACTAAAAATAATTAATGTATAAAATAATTTACACATGGTCTCTTTTTACTTTATTAAAATTCACAGAAAAATTAATTCATATAGAACATTTTTTTTTACACCAGATGGTTTTTATTGATTTCCCGAAACTATTGCTTTTGGTCTGAGGGGGGTTTGTACAATCATGCATTCATTTACATAAAACCTAATTTACCTTCCAGAACAAATAGCGATACTTAGCCAGCGTATAGCAGACAGGAAATCCCGTAAGGACCAAGAAGAGTCTCCTCTCAAAGAATGGACGCCCAGCGTCGACGGCATCGCCATTCAGACTTCAGATATATCTATGACAATGCCTCCTTGCACGTGCAGGGATCCTTTCAACAGCCCTGCGTCCAGCCGTGGAATGATTTTTGACTGTAAGTACATTATTGATCGAACTGAGCGAAGCGAGCTATTAATTTTGCTATTATCATAGAGCGCATCAAAGGTAGGAAATAAATACCATTTGTGTACATTTTTTTAAACTGTGGGAACTCTCATTGGTTTGTGTACTTATAAATTTTAAGTCTCAATTGATATTTTTATTATTATAAATGTTTGTTTCCTAAATAAAAACAAAACCATAAAGTCACAGACTAGTAGAAATATAACTATAAATATACAGTAGAACCCGCTTATTACGATCACGCTTAATACGATTTCTCGCATAATACGCCATTTGACACCAGCCCCTGCAACTTGAGTCATGTTTTCATACATTTCTTAACGCAATACGATCCTCATCCCGTTTTATACACGCGTCGTGGCAGCAGCGGCATCATTAGTTTGTTACAAAATGACTACAATTAAGCGAAAGACCTTGTCACTTCAACAAAAAATTAGGATATTGAAAACTTTTGATGAAAAATCACAAACAAAAAATCAAAGCTGCTGAGCTTCAGTTACCAGTTTCCCCGCTACGTGCCATTTTAAAGAATAGAGAAGAAATCAAAGAAAAATACAGATTGGAAGATATGCTGAGAAAAAAACAAAAAATAGGAAAGTTTGATATATTAGAAAAAGTTTTAGTGGAATGGCTTCATCAAGCACGAGCTTCAAAACTGCCAATAAGTGCCCCCACAATATGCGAGAAAGCGCGTAAAATTGCTGAAAGCTTACAAATCACTGATTTTGACGCTTCAAATGGCTGGATAGATCGTTTTAAAAATCGCCACGGCATCGTGGAAAATTCTATCCTATCCGCGTGGCAAGTGGCAGTCTATAGTCTCTGCCTACCACAATGGGATACGGGCTTTAGTATATGTATGTATGTATGTATCCCGCATAATACGCTTTCTCGCTTGAGACGCGTTTTTGCTTGGGTCCCTGTGAAATCGTCATAAACGGGTTTTACTCTATCAGAAATTATTTTTCTGTACCCGTACCTAAAATCGGCTGAGACAAAATCATCATTATTACTATTTTAGGCTAGTGTGCTTTTGCATTGCAAATGCGTTTCTCCCCTCCGCGTGGACGTACGTAAACGATTAAAAGTGACCAATCAAACCACCTCGACCAATTCCGACTCTGTTTTGTTTTATCACTAGGTGAAGTTATTTTGTTTCCATTTTCTAATTTAAAATAACGCTAATACTTGAGCAAATAATAATTTTTCACATTATGTCATATTATCTAAGGGTCAAGCAAAACCCAAAATAATGTTGCTACATGCAGACCACTTGTGCTTGCAGGATGAATAAATCCAAGGAGCTCTACTTATTACAGAGTGCTAAATGGGTTCAAATAATGTTTATTTTCCAGTAACTGACCTGATTCCCGTCAAGCAAAATTTAGACACGGTTAACCAGGAGTGTCTCTATGATGACGACATAGAGTTTAATCGCTTCAAAGTCATTGGACAAACTGACAGCACCAGTACCGAGTATGTATTTACGCCTTGATCTCTTGATCACCACGCAGTACGCTGCGTATGCGCTATGCGGTGCCGGACACATCGTCGTATGAAAAACGTCTAGAGTGGTATTTGTTCCGTCGAAGCGTTGTCGAAGTCTGCGTCAGCAGTAAGGCAAGCGCGGTGAACTGGGGAGTGGGTTCTGCGAACAGCGCGGCAACGTCTTGTTATCACGCACAGAATATCCAGATGGAGTGACGCGTGTCAAAAGTGTAGAGATTGAAACCATTCTAGATTAGAATAGGTAGCATTTTCGACACACACCGCTCCGTGCAAATATCACTGCATGCACCAACTGGATAATATGTAATGTATCATATCACGGTGCGGTATGTAAATCAAATGAGTGCTGCCGCACAGACAGTCGTCGTTGCGTCGTCGTGACGCTACGTTGTACCGCAAAGTACTGCGTGGTGATCAAGAGACCAAAGCTTTTCTAGTTTTTTACTTTTTGCTTTACAAAGAAAATCTGTCGAAAAAATAGTCATTTGATACCGGGTTAAATCTGAGTATTCGGGCGTTACG
Source organism: Eupithecia inturbata (assembly GCA_963662085.1). NCBI lineage: Eukaryota > Metazoa > Arthropoda > Insecta > Lepidoptera > Geometridae > Eupithecia > Eupithecia inturbata. The sequence goes on from OY759198.1 coordinate 9,028,891, forward strand.
CCTCTTGTTGACACACGGTTTTTCACCGTAAAGCCTACGGTTTACGCTATGTTTGTGTTACGTTACGTTATGTCAACAAGCTTCCACAGTGATCCATACAACACTGACGACAGTGCCAACACACAGCGAAAAACCGTAGATTTTTACGTTGAAAAACCGTGTGTGGACATGAGGCCTTTGTGTGAATGAGCAAAGTTTTGCATCATCGTCATATCAGCCCATACGTCCACAGTTGGAGATGGGCCTCCCCATACGACACCACAAATTGCGATCCTGAGCCGCCTCCATACATCGACTCTGTGAACGCTACAATGTCTTCGGTCGATTGAGTTGATGGTTTCCCAACACTCCGTTTCGCGTTGCATCACGCTTAAATTTTGTCCTTTAGGTAGAGAATATTGATAAATTGAAATTTCAGTAAGAAATCAGCAGATATCCAAGATCGATGCAGAGTTCAGGAAATAACACAAATTCTGAAGCAGCATCCGAGTTTACTAGAGATCTTTCAAGGCAACGCTCAGTGCTTATAACTGTCGAAACCATAGGAAGTCTCAAAAAGATCACGTTAACAAAAGTAGGAAAGCCAAATCAGTTTGTGGGAACCAAGATGACGAAACGTAAAGACCTATGCCCGTCTTGGAATAGATGTTGTCTGTAGATCTGTGTCTACAGACACCACAGTAGCAGATGAAGGAGCAGATGGGCCATGACCAAGTGTTAAACGTAAACCAGTAGTGAAAACAAACATTACATAACACTCAAGTAGTAAAAGTTTATAATAACATCTTTGTTGTGATTCTTGTAATTTTTCTGTTTGCAAATAAAAAGTGTCAAATTACATTGATTTAAAACTGACTATCTTGTATAATATACTTTATTGTAACTTTATTTCTAAATTAAACGTAACAAATTACTAAAACCTAATAAAAGTTTAAATAACAACGACGAATTATCATTAAACCTGAGTTACAAAACGACGGACTAGAATTTTTTTGTCAAATATTTTATAGGAAATGCAGCCATGCTCAACACCAAATACATACATATCATATGAAACAGATATTAAGACCTAGAGAGACATGAATTAAGACGAAGAGAATAGGAAGTATATACAAGTTAGATATTCTACTATTGATAATTAGTTTTCTAGATATTATATTCTAGAGGATGTATGATGCCTTTAATCTCCCTCTGTATGGAGTCTGCAATAGTAGTCAACGGATCCTGCACAATATCTTTGAACTCGATCGTGTTTGGAGGATAGTTATTATGGGCATCGTCGTCATCAATGTCCTTAAACACATCGGACTTAATTCTATCCAAATTATCTTCAAGATCTATATGAACCACAGCGTAACTATCTTTTGCACTGGGTTCTTTAGCGATTGAAGAATCTGTGACGCTATGTCTAGACTCTACAGTATTTCTAGAGTGTACAGAGCCTTTAGAAGTAATTGATTTCAATGAAGGTGTTTTACGTCCTACAGGGAGCAAAACGCCTGTATCTTTTTTTTCAAGGACTACTAGTTCTTCAGGCAGGTGAATTGGGCTACTTTCTTTGACGAGGTACTGAGGATTTTCAATTGTAATGGATGGAGGATTGGGTACAGTATCGAATGGCACGCACAAGCTGTTGACAAGTGCCTCGGCCTCTTTGCGCCTTGTTTGTTTTCTTTCGAGTTGTTTATGCAGTTCTTCAATTCTTTCTTCTTTAAGCTTCAAAAGGCTATCAACGTGTTCCACCTAAAGAATGGTTAAATTATTAATGTTTGATGTTGTAAGGTGTAAGGGCTAAGCAGCGTTTTGTCCCGTAGTGCCAAATAGCCCTGAAATGTGATATACAGGTTGTTCGGACCGTGTGCCATATGGTTAACTATGGGGTAGGTAGAACCAAGTGCAACAGCTTGGCGGCTTTCTTAAACATTTTTTGATTCTCTATCGAAATTTGAACTAAGTATTTAGTGCTGTAAACTTATTTTTTTTAACATCAAGCCCCGCACTATGAAAATACTTACGTGATATCTAGGTTAATAAAGCAGCTATGGCCATGCAAAGTGTTGAAAAGTAAAAATTAAAAAAAAAGAAAAATCTTTGGATTGAATTAAAAAACAACTAAGTCTGTCTCTGATCTTTAAATTCACTGAAAACTTTTCTAGTTCATGTTCATTCCAACAGCGGTATGTCACATGTGTCAAAACTACATACAATACATAACAATATAAGCGTTTATTAAAAAAATCTGCCATTTTGAACACCCCAAATAATTACAAACTTTTTCCCCTAATCGTGTTGAAAGCATGTTTAGTTCGGTAGTACTTGTGCCACCACGTATGGTGCCCTTTTTCACCCTCAAGAGCGTTACTTTCTTTGAGATTTTTACATGGGATTTTTTTTCACTCAGAACTTTTTCATTGCTGTCCCGATTTTAGAATTATATAATTTTCTAAAATTCAAAAATCGGGAATTGTTGTGATGATCATATAGGCGAAGACATCTTTACACCAATATATTGATGATTTTCACGCATCCTCGCTTATAGATGGGCGAAGCCGTATTGGTAGGTAAGAAATAATGGACTGATTTCAGGGCCACTACAAAAGAGTAAACACGGAGTATTAGGATTTATACAATAACAACCTTCTGCTTAAGCATCTCCACGGAATCCTTAGCATCCTTCAGTTCCTCCTTCAGCGCGAGGTAAGACTCGTAGCTAACCACCTTCTGCTGATGCGTCTCCAACACGCCGTTGATCCTGGTCTTGACGGGGACAACCAGCACGTGCTCTGGAAAGCGCACCCGGTAAGTGGAAGAACCTGGAGTCAGCATTGCTCTTACGTACAGATCGGAACACGTCAATTAATATAAAATAAGACTAGGAACAGGTGGGGTCCTGCAAAAGACTGCAGGCATATGCTGAATGTGGCAAGCTGAAGACATGGGCGCTATGGAGCTCATTAGGGGAGGCCTATGTCCAACAGTGGACTTATATAGGCTGATGATGATGATGAAGCCAGAGGTTTAACCTTTACACGCAAAGCCAGACAAAGATATAAAATAGACAAACACCGACAGACAGAAACAGACGTTCAAGTTAGGGGTAACCATATACCAAGATGCCTTTAGGCTTTTAAATTTTTAAAAGCCTAAAGGGTTTATTTTTCTTTTTTAAATCCGCTAGTAAGAGGCAGAAATAACACAAGGAAAATTTACGGAATCCAAAAAAATATATTTATGTTTTGAACTTGATGACTTAAAGAAGCGGGTGGTAGGAACAAAAGGAAGGGTATTCTTACCATCATCTCCAAGAGCCTCGTAGTAGCTGCCACCGCTGGACAAGTTAGGTTCATCATCTTTGCTCTTGGCCTCTACGTCACGGCGGATCTTGTCTCGGACTAGAACAAGATCAATATTTAAGGTACCTTACCCACAATTATTATGCCGCCATCTTTATACACTCGTATGAAAAAGCTTAAGGCTATTGGCCTATACCCAGCAGTGGAGGAAGTCAGAAAGGCTGATAAAAGTAGGTACTCACACGTGAAAGTAGCTGTGTATCATTGTCTGTCTGTCTGGCTGTTCCTTTTAGTATATCAAAGGCCTACTTGTTTTCTATATTTGTATGTTCTCTTGATTCCTTTGTTGAAAATAAACATCTTCTTTGTAATTCCTTTCACGCCTTTTCACGCTTATACGGTTTAACTGACCTTAATGAAATTGGTCAAGAAGATAAGATGGGATGCCGTGGTTACGTTTCTGTTTGAAGCCAAACAAAAATGGAGGAAGTCCTAAATTCGTCCGTAGGTATGTTTATCTTCTTCGACAAACTAGCAGGTAAGTAAGTAATTAATAATAGAGTACCACATCACCCAATACCAGCATACTCTCTATAACCCTGGGTGTAAATATTCCGGCTGTGCGATAACGCAAAACCACCCATCATATATTGACATTTGAAAGCCCTTTGAATGGCGTTCGTAATGTGCATGGATTTTTGTAAGGATTGTAAGACCATTCATTCGACTACCACTAACCATATCACTTTTGTGGATTATGTGGCGACGCAAATGGACGTGGGAAGGCAGGTTGACGCTGCATTTCTTTATTTCTGGTGTGCATTCGATGTTGTTGACAACGACCTACTATTAGAGAAACTGTCTTTGCTCGGTTGTACGCCCCACCTGATAAAATTCTTCGCTGATTACCTTAAAGATCGAAGACAATATGTGCAGCTGAGTATGTATCCGTTGGATGAGTTCTACACAAGATCTAGGGTAAGCCAGGGAAGTACACTTGATCCAACTCTTTTCTTAACCATGATAAACGACTTGCCTCAGGTACTTAACGCATGTGACTGTCTTATGTTTGCCGATGATCTAAAGATCTATCTCTCGATTGGTCAGGCCTCTGAGTGGCGATGCAGAAGGACATAGATTCGGTCGTAAGGTGGAGTCTATCAAACAGGCTGGCTTTCAATGTCTCTAAGTGCAAGCTCGTCACCTTTTCTAGACTGCAACAACCTTTAGCACCGCCGTATATGTTAGACGGTGAGGTCTTGGATAGAGTTGGTGAGATTCGTGATCTAGGGCTCGTTATGGACTCACGTCTTGACTTTCGCAAGCACGTGATTTCCTTGTGCAAGAATGCGAGTAAAATCTTGGGATTCATCATGAGAACCGCTGCGCAATTTCTAGATCCTAGGGTGCCCATCATGTTATATAATGGTTTTGGCCGCAGTAAGCTAGAGTATAGCGCCATAGTGTGGGACCCGCGTGAAGCAAAATATCCATTGATACTGGAAAGAATACAGTGTAAATTTTATAGGTACGTGTATAAAAGGCAGCATGGATACTATCCATATCTCTATGCATATCTATTTGTATCTGGAATGGTAGGGGTGGATACGTTGGAGCTAAGATGTAAGCTACAGCTTGGAATCCATTACTACTTTATATTACACAATAAAGTAAATAATCCAGGTGTGTTAAGTAGAATCAATATCTTTGTACCAAATAACTACGTGCGTGCGGGTACTCGTCGGCGGCATCGCTTGTTCTGTGGCATCGCCCTCCGAACCAAGCACGGAAACAACGCACCAACGGTTCGGGCACTCCATCTACTGAACGAGTTCGTGCACGAGTTCCAGCATATCTACATATTCCACGACAAGCTAAGTGGGATAGTTAGTTAGTCTTTTAATATATTTAAGTTATAACCTAGATTTATAATCAATAGCATAAGATAGTGAGTGCTTTGGTTCTTAAACTGTAAGCTTCTATCTTCTTCAATAATAAATAAATAAATAAAGGGCTTTCAAATATCAATTATAGGATGGGTAATTTTTGCGTAATTGCACAGCGGATCTGGGCCCGGAACAACTGCTACAAATCATAGAAACATTTATTTCGCCTGTCTCGCGGCGGTCGATGCTGGTGCCATTGAGGTCGTAAACGACCCGAGATAATGAAAGCGAGAAGCAATAAAACGGGCTGTCAATGATGATGATACCTACCCATAACCAGCACCCGCTCAATTACTCTCGGCGCGCAGTTGGCACGCTGACTTATCCGCTGTTTGTGCCACTGGGTCGTTGATGACCAGAGATCATAGAATTGAGAAGGAATAGGACGGGCTGTCAATGATGATGATACCTACCCATTACAAGCACCCGCTCAATGACTCTCGGCGCGCAGTTAGCGAGCTGCTCCATGGTGTTGCAGCACAGGTTCAGCTTCAGCTTCTTGAGCACCTTCCGGTTGAGGGTCATCCAGTTGTTGAGCTTTAACGAGTGGCTGTTGCGGGGCGGGTAGTTGTGCATCTCTACGAGCTTTGGATAGTGTACGGCTAGGATTTCTGCTAAGAGGACTGTGGGGAAAAAATTGTCTCGAATGTAGGTAGGTAACGGATTTCGATCACGGCGGCCAGTCTCAATGGAGACTACCCCGACCTCCACCTCCACAGCCTATATTTGTTCACTGCTCGACCGAGGCCTCCCCTGATAAGCGCCTTATTGGCTTTTATCTCATAGGCGGTAATGCCCATAATCCCCACGCTGGGCATGCGGGCTGGGGATCTCAGTTCGATGGTAGAATTATTCTGCAGGGGGCGCTGCTGCCCGCCCCCGGTGGATATCCCTTAGTCGCCTCTTACGACAGCCGCGGGAAAAGTTGGGGTGGTGCAAATTCTAAGCTGGCACCACTCAGCAGCCTTTGCTTAGCCCCTAGGCCCACAAGGCCCGGGCCTAGGGGCCCTGCAAGCCTCATGGCAGAACATTCATACCTCTAAAGTCTTACGTGCCCGAAAAATTGCCATTTATTTTTCGAAATCTATATTATATATATTATAAAAGAAAGTCGTGTTAGTTACACTATTTATAACTCAAGAACGGCTGAACGGATCTAGGTGAAATTTCGCAGCGAGGTAGATTGTATCCCGGGGCCGGACATAGGCTACCTTTTATTCCGGAAAAAAGCGTGCGAAGCCCCGGGCTGCAGCTAGTAATAATATATAGGTAGATAAGTAAATAACAAGATCCGTAAAGTGCGAGTGTGACTCGCGCGCAGAGAGTTTCGAACGTTTGTCAAGTGTAGCAATATGTACTATGGTTCAGAAGGATCGGTTTGCAAACTTCGGAGTATAGAGGGAGATGGTAAAGGTAAAATATTTGACTGTATTCAAAATATTTATAAGTATAAAACCTACAGAAATTTTAAAAACTGTTTTGAGATGTACAAATTCATATCGCACGTCCACTGACGATTGGTGGATATATCTTGAAAACAGTTTATAGACGTGGTTCAGCAGTAAGATGTGCCTATAGTTATTTAGGAGAGCTTTTTCACAATTCTAAACTTTATTATGGAACAGTCAGAACATGAATATGGTGGTAGAGATAAACCATTCTAAAAATGCACGCCCTTCCACAAAACTTGATAATTTCAACGTGTCAGAGGAAATACTTATTGCATCACTATATTTGTGTGCGTGCTGCAACTTTACTGGAAACATGGACTCATCCGCGCGCTGAGAGGTCAACTAATTGTGCGATCAGTCCAGTGTAGGCATTGTATGGCAGGGAGCGCGCTCTTTGTTTGGGCGACGACACGTGCGCTCTATCGCGCGTTCGGCTCTTTTATGGACTAATCGGCCGACAGATCCAGCCATTCTTTCATTCTTAGTGGTACCACTTGCATAAAAAAAAATACGGAATATTAAATTAATGCTTCAGAATAAGATAAACATAAATAAAAAATGGTAGGTAAGTAGCCTATCATTTTAAAAGCAAGATAGGAATTCTAGAAATAACAAGAGTATTTTTGTAATTTCTAGAATTACATTTCTACTCTTGTTATTTCTAGAATTCCTACGAATGTTGATGTACTTTGGTACATCAACAACATTTATTATTAATCACAGTCTTTCATTGAGACGCCATCTGGCATCAGTTGCATTTTCAATTCCATTTTCTGCTTCATGTTTCATTCAGTGATATACCTACTTTATATAAAGACATAGATACATTTATTTGGCTTCACAGGAACAGCACATACATAAGTATAATCGACCGTAGTATCATAAAACAAAAAAAAAATACATGACTGCGAGGATGCTTTTTCGTTGACATGCCAACTTACCAACCGTACTTTTGCGGCGTAATCGACGCGTGCTCGCACTTTCGTGCCTAGCCGGTGACTGAACAACCAATGACAAAGACCAATTTATGTGTCTATAAACCTTTTTTGCAATGTAAGTGTAACCGCGGTGAAGGGGCGTGCATTTTTAGAATGGTTTATCTCTACCACACTCTTGTTCCGCGCCTCTGGCATTTGCCCCTCGAGAATAACGGAGTTGAACCGCCTCTGAAAAACTTAAAGCCCCGGTGATCCACCTGCTCTCAGAAAATTACTTATTCTTTCAAATGATCTATAATTTATTCTAATCGTATAACCTGGAACAGGGGGCACCGGTTCCCCCGGTTCTAACAGCGTACCGAAACCGGTATATCAGAAATCCGGAACCTGGTACGGTTCTGCATGCCCTAGAAACAATGCACTTTCTTTTTTTTTGATTTTTTTCCCAAGTGTTTTTACATTCAAGGAACCAAATACCCCATAACATGCTGCCAGGTGGGTACTAAATTACTAAATGATGTAGAAAAGAGCACCTGCATCAGAGAAGTCACGGTTGATCTTCTTGGTAGGTCGAGACAATTTGAAGCCATCCACCCAACCCAACACTGATTCTATCTCAGACAAAGGTATCGGGGTTTCGTACGACCCCATGGCGTTTTAACAATTTTACACAAAGGTGTAGCTAATCAGATTATTTTTTTTATTTATTCAGAGGTTGTAAATTGACAGGATAATTTTGACATGGTTGTTTTTGTAATTTTAATTTTGGTTTTTATTCTGACGTAGGTAATGTCAATTCTAAGCAGAGGTTATTAATTTTAGAATGAAGGTTTTAGATTATCGGTCATCGATATAATGTAGTACCTACTTCAATGTACATTATAATTCGGTGTTAAGATAACTGATAACGGGTTTCCGTGAGTTTCCAGAGTATTTTTTTTACCAACTTCAAAATAGAGGTTAAGTTCGGCAGTATGCATGTTTTTAGGGTTTCGAAGATAGGATATCGGTTTCGAAACCCTTATGGTCTTGCTTTTGCTGTCCTTTTTTCCATCTTTAATATCTCAGCAACTACAGCAGCAAATAACTTGAAATTTAAAATTATAATACATTTCGTGCGCCTGTACTGATTAAAAAAAAACAAAACAAATGAAAAATGCAAATGAATATTTGCATATATTATTCACTACAAATTGTGATGTCGAAATTTTAAAAGAGATCTACAATGTCAAGCGGGGTATCAAATGAAAGGTATCAGTTTGAACATTACAAAATGAAAAAAAAAATGTAGCGTTAGTAGATATGGATCTATAATAGTTTACAGGAAAAATATAGAGAAGTCTGTAAGAAGAACACTTTTTGAAAAATTGTCAATAAGAGGGTATAGGTACCTAATTTTCAAAAGTGGGTATAATTTTCAAAAATGTTTACGCAGCAAACTAGTTGTTCCAAGATGATACATTTTCGAAACAAATTGTTCAGTGCCCAGGTTCATAGTAGGTACCTAATTAGGTACCTACCTGTACCCATCTCGGGCGGTCAAGTCTCATGCGGGCTTTCGCCCACCGCACCAGGCAAAACCAGACTTCAAAACCAGACTTTAAACTAACTATAATAGTTATAAACTTGGTAATCTTAAAAATACTTTCAAGGTCGTATTAATATGTACACTAATCCGAAAGGAAAGGGTTGATTTTGGACCCCAAAGAGCATAGATATTCGAGTAAAATCTGTAAATATGGTAAGTTCGCTTCGTTGTTGACAACTGGCCTGTGCCAACTACACGCAAACACTCTCAGTTATATTTCCAATCTTTTGCAACAGCGACGACCAACAAACACGAGGGCATTGCTGTAGTCTTTCAGTCAATAAATCAAACTAAAGTACCTACGTCGTAGCAAGCACGCGTACCACGAACTCCGCCGGTCCGACTATGACTGAGGTGGAGGAACCTAATTGCACCTAATATGAGCCTTCCACTTTCGAGAAGCTGGTATCTCATCTCCCCTTTTTTACTTGGAAATCGATGCCAAAGAGATACCCTTTTTTGACGATTTTTTGCATTTTGAATAATTAGGAACCTACTTAACTAATATTTTTTATTTTAAAAAAGCTTATTACGCTCGCTAGTCCAGGCAGTCTTCCCTCCACCGACTCATCTCACCGCCTCGAGCGGTACCTGCTGCACGTAAGATTTCTCTCCACTATTCTATTGACATCAATTTGTGAACATTCATACAACATCCAAACAAACGTCAATAAAGCTTTCTAAAATAACAAGTTACGAGAGATGGCTCTTCAGAGTAATTCCTTTGTAGTGTTTGAAGATGTATTTACTGCTTTGAGGTTCTTTAGAGTAGGTTGGGTTTAGGTTGGCAGTAGGTTGGGTTTAGGCAAGTGTTCGTCAAAAAGATAATCTGCAATTACAATTTAATTGACACTTCCTACTGGTATTGATCTGGATCAGTTGAGCTACCTGTAAATTGTTTGCAACAGTCTGTAGTTAGCTCCATTGTTAATACTAGTTCTAATTTGTTTGTATTATTTCATTGTAATTTTCTTTGTTAATAAATTATTTTTATTTAATTGATGTTTTTGACAATTAAGTTTTAATTTTAGAATCATAATTTCTAGATTCACTTAACTTAGTTTTTTAAGAGGGCCCAAGTTCTCGCCTAGTGACTTGTCAATACATACTTTACATAATATTTATACATATGGAAAAAACACTGACCCGAAACATACCTATTTCATTGAACATTTTGTCCCACGACAGATATCGAACCCGTAACCTCCCACTGAGCCAGAACATCACCCACCGCGTTACAGAGGTCGCCCGCCGCGTCGCGCGCCGCGCGTCGCCTCTTAACGATAAGTACCTACTTGGATACAACTAGACCCAAGTTACAATATCACTGTTCACTTCAAAGTGCTAACTTAGTTTCTCCAGCTGATTTCCGTCGAGAAAGCATGAGATGGATGCGCGCGCGCAGTCTCAGAGATAACGGAGCGAGGCAAGCACGTGTCGGATCTAGTGTTATCTACTGAAATATCTAGGTAAGTGTGTTTGACTCGTCTTTAATAACAAAGAAAACTACAATCAAATAACAAAAACAAATTAGAACTAGTATTTACAATTGAAACAATTAAGCTAACTGCAGACTGTTACAAACAATCTACAGATAGCTCAACTGATCCATATCAATACCAATCGGAAGCGTCCCCAAGACGCTGGCTGCATTGCCCCGCGCTGTATGGCAATGCAGATGCGCTGTGCCAATCTGTTTGACTTAATCTGAAATTAATTATTCTAAAACTTTTGCCTAATATAGGATAATAATATTTATTATTCGATAACCACACTAATATTAAAATATGATAGTTTAAATGTTTTGAAAATTGTTTATTTGAATAAAATATGTTTCATTTTCTACATGCTAAACAGTTGTTACGTCCTTTTAAGTAGGTATGTAAATATACTTGTGCCAGGATGTCCTGCTCTTCCATGCAAATACATTTATATATATATATATATATATGTACTAAGGGAAAGACGCGGGTTCAAGTCGCGTCGAGGTCGGAAAATTTTTGGGATATTATTTAATTTCTTACAAAATACTCTACTAATTTCTTACGTTAGATACGAGTATGTATGACTGTATGTTAGTTAACCCTTTACACGCCAAAACTACTAAATCGGGCTAAAATTTAGCATCCAGGTAGTTTCAGGCCTGGAAAAAACAGCAAAAACATACTTTTTATCCAATAAATCAGTTCCCTTGGGATAGAAATAGATAATTAATAGTTTTTTTTGTTTGCGATGTTTCTATGGAACGATCAAATGTAATTTCTATCCCATGAGAACTGATTTATGGGATAAAAGTAGCCTACGTTTTATTCCAGGTCTTGACCAATATCTATGCAAAATTTCAGCCCTCACGCGCTTAGCGCTTTGGCGTTTAGTAGTTTTGGCGTGAAGAATCAAAAAACATCCATCCGAACTTTCGCAAAAATATGTATGTACATACGTCGGTCGGTATTAGTGTGATATGGCGAAAGTTTTTGAAGATAATTCGTTTTGTAAGATCTAAGGCGGAAGTACTAAGCCAGCACAGAATAGGGCTATGTAGAAACATTTTTTTTTTAATTCTTGCAATAATACATAATAATAAAAATTTAAAAGTATAACTCTGTATCTGCCTGCTATGCACGCCTGAACGCACCTCATCTCAACAAAACCAAGAATATAATTTTATTTCATCACTAGCTGTTGCTCGCGGCTCTGCACGCGCTTTTAAGTATCCTATCTCCGTTCCCGGGATACCATTTACCTCCCTGGCAAATTTCATTGAAATCCGTTCAGCCGTTTAGGCTTGAAAAGTTAACAGACAGACAGACAGAGATACGTTTGTAAGTATAATGTTAGTATGGATAAATAGTATGGAGGGGAATTGTACATAGCATTTAATACCTATGCTTTATTTAATGCCAGAAAAAAGCGAAAAAAGCCGCGGGCAATTCCGTTAAATTAAGTTTAGAATTATATCCAATTTGGTTAATGAGAAAAGAACATGTAGATTAAATACTTATTCACGAATATTCCAAATTAACCGTTAATTATAATTTCTGTTTTCGGAGCTTAAACTTGTTTAATTAAGTTTTCATTAGCATTCGTTTTACTTGTACAGTCAGGTGCATACGTAAACACTTTAGATTTTATTATTAATTTTAATAAAATTAATAATTGGCAATGGCCTTTCTTAACAAAGATAATTACAATCAAATAATAGAAACAAATTAGAACTATTATTTACAATTGAAACAATTAAGCTAACTGCAGACTGTTGCAAACAATCTACAGGTAACTCATCTCATCATCTGATCCTTATCAATACCAGTCGGAAGCGTCCCCAACACGTTGCAGCGTTGGCTGCATTGCCATTAGTGCAGCCAGCGCGTCTTGCCACTTTACTAATTTGTCATACCAAGATGCGCTTACTTGTGTGTGATGATGATGAGTGGTGTCGACTTAGAATTTTCATCAACCCAACTGTTCCCATTTTTATAATTGATTCCCACGATCTCTCATCCGCTGTTTCGCACATAATTTGGTCCAGATCTCAGAAACCCTGCGGTCTATTGAAATGACTTATGTTTTGAATAGTAGGTTATTAGTATTAATAATTATTTTCAGTTTCTTCGTTGTATAGTTTTCTTGTAAAAAAGAAAAAACTTGATTTTTACGCTTACGCTGCGCGCCGCCGCCGGCCGCTCCAAAGACGTATTATGCTCTGTCCCGCTCCTATGTACGCGAAATCATACGCCTATCCTTTTCACAATATGGCGCGCATTGCGCCCTTTTAAGTCACCATTAAAGTGACAAGGTACAAAAGTGTTTTCATATTAATGCAGCTGACAGTACCTACCTATCTTCTTTGTACTATTCTAACTACATTATCCATCTCATAGAGAAAGTGGCAGTTTTAGGCAACGAAGCGGAAAGGCCCTGCGATAACTAAATATTGAGTTTCTTTGGAGCCTACTTTCTAATCTATTGGACACCTGTTACTGTGTGTGGATATTTATGTTCGGCTGTTTACAATGTATGTTTTTTTAGGGTTCCGTACCCGAAGGGTGAAAACGGAACCCTATTACTAAGCCCTCGGTGTCCGTCCGTCCGTCTGTCACGTGGCTATATCTAACGAACCGTAGGAGTTGAAATTTTCAGATAATGTGTATTTCTCTTGCCGCTATAACAACAAATAATAAATATAAAATAAATATCAAAATTAAAGGGGGCTCCCATAAAATAAACGTGATTTACTCGTATTTGGCTATTTTTGCTCTTAATTTGTCAAGGCATCTCTTGAACTACAAATCAAAGTCAAAGTCAAAAAACTCTTTATTTCCATAAATACAATAAATGTATACTTAGAAAAGGTCAAATTCTTAATAATTAAACACTGACACGGAAATAAAGTGATATTTTTGATTTCAGTCGCTTCGGTACGTAGACTAAAGTAAAGAAGCGACGAAGAAACCTTTAGCCTGTTAGTTGTTATTTTTCGAGTTGGAGCAAATTCCGTCCCACGCTTTTTTATCCTCTAGATAATCTGATATTATAGTAGGCCTTTTTACACAGGAAGGTTTTGACAATTTGCTTGAATTTATTTACTGATAATTTTTGCAACTCACTAGGAGTTTTGTTGTAGAAGCGTATACATTGCCCTTTAAAAGATACATTAATTTTGCGTAGTCTAGTTGTGGGCACAGCGAGTTTATGTTTATTCCTTGTATTCAAATTATGTACATCGCTATTTTTAGGGAACCGATTGATATTTCTATGAGTGTACAATAGGTTTTCATAAATATATTGACATGGTACTGTCATTATGTTTATTTCTTTGAATTTATCACGCAGGGATCCTCTGGGACCCATACTATAGATAGCACGAACAGCCCTCTTCTGCAACACAAATACGGTGTTAATATCTGCAGCGTTCCCCCACAGTAGAATACCATAAGACATACTATGGAAGTAGCTGAAATAAACAAGTCTAGATGTATCCACGTCTGTAAGATGACGGATTTTTTGACAGCATATGCTGCAGAACTAAGTCTTCTCGATAGCTTATCTATGTGTGCGCCCCATTGAAGTTTATTATCTAAGGTGATTCCTAAGAAAACGGTACTTTCTACAATTTTTAACGTTTCTCCTTTTACATTTACATCAGCCTGAACTTGTTTAACATTAGGTAGAATAAATCTAATACATTTCGTTTTGGTTTCGTTAAGCAAAAGATTATTGACATTAAACCAATGGACTACTTTTGAGATTGCATTATTCACATCATCGAAATTCGTGTCTTGTCGTTTCATTTTAAAAATTAATGAAGTGTCATCAGCAAACAATACAATCTCGTGATTATTCTTAACAAGATGAGGCAGGTCGTTAATATAAATTAAAAATAGGAAAGGACCGAGGATAGATCCCTGCGGTACACCCATTGTAACTACAGACCCCGAAGACCGTTTCCCATTAATGTCAACTCTTTGTATCCTATTACTCAAATAAGATGTAAGAAGACCCAAAGAGCTGTTCCCTATTCCATAGTGATTTAGTTTCCTGATTAATGTTTCATGGTGTACGCAATCGAATGCTTTTGACAAGTCGCAAAAAATGCCTAATGCATCTTGCGACTTCTCCCAAGCATCAAAAATATGCGTTACTAACTCTACACCGGCGTCAGTAGTTGACCTGCCGCTAGTAAACCCGAATTGCTTACTATGTAGCAGGTCATTTCCATTGAAATGCCTAAGCAATTGATGTAAAATAAGTTTTTCAAAAACTTTGCTGAATGTAGGCAGTACTGATATTGGTCTAAAGTTAGTGGGGTCAGACCTACTACCCGATTTAAACAGTGGGATTATTTTACTACATTTCATTAGATCAGGAAATACGCCACAATCAATAGACTCATTAAATATAAAAGCTAGATCTGGTGCAATGATATCAATCAATGGTTTAATAATTCTAACGGAAATTCCCCAGAGATCTGCAGTTTTCTTTATATTTAATAGTTTAAAGGTTTTTTTAATATCTCTTTCATCAACATGATTAAAATTAAATGTATTTTTGCATTTAGGTACATTTCCTATAAGTAATGACTCGGCGATTACTTGAGAAGAGTTTAGACACTTTGTAGTAGAGATTGGAATGTCAGTAAAAAAGTTTTCAAATGCTTGGGCTTCTTTAACATCATTTTTGATTGAGCAATCATTAATCTTTAAATTGTAATCATTAATGTAAGTGCTGACTTTTCCAGTCTCACTATTTATTATTTTCCAAGTTGACTTTATTACATTTTCACTATTTCTTATTTTTGAGCTAATATAATTTGATTTTGCTATATGACAAACTTTTCTAAACATTTTTGAGTAATTTTTTACTTTTACTTTGAACTCCTGGCTAAAATTGTATTGTTTTTCACTATACAGTTCATACAACTTTTGTCTACTCTTATGTATACCCACTGTTGCCCACTCACTAAAGTTAAGTTTTTCTGAGACCATGATCGACTTGGGTGTGAATATTGAATTGAACACACTGGTGAATTTGTTAAAAAAACTGCAATACGACTCATTTGGGTTGTTATGTGAGTGATAAGGTGATGGTGTAGACTCCCAATCCAATTTAAACCGTTCAAATCGACTTGTGGTCACAGGTATGTATTTTATTTTCTTTTTACAATTATTATTTTTTACGTGAATTTCTAATTGTATTAGTTGACCTAAGTGGTCTGATTTTAAATTGCTTATTATATTTTTACTAACATTTTTTTTATTTTGGCAAACAAATACATTATCTATACATTTTTCTGAGGTTTCAGTTATTCTTGTAGGTTCCATAAATAATGGCCTTAGATTATAAGAATTAAATAAATTAGTCAATCTAGTACTAAGGGAGTAAACTTCTAAAAGGTAAATATTAAAGTCTCCACAAACCATGATAGTTTTATTTGATTTTGAGAGTTTAAATAAAATATCCTCCATAACACTTTCAAATATTTCAAAAGAAGCTGATGGTGGGCTGTATACGCTTACTACAATAATTTGTTCCAACTCTACACATGCTACTTCGATGTGGCTTTCAACGGTTAAGCATATTATGTCCTTACGGTCTTTAAATTTCATGAATTTGTTAAGTAATATTAATGAGCCTCCACGAATAGCATGTGATCTGCAAAAAGAGCTACCAACCTGGTGGTTACTGAAATTAAACATGAGCTCATAGCTTTTCAGCCAATGTTCTGTTAAGCAGATGATGTCAATATTAAAAGAGTTCATGTACAATTCCAACTCTAGTAATTTACTTTTTAATGCTTGAATATTTTGATGCACCAAGTTAGTAAACTTTGCATTTATTTTACAGGTTTGGTTTCTTAGATTCTTTATGTGACCAATATTATTTGACTGTTTAGGGCTAGAGACTTCCTCTGTTGTCGTTTTATCTAATTTAAAGGGTTTGGAAGAACTTCCAAGGTCCTGTTTGTAAGTTTATTACAATGCTCAAAAGAAGCATCTTGTATAGCCAAATTTTTGGCTGTAATATTAAAATAATAGGATAGCGAAACAGCTATCTGTCTTTTGCAATAATTTGAAAGGTAATAATTACCTTTTTCAGTCAAGTAATATTTCTTACTAACAATACTGTTAATATCAATCACATGTACATTGTTATGGCATGAAATAGTATGCAATGCCATGTTTAACTTATATCTAATGTTATTTTCTATTTTTGGCAAGCTGTCGCTGTAGGGGAATGTAAACATTACAATTTGATTTAATTTTAGTGAAGATAATTTGTCCATATACTTTATAAGGTCTGATTTGTTCACATTATCTCTATTTCCAAGTAATATTATTAAGTTGGAGTTATTTTGAAATCTTTCATTATCAATTTTGTGCATAATGTCATGCAGATTGCAAAAAGGTTAGCAATTATTTACTGAATGCTCCATATTCAAATTCAAGAACTGGCCCATATTTTTTCCAATTTCATCGCAGTACATTATGGTTTTTTTGTTTGAGCATGAAGCGTTGAGATCCATGTGGGATGCGGCTGAGACAGTACCACTGCAGCCGCAGCCCTCCAGAATCCTGCCCTCAAGACTCACCTGGCTACTGAGAAGCGCATCCATGGCCAGATTGAGTTCCCTTGTCTGTTCAGTAGTTTGCTCATAAAGGCTGATGTAATGCCCTAGGGAGTGCTCCGCCTGGCCAAGTTTGCATCTCACCTCCTGCATGTCAGCCTCATACTGGGTCTGATTATAATTAAGTTGTGCTGTACAGATCTCTAGTTTATTTAAAAATTTTCTTTTACATTTCAGCTTAGCAACAACATGTTTTTGATTTTTTAATAATGTTTTTGTTTTCTTTATAAAATTGTTAATCCTTACATATTTTTTCAACTTATTTTTGCTTAATTTGTGTTTGTTGTTGGTGCTGCTAGCTGCCACATTACACACAGAGTCATCTTTTGTTAAGTCAATAGTATGTATAGTGTGCATGCTGCAGCCTGCAACAGAAACATGGCCCGTTGGTAAGTTAGCCGTCACTAGCTCATCAAATAAAGTTTGAGTTTTCGCGGTGGCAGAGCTCTGGGCCGCTTCTTCTAGCTGGGTGGTGTGCATCACATAATTCCTTTTGCAGGAGTGAAGTTCTGTGCAGGGCCGTTTCAAACTCAATGCCACATTGTTCATGGAATATATCTATTTTTGTCTTAAGCCTATCCTGTTCCTCAATTAAAGAAGTGTTCTGAGAGTATAGCGTGGACATCTCCTTTTTTAATTTTTTATTATTGTCTAACGCTTCTAAGAGAATTTTTTCATTGTCATCTCGTTCTAATTCTAATTGTGTAATCTGTCTCTTTGCTGACTTGAGTTCCAGTAAAGCCTGGTTTAATTTGTTGGCTTCTGCCTGGCGCAACAAGGCGCTTCTTGTATTCATTTCGAAACAGTTTTACCGCAACGAGCTCAGAACAGAAAATACAATGTCTGAGGTTATGTTTCCAAAAATGCTGTAAGTACTTACGTGACAGTAACTAATGTACACTTTGTTGGAAATAGTATTCTTAGTATTAGAAATGCACTCACATAAGCTCCAGCTTGTTTAGAAACACAAGTCAGCCAAATTTTTTAACCGAAAAAGAAGCCGATTTTCCGTTGGCCAAAACACATTCGTTACAGAACTTTTTATGTTTTTATTTATTTGTACACTTGTTTTATGTTGTAAATATACGATGAAATCGGAAAAGGCTCTAGAAAACTACGTAAAAACAATTAATTTGTGAATAAATGATAAGGAACATCAAAGCGAGCAGCTGTTGCCAGGGTTGCCAACCAAAAAAAAATATAAATAGGAAGAGACTTGAAACTTAAAGAAAGTTTCAAGTCTCTTCCTATTCCTATCAATGCAATGTAGCCAGCGTGTTGGGGACGCTTCCGACTGGTATTGAATGAATGAATGAACGAATGAACACTTTATTGCACTTAAAAATAACATAATAAAAACCTTATAATATCTACATTTAACACATACTCAGTACAATATGCGGCCTTATTGCTGAGATTATATGGGTATTGATATGGATCAGTTGAGCTACCTGTAGATTATTTGCAACAGTCTGCAGTTAGCTTACTTATTTGTTTCAATTGTAAATACTAGTTCTAATTTGTTTTTATTATTGAATTGTAATTTTCTTTGTCAATAAAGTTATGCAGATTAAGTTCCTTGAAATATGGTCGACAGCTTTCCCTTCTTTTAATGCCTCAGATTGCTCCGCAGCTCATTTGGGCGATAAATAAACGTTCTATTTTTACTGCATTGCCCCAAAAGATTATACCAAATCTTATCTCTCCGTGGAGTGGGGGTGGAGGGGGGGGGGGCTGGAGACTTGCAGTTACAGGTTTTTCTAAAACCTATAGCAAGCTCCAGCCTCTCACAATACAGGTTTAAATATACATCTCTGTGCTTATGATAACTAAATTTTAAGTAAACCTATTGTGTAAAGAGGAAATAAACAAATTATTATTAATATTCACCTCATATATTTTAAATCTCGATATAAAACACATTTTTTACTATAGAAAATAAAATATTTTAAAACTATTCAACAGAAAAAAATATATCAAAACGGTAAATAACCGGCCGCGAAGCTAGCCTCAAGCGGCCGGTGACTAGGGCTGCAGAGAGAGGAACTTCCTGACGATGCGCGCCGAGTCCAGGAGTACCTTTGCCTTTTGGATCTGACCCTTGATCCAACTTCCTAGCGAGAGTCTTGAGACCACATTACCATGATATGCTTGCTAGCACAGCTTTTTGGTTAACCACCTTTCTTAGTTTCCGTAAAGCATACGCGGACTGCAGCGAGCTCTTATGTACAACGTTTTTGTACGTTGTTGTAATGATTGTAAGGTAGGTAATTGATTGTAGCTGAGTTATTAGGTGCAAATGTTTTTAAAGGTACAGTCAGCTGCAAAAATATGTATACAATACACTCCCAAGTTTTCAATTTAACTAAATATTAAGTACCTACCTATAGTAATTGTGACAATTTATATACCGCAGTCTGACGAGTACGATGACTCATCATCATCCTATCTTAGTCCACTGCTGGACATAGGCCTCCCCCAATGAGCACCATAGCGCCCTGTCTTCAGCTTGCCGCATCCAACATCTGCCTACAGTCTAGGGCGTCCTACACTACGTTTGCCGAGTCGCGGTCTCCACTCGAGAACACGTTTACCCCAGCGGATGTCGGTTCTTCGCGAGATATGGCCAGCCCACTGTCACTTCAGCTTGCTAATTCTATGAGCTATGTCGATAACTTACGATGACTACTTTCTACGAAAAATGTGTGCGTAGACTTTTATTTAAAACTAGTTACTGCCCGCGGCTTCGCACGCGTTATTTCTACGGAAACGTTTAAAGGGTATTTATATCCTATGGGAACTGTTTTGTGGGATAAAAAGTAAGTTTGATTCCAGGCTTAGAGCTACATCTATGCAAAATTTCAGCCCGATCGGTTCAATCGATACGATGTGAAGAGGTAACAAACATCCATACATCCAAACTTTCGCATAATATAATATTACTAGGATTATATTATTATATTCTATACTAGCTGCTGCCCACGGCTTCGCACGCTCTTTTGCGAGATAGAAAGTAGCCTATGTCCATCCGCGGGATACCATCTATCTCCATGCCAAATTTTATTAAGATCCGTTTAGACGTGAAAAGGTAACAGGCAGTTAAACAGAGTTACTTTCGAATTTATAATATTACTATGGATATTAGATGTGATGTGATGTGAAGCTTCGAAAAAATTAAAGTGAAAACTTAGGATTGTATACAAATCTAAGCAGCTGACTGTACCTACTACGAGTTATCCACTATAGCATTGTAAGAGGAAGAGGTGCTTCTACCTAAACAGCTAAACACACTCATACTTACCCACTGTTCAAACTAATTATTGTACTAAACAGCTAAACACACTCATACTTACCCACTGTTCAAACTAATTATTGTACTAAACAGCTAAACACACTCATACTTACCCACTGTTCAAACTAATTATTGTACTAAACAGCTAAACACACTCATACTTACCCACTGTTCAAACTAATTATTGTACTAAACAGCTAAACACACTCATACTTACCCACTGTTCAAACTAATTATTGTACTAAACAGCTAAACACACTCATACTTACCCACTGTTCAAACTAATTATTGTACTAAACAGCTAAACACACTCATACTTACCCACTGTTCAAACTAATTATTGTACTAAACAGCTAAACACACTCATACTTACCCACTGTTCAAACTAATTATTGTACTAAACAGCTAAACACACTCATACTTACCCACTGTTCAAACTAATTATTGTACTAAACAGCTAAACACACTCATACTTACCCACTGTTCAAACTAATTATTGTACTAAACAGCTAAACACACTCATACTTACCCACTGTTCAAACTAATTATTGTACTAAACAGCTAAACACACTCATACTTACCCACTGTTCAAACTAATTATTGTACTAAACAGCTAAACACACTCATACTTACCCACTGTTCAAACTAATTATTGTACTAAACAGCTAAACACACTCATACTTACCCACTGTTCAAACTAATTATTGTACTAAACAGCTAAACACACTCATACTTACCCACTGTTCAAACTAATTATTGTACTAAACAGCTAAACACACTCATACTTACCCACTGTTCAAACTAATTATTGTACTAAACAGCTAAACACACTCATACTTACCCACTGTTCAAACTAATTATTGTACTAAACAGCTAAACACACTCATACTTACCCACTGTTCAAACTAATTATTGTACTAAACAGCTAAACACACTCATACTTACCCACTGTTCAAACTAATTATTGTACTAAACAGCTAAACACACTCATACTTACCCACTGTTCAAACTAATTATTGTACTAAACAGCTAAACACACTCATACTTACCCACTGTTCAAACTAATTATTGTACTAAACAGCTAAACACACTCATACTTACCCACTGTTCAAACTAATTATTGTACTAAACAGCTAAACACACTCATACTTACCCACTGTTCAAACTAATTATTGTACTAAACAGCTAAACACACTCATACTTACCCACTGTTCAAACTAATTATTGTACTAAACAGCTAAACACACTCATACTTACCCACTGTTCAAACTAATTATTGTACTAAACAGCTAAACACACTCATACTTACCCACTGTTCAAACTAATTATTGTACTAAACAGCTAAACACACTCATACTTACCCACTGTTCAAACTAATTATTGTACTAAACAGCTAAACACACTCATACTTACCCACTGTTCAAACTAATTATTGTACTAAACAGCTAAACACACTCATACTTACCCACTGTTCAAACTAATTATTGTACTAAACAGCTAAACACACTCATACTTACCCACTGTTCAAACTAATTATTGTACTAAACAGCTAAACACACTCATACTTACCCACTGTTCAAACTAATTATTGTACTAAACAGCTAAACACACTCATACTTACCCACTGTTCAAACTAATTATTGTACTAAACAGCTAAACACACTCATACTTACCCACTGTTCAAACTAATTATTGTACTAAACAGCTAAACACACTCATACTTACCCACTGTTCAAACTAATTATTGTACTAAACAGCTAAACACACTCATACTTACCCACTGTTCAAACTAATTATTGTACTAAACAGCTAAACACACTCATACTTACCCACTGTTCAAACTAATTATTGTACTAAACAGCTAAACACACTCATACTTACCCACTGTTCAAACTAATTATTGTACTAAACAGCTAAACACACTCATACTTACCCACTGTTCAAACTAATTATTGTACTAAACAGCTAAACACACTCATACTTACCCACTGTTCAAACTAATTATTGTACTAAACAGCTAAACACACTCATACTTACCCACTGTTCAAACTAATTATTGTACTAAACAGCTAAACACACTCATACTTACCCACTGTTCAAACTAATTATTGTACTAAACAGCTAAACACACTCATACTTACCCACTGTTCAAACTAATTATTGTACTAAACAGCTAAACACACTCATACTTACCCACTGTTCAAACTAATTATTGTACTAAACAGCTAAACACACTCATACTTACCCACTGTTCAAACTAATTATTGTACTAAACAGCTAAACACACTCATACTTACCCACTGTTCAAACTAATTATTGTACTAAACAGCTAAACACACTCATACTTACCCACTGTTCAAACTAATTATTGTACTAAACAGCTAAACACACTCATACTTACCCACTGTTCAAACTAATTATTGTACTAAACAGCTAAACACACTCATACTTACCCACTGTTCAAACTAATTATTGTACTAAACAGCTAAACACACTCATACTTACCCACTGTTCAAACTAATTATTGTACTAAACAGCTAAACACACTCATACTTACCCACTGTTCAAACTAATTATTGTACTAAACAGCTAAACACACTCATACTTACCCACTGTTCAAACTAATTATTGTACTAAACAGCTAAACACACTCATACTTACCCACTGTTCAAACTAATTATTGTACTAAACAGCTAAACACACTCATACTTACCCACTGTTCAAACTAATTATTGTACTAAACAGCTAAACACACTCATACTTACCCACTGTTCAAACTAATTATTGTACTAAACAGCTAAACACACTCATACTTACCCACTGTTCAAACTAATTATTGTACTAAACAGCTAAACACACTCATACTTACCCACTGTTCAAACTAATTATTGTACTAAACAGCTAAACACACTCATACTTACCCACTGTTCAAACTAATTATTGTACTAAACAGCTAAACACACTCATACTTACCCACTGTTCAAACTAATTATTGTACTAAACAGCTAAACACACTCATACTTACCCACTGTTCAAACTAATTATTGTACTAAACAGCTAAACACACTCATACTTACCCACTGTTCAAACTAATTATTGTACTAAACAGCTAAACACACTCATACTTACCCACTGTTCAAACTAATTATTGTACTAAACAGCTAAACACACTCATACTTACCCACTGTTCAAACTAATTATTGTACTAAACAGCTAAACACACTCATACTTACCCACTGTTCAAACTAATTATTGTACTAAACAGCTAAACACACTCATACTTACCCACTGTTCAAACTAATTATTGTACTAAACAGCTAAACACACTCATACTTACCCACTGTTCAAACTAATTATTGTACTAAACAGCTAAACACACTCATACTTACCCACTGTTCAAACTAATTATTGTACTAAACAGCTAAACACACTCATACTTACCCACTGTTCAAACTAATTATTGTACTAAACAGCTAAACACACTCATACTTACCCACTGTTCAAACTAATTATTGTACTAAACAGCTAAACACACTCATACTTACCCACTGTTCAAACTAATTATTGTACTAAACAGCTAAACACACTCATACTTACCCACTGTTCAAACTAATTATTGTACTAAACAGCTAAACACACTCATACTTACCCACTGTTCAAACTAATTATTGTACTAAACAGCTAAACACACTCATACTTACCCACTGTTCAAACTAATTATTGTACTAAACAGCTAAACACACTCATACTTACCCACTGTTCAAACTAATTATTGTACTAAACAGCTAAACACACTCATACTTACCCACTGTTCAAACTAATTATTGTACTAAACAGCTAAACACACTCATACTTACCCACTGTTCAAACTAATTATTGTACTAAACAGCTAAACACACTCATACTTACCCACTGTTCAAACTAATTATTGTACTAAACAGCTAAACACACTCATACTTACCCACTGTTCAAACTAATTATTGTACTAAACAGCTAAACACACTCATACTTACCCACTGTTCAAACTAATTATTGTACTAAACAGCTAAACACACTCATACTTACCCACTGTTCAAACTAATTATTGTACTAAACAGCTAAACACACTCATACTTACCCACTGTTCAAACTAATTATTGTACTAAACAGCTAAACACACTCATACTTACCCACTGTTCAAACTAATTATTGTACTAAACAGCTAAACACACTCATACTTACCCACTGTTCAAACTAATTATTGTACTAAACAGCTAAACACACTCATACTTACCCACTGTTCAAACTAATTATTGTACTAAACAGCTAAACACACTCATACTTACCCACTGTTCAAACTAATTATTGTACTAAACAGCTAAACACACTCATACTTACCCACTGTTCAAACTAATTATTGTACTAAACAGCTAAACACACTCATACTTACCCACTGTTCAAACTAATTATTGTACTAAACAGCTAAACACACTCATACTTACCCACTGTTCAAACTAATTATTGTACTAAACAGCTAAACACACTCATACTTACCCACTGTTCAAACTAATTATTGTACTAAACAGCTAAACACACTCATACTTACCCACTGTTCAAACTAATTATTGTACTAAACAGCTAAACACACTCATACTTACCCACTGTTCAAACTAATTATTGTACTAAACAGCTAAACACACTCATACTTACCCACTGTTCAAACTAATTATTGTACTAAACAGCTAAACACACTCATACTTACCCACTGTTCAAACTAATTATTGTACTAAACAGCTAAACACACTCATACTTACCCACTGTTCAAACTAATTATTGTACTAAACAGCTAAACACACTCATACTTACCCACTGTTCAAACTAATTATTGTACTAAACAGCTAAACACACTCATACTTACCCACTGTTCAAACTAATTATTGTACTAAACAGCTAAACACACTCATACTTACCCACTGTTCAAACTAATTATTGTACTAAACAGCTAAACACACTCATACTTACCCACTGTTCAAACTAATTATTGTACTAAACAGCTAAACACACTCATACTTACCCACTGTTCAAACTAATTATTGTACTAAACAGCTAAACACACTCATACTTACCCACTGTTCAAACTAATTATTGTACTAAACAGCTAAACACACTCATACTTACCCACTGTTCAAACTAATTATTGTACTAAACAGCTAAACACACTCATACTTACCCACTGTTCAAACTAATTATTGTACTAAACAGCTAAACACACTCATACTTACCCACTGTTCAAACTAATTATTGTACTAAACAGCTAAACACACTCATACTTACCCACTGTTCAAACTAATTATTGTACTAAACAGCTAAACACACTCATACTTACCCACTGTTCAAACTAATTATTGTACTAAACAGCTAAACACACTCATACTTACCCACTGTTCAAACTAATTATTGTACTAAACAGCTAAACACACTCATACTTACCCACTGTTCAAACTAATTATTGTACTAAACAGCTAAACACACTCATACTTACCCACTGTTCAAACTAATTATTGTACTAAACAGCTAAACACACTCATACTTACCCACTGTTCAAACTAATTATTGTACTAAACAGCTAAACACACTCATACTTACCCACTGTTCAAACTAATTATTGTACTAAACAGCTAAACACACTCATACTTACCCACTGTTCAAACTAATTATTGTACTAAACAGCTAAACACACTCATACTTACCCACTGTTCAAACTAATTATTGTACTAAACAGCTAAACACACTCATACTTACCCACTGTTCAAACTAATTATTGTACTAAACAGCTAAACACACTCATACTTACCCACTGTTCAAACTAATTATTGTACTAAACAGCTAAACACACTCATACTTACCCACTGTTCAAACTAATTATTGTACTAAACAGCTAAACACACTCATACTTACCCACTGTTCAAACTAGTTATTGTACCATCCAACCATATTGCACAAAAGCTTTTAAATTATAGGGAATCAAAATGTAATATGTTATTTATTTATTTTTATTGAGATAAACCACAGCGTTACAGTTTATATTTTAATAGTTAAAATATACTTACCAATAAGGCCAAAAAGGATTACACAGATTAATATAGAACAAAGAAAGTCAAGGAAGAGAACAGCAAAGCAGGTAAAGAAAAGTTGAACTAAGTATATTTAAATTATCTTAAAAATGTAAACTATAATTAATAAATAATTATACTTGCTATCAGATACATACTTATGCGCGTTCGCGCGCGCAAATTAAACATAAAACAAAAATTTTAAGTATATTTCAATTGTCTAAAAAAATCTTTAAGTATACCTATAATTTCATTGTTATGAAAAAACTAAAAACTGACTTCAAATTAATTTATTAATCATTTCTACGTATTTGCACTGTTATTAAAAATTTTCAGGATAAATGTACTAATCCCTCGGGATTCCAATTTTCCAAATCGGTCCGTTAATTGACGGAGACATCAACGTTCATACATAAATAAAACACACACAGCTGAACATAGAACCTCCTCCTTTTTGTCGAAGTCGGTTAAATACGGTTAATACCTACTGTGAAATAAAATAGGTAATAGAAAAAGAAATGCTATAGGTACCTACTTACCTATTTTTCCTCAAATCGCTGATTAATTATTAGTATTTAATTTTAAGCAACATTGTTTGGCCTTAACTAAACCTATTGTTCTAAATGATTACAATATGACAGATTTCAGCAGTTAGCCTTAAACTTAACTACCGAGTTACCTCTGAACTCGTAATTAACTCATTAGAGACATTGTTGTGCTACACGCGTCGGCTTACAATGTGTGACTCAAAAACATTATATTAATTTGCCAAACAACATGTGTAAAGAAGATAATGTTTATGATAAATGGTATCTTAATTATAACAAAGAAAATTACAATCAAATTATAGAAACAAATTAGAATATTTACAATTGAAACAATAGAGCTAACTGCAGACAGTTGCAAACAATCTACAGGTAGCTCAACTGATCCATATCAATACCAGTCGGAAGCGTCCCCAAGACGCTGGCTGCATTGCCCCGCTGTATGGCAATGCTGATGCGCTGCGCCAGATTGATTCGACACTCTCTGAAGTCTATGCTCCGTTAGCGCAAAATTATTTTCTGTCTCGTACTTCTATGACGTTTCATAAATATATCCTATATAAATATGGTTTTGACTTTTGACGATTGGATGCTTCTTTCTTCGACTAATTTCTTCATTTCGGTTGACTCCTTCAGGCATATACAAGGCGGACCGGTCGGACATTTTAGTCGGCTGAATTTTTTTTTCGGTGATTAGGTAGGTATAATATACTCGAAAAAAATTTCTTGTTCCGTTATTTTGTTTCTTTACCACCTTTCAAATCTATCTATGACGTCATTTCATTTATGTTAACAAATCCCAACACCAAAAAGACAAATCCTTAAATTCACATGCTTGGAGTCGAAATAATCATATAATAATAATTGATAACGATTTATTAAAGAAATTTGAAGAAATTGTGTTTATAAAATCAACAACAGGAAAGTTTATTTCACGTTGAGTACTGCGGGATTGTTTAACTTTTTGCAGATAATGAAATAAATAGAATAGGTATATTGTAGTTATTATGTTATAATATAATATATACTATGTATACCTATTATTATAGTTAGTAGCAATGAAGTTTATTAATAAATAATATAATTACTGATAGATTAGATGCCATTATCAGGCATCATCCAAAAATCCATCCACCAGAAACGCATTCATTCAGCATATCGATTGCAAGTTTTCCAGCGTGTGATGATTCTTGAACCATTCAAAACGCGAAACGCTTCGTTAGCGCGATCTAGCGCCTGGTCAGAATTGAAATCCTTTCTTCAATAAATATTGCTTACAATTATGTCTGAAACTCGACGCCAAGCAAGTGAGTTTTTGCTTGCTCAGTCATCGATCTATGCTTGAGTAACGCTTTTCTATAGCATAAGAGTCACTCAAGCATGTAGATTTATGACTGAGCAAGGTTTCATCACACGGGCCTAAGTTATTCGTGTGGTGGTTTGTTTACAAACATTGTACATCGAGTTTAAGGCTGGTGTATGGCCCAATGGCCTTGAGAACACAAAATAATTATCTGTAGCCGTAAGTATAAATAATTTGATATAACTAAAACAAATTTCTTATTAAAAAATTTCAAATTTTTTGTTAAATATTTATACAAGTATTTTACACAAATGGAACATTTCACGAATCAAACAAATTATTTAACGGCTACAGATATTTATTTTGTGTTCTCAAGATCGATGCCCCTTGTCCCTTGTACCTTGTCAACACAATACCCACATGAAGATTTCCACAACTAAGTTGGCAGCCAGGCAGGTACCAACCTATTATATGTAGACAGAGAGATGACACAAGACGACATTTTGCAAGCTCCTTTTTGTTTGATTCAACAGTCTGTGAGTTCTAGTGAGGCAAAACGGTTGTTTGATAGAAATAATATTCTAGGATTGGAGATTATCTGCGTAAGTTAATTTGTTTTGTTGATTGCGTGTGTTTTGTAATTTTATAATCACAAATTGCAGTATAAAAACTATTTTTAAGGATTAGGGACCGTTATTATTTGCTGTAAAAATAGCTTTACTCATACGCTGCATTTTCAGTTTATTTAACTGAAGGAGAAAAGGTTTCTACTACCCTCAGTGGGATTATTTAGGTAATTTGGTTCAGAATTTATGTATTTTGCAAGGGTGTCTTCCCGTCAAGTATGCGTTGTCAGGATATTATTTTA
The DNA here is from genome assembly GCA_963662085.1 of Eupithecia inturbata. NCBI lineage: Eukaryota > Metazoa > Arthropoda > Insecta > Lepidoptera > Geometridae > Eupithecia > Eupithecia inturbata. The sequence goes on from OY759198.1 coordinate 9,058,332, forward strand.
ATATTTGGTTCACCGTCGTTCACCAACGTTTATTGCAGGCACAAAAAAAAATATAGAGCACACAATAATCGTCACATTAATAGTCTTCCTGATTAAATTATTATTGTTTTGTTTTGTAATCCCTCATGTTTTCTTGTCTTTTTTGCCGTATTTTGTTAAATTGTATTTTCTGTTTTTTTAAGTACTTCTATTATTTATGATACTTCGTCAATTACGCCACCGTCAGCGTACCGATCCTACGTACCGATCCTATCCATCCAAAGGTTGCCTGGAAGAGATCGCTGTTAGCGGTAAGGCCGCCGATTGCGCCACATTAGATATAATTAGTATTTAGTTCTTGTTTTATTGATGGTGCAATAAAGTTATATTCTATTCTATTCTAATAATAAAATAAAAATAATAGATTAAAACTTACATAGGTACCTACGATAAGTAATTTTCTATCCATCCATGGGGACAGAAATCCAGTATCTTGGGATTGGCCAGATAGTCAGAAACAGCCCTCAGGAAGGTGTTGTTGGAGTGACTCCGTCAATTCCAAAAGGCTCCTACCGTCCTTATAATCAAAAAAAAAATCAAAAAAGCATAATCTTGTCCAAGTAGGTACATACCTACTACACCTATTTATTATTCTGAGCACAACGCAGTCGTAAGCATAGCGATCAAAAAATATTCCAACGTAAAAATAGTCCATACGTTCTACGTCTGTTTTATCTTTTACGGATTTGGGTAGTTTAACTAACAGGCTAAAGGATTCTTCATCGCTTTTTTACTTTAGTCTACATACCGAAGCGACTGAAATAAAAAATATCACTTTATTTCCGTGTCAGTGTTTAATTATTAAGAATTTGACCTTTTCTAAGTGTACATTTATTGTATTTATGGAAATAAGAGTTTTTGACTTTGACTTTGAGTAGGTACACGCAAATCAAATCATTTAATTGCAAACATGGGTCACAAAGATGTACTTAGGTAATAATTATGATAATTGGTAAACACCAGACATATTTTGCCTTAATCTAGGGCTTCGATCAATTATCGAAGATCTAGGGCATGCAAAAGGTAGACTAATAATAAACTAAATAATCATAAATTTTAGTAGCCATAAAAATATTAAAAAGGTACTTATTTAAACATCAAGCCAAAATCCATTCTTAAGTTACACAATAATAGGTACATATAGGTGCAGGAACGTCATTATCATCAGACTGTTATTTATCATCATTGATGATGATTGATGACCTATTGATATCTCACATCAAATCATCAACCTGAACTAATCACTGACGAGATTAGGTAAGCCCCTCCTGATCGCTCTAGGGGACATCCATAAATTAAGTACATACGTGAGGCGATTTTGGCGATTTTTCGACCCTCTGTTTCTTGGTGAGAGGGTGTGAGATCCCCTAACCGCACGTGAGATACTTCAAAATGCGGTTTTTATTGTAAATAAGTAAGTCTACGTTGGATTTATTTAAAATAAAATGTCAAGTGCGAGTCGGACTCGTGCACTAAGAGGGTTCCCCAGAAACTTGTTTATGGACCCCTTAATGGCTCTTATCAAGGGGATATTGCTATACGCCCCACGCGCAGTGCAGGTGTTAAAATACACAGAAGAAAGCTGATGCTCCTACTCTGGTAGATTCTCGCCTTTTACGACATCCACACGGGCTGAGCTAGAGGGGCGCCGATACGCCACGCACGGCCAATAGTCTAATATGATTTCGAGGTTTAGTTCAATGAAGATGATTCCTTCATAAGTCATGCTAATCAAATTACATGGCAACATTCGCTACCTACATTCGCTACCTACATTCGCTACCTACAATGTAGCATCAATACGTTCTTTACATTGGGCAACATCAGGGCCATGGTCAGCCATTTTAGATGCTTGGTCAGGTTTGAATTCAATTGTTTTATGTTGTTAGCTAATTACCTAGGTACCTATATACAAAGGTACGGTGGTGTAATCAGGCGTGTAAGTAGTAGCCCAGTCGGCTGCTAAGATGTTAAAGCTGAACGCGCACTTGACCGCGCCGCAGTCATCGAATTTCCTCATGGCCCCGCGCACTGGTCTGCGTCGAACGCGCCGAATAAAATTCGTAATTTTTAACAGTATTACTGTTTAGAAATAGCTGAACAAAAAGATGAACATAGGTTAGCTCAAGTACCATATTGGTACCACGACCACAAAGCTTAGGTAGGTACATACCACTTTAGTAGGTAAGGTACTTTATCTACTTGAAAGCGCTTTTTGACAGAAGAACCTCAACATCGAGTAAGTACCTACTCGTACCTACTTGAGAATTTAATACATGTATATATAAAAGAAAGTCGTGTTAGTTACACTATTTATAACTCAAGAACGGCTGAACGGATCTCGGTGAAATTTGGCAGCGAGGTAGATGGTATCCCGGGGCCGGACATAGGCTACCTTTTATTCCAGAAAAAAGCGTGCGAAGCCGCGGGCTGCAGCTAGTCTATATATAAAAGAAAGTCGTGTTAGTTACACTATTTATAACTCAAGAACGGCTGAACGGATTTCGGTGAAATTTGGCAGCGAGGTAGATGGTATCCCGGGGCCGGACATAGGTACCTTTTATTCCGGATAAAAGCGTGCAAAGCCGCGGGCTGCAGCTACTTTTAAATAAACAAAGAAAATTGCAATCAAATAATAGAAACAAATTAGAACTTGTATATTTACAATTGAATCAATTACGCAAATAAATAATAAATTAATTAATTAGATAAATAGTAATAAATAATAATAAATTAATAATAATTTTAATAATATATATTTTTTTGTTTCTATCATTTGATTGCAATTTTCTTTGTTTATTTAAAATTATTAAATTCGAGCTAACTGCAGACTGTTGCAAACAATCTACACGTCGCTGAACTGATTCATAATTCCATATCAATGTTTGAGAGTTCATTGAACATTACTGTAGCCATGGACAAAAATCTACTCGACCCTGACTCTAACTGTATTTGTATGTGTTTTGCAAATAATGATCAAATGATAAGTGGTAGGAACGTGATACGAATGACGTATTTACTAGTGTCCCTCAGTAGGCAACTTAAGTTCTTCCAAGAAAAGCGAAATGCAAGAATGGCGGATACTTCTGGTATTCGCTATTCTAGAATGTGCTGTGGCACAGCGCTACACCAACTATCTTTATCAACTCTGACAGCCAGGGGGCCCTCCTAGCACTGGATTCGAAGGTTGTCACGTTCAGGTTAGTCGAGGAGACTGTCTGTCAGACTGTCTGTCACGCTTATACTCGCTGGGCTCGAAAAACAGAGTCGTCCTAAGATGGGTACCTGGACACGCGGAAATCAACGGCAATGAGTGTGCCGACGAACTCGCGTATTCGTGGGCCAAGGGGACTCAGCTGGGCCCCGAGCCGTTCTGTGGCATACCTAAAAGCCTGACTCTCAAAACCCTCTTGGGTTCCTGAGGAATCGTCCTAGCTCTGGAAGAATTCCTCAGGCATGAATCACTTGAAATCATTGATAAAAGCCTTCGATAAACGGTACCTACCTACACCAACCAAACCCTAGCGCTTAGCAGAAGCAACCTTCGCATCATGACAAGAGCCCTAACTGGACACTGTCGCCTTAACAAGCACATGTTCAAACTGGAGCTAAGCGACAATCCTCACAAATCCTCTAAATAAGCACAATCCTGCAGATTCTGCGAGAAGGCGGAGGAAACGTCTCTCCATCAGTTAAAAAGAGTGCGGTGCACTGATGCAAAAACGTAACATCCATAGCACCTGCATAGCCCAGACCAGCTAAGAGACATCACCCCGAAGAAAATCCTACAGTTCCTAGCACCTGCAAGGGATTAGTGGCGAATTATGAACGCCGCCGCTTCATGGCTAAACACACAAAGTGGCGATCACAATAGGCCTATCATGGGCGCAGTGACACGAAAGCCATTTAAAGCAAATAAAACAAAAAACATGATCCGTCAAGTGCGAGAGTGACTCGCGCGCCGAGGGTTTTTTAAAAGGTTTTTTAAAAAAAAACAAATTATGTAGGTACTATAGGTACTGGTTAGAGACTGCTATTTGATGATTACCAATAAATTAAAAGTAGCTACATTTCAGATGTGTCGGTTTGCAAACTTCGGAGTACAGAGGGTAATAGTAAAATTCTCGAGTTTTTTCAAATATTTCAAAAACTATTAAACCTAAAGAAATTTCAAAACCTGTTTTGAGACAAACCGTCAATACCTTTCATTTGATACCCCACTCGGTGAGGTAGTTCCTTTTTTTTCAAAATTACCGTTCCCCATTTAATAATTAAAAAAAAATATATTTTTAATTTTATCCTGTAAAATATAGATACAAACGCTACACACATTTCAGATGGATCGCTCTGCCAACTTCGGAGATAGGGGGAATGGGTTATTTTTCGACATTTTTCAAAATATTTCAAAAAGTATGCAACATACAGAAATTTTAAAAGCTGTTTTGAGATGTACAAAACGATACCATTCATTTGGTACCCCACTTGACATTGTAGGTCTCTTTTAAAATTTCGATAAGTATCACAATTTGTACTGAAAATTTTTATTAAAATTTTTAATTGATATATTTTTTTTAAATAACCGAGTTCCGCGTTAGTTAACTAAGTAGGTACATTTTCTATAGGTGAGGTACCAAACCTCTGAGATTGATTTAATTACACTAGAGGTACAAAGTATTTACTATGTGAGTACCTACCTACCTACATACATGAGATTCCAGCAGGGAGCTACACCTGTCTTTAAGTCATAGTCATAGTCATAGCTTCACTTATATAACCTTGAGTTCATTGAATCTATTGCCGGTAGAAAGTTAGATAGGTAATCAGAAAGTCAATGATGTTTCGCAAAAACCGAGAGTCGAGAGAAAATAATTGACTATCAAAATTATTATGATCGTGCTAAATATAATAGGTAGGTACATTTAGTTAGATTCTAACTAAATGTACCTACCTACAAAAAACCGAAAAAACCTCAAAAACTCGTATCGCACTAGTTTCTAACTGTTAGAAGCTAGTGCGATACGGTTTTTTGAGGCAGGTTGATAAGTTGTTTCCGTAATATTGTAGGTAGGTACATGTATGTAACCGACTTTGATAAAAGAAGGATGTTCTATGTTCGGCTGTATTTTATGTAGGTATGTTTTTTATGTCGGAAGGTAGGTACTTACGTTCGTCGATTTCTCAGTCATTTATGGACCGATTTGGATGATTCTTATGTATAGAGGTGATCCCATAAAAAAATCCCGAGGGATTAGTATTTATCCCGTAATCGATGTCGGGTTTTAGTTTTTTCATAACATACAAAAATTAAATACCTAGTATTTTTTTATAAACTCAATAATTCGTAAAATCGCACAATAAATCTAGGTACCCACCTAAAATGTATTGTTATGTTTATTTGATTAATTCTATTAAGGTTAAATAAAACAGATATTACAATATTAGGGGGTTTTTTTTTTTTAATGAGGTTTAGTTTACAACTCTACAATGCGTACCTGGGTCACCTAGGTACGTCTTTTTGTAATTAGTGATCGTACCTCCTGATAGGTAGGTAGGATATACAAAGATATATATGTATTAAGAGGGGGCATTGCGCGCCATTTTGTAAAGCATAGGCATGCTTAGAATTTCGCGTTCATAGGAGCAAGACAGAGCATACGTTTTTGGAAAACGGTGTGAGTGCAAAAATCAAGTTTTTGCTTATTTACAAGAATACTGGTTCAAGGAACTAAATAATTAGTAATAATCTACATATCAAAACGTAAATCATTTCAATAGACCGCAGGGTTTCCGAGATCTCGATTAAATCATGTGCGAAACAATGCACCTTCATGTTTTTTTTATCGTATTTTTTTTCTCAATCGTGTGTTCACTTTCTGCCGAGGATCTCAAAAGACGCAAATATGCAAGTCTCGACAGAGCTTACACATTTGCTCCCTTTGGGGTCGAGACCCTAGGTCCGTGGGGTACCGAGGCTCTCCGGGTTTTTAAAGAGCGTCTGGTCGACGCGACGCGTAACCTGAGAGCTGGCGGGTATCTGGCGCAGCGCATCAGCATTGCCATACAGCAGGGCAATGCAGCCAGCGTCTTGGGGACGCTTCCGACTGGTATTGATATGGATCAGTTGAGCTAGCCTGTAGATTGTTTGCAACAGTCTGCAGTTAGCCTAATTAATTAAATTGTAAATACTAATTCTAATTTGTTTTTATTATTGAATTGTAATTTTCTTTGTCAATAAAGCTTCACTTTCTAGGAAACAAAGAACAAAATTTGATTTTTTGTGTAGGTAATTCTAGGTTTTTACCACGAGGATCCCGTAAGTACTGAGATCTAGGCCTGTTTTGACAAAGAAACCCCGTTCGCCTCTTAAAATAGGTAGGTAGTTCCGGTGATTAAGCGTTCCTTTGAACCAGAGATTCTGTTGTGCTAATCGTTTTGCTTATCTAAGCAAGCGATACATTACCTTCCAATTAGGTTTGACCCACATTCCAGCTCCGTAGCTCTGCCCTCCTAATTCGTAACTACTAATAGTTTTGTTTCGAGGTATTCGCGCCTAAAGTTTTTTTTCTTAAAAAAGAGATCAGTGTCGCTGTTTTAAGAAATATTTGACTTTGATTAGTGTAGTGTGTAGACGCGATGATCCCCAAGAGAATGATTGGCATAATATCGTGATAGCGTTATTACTTTTAAATTAATGTAGCAAATAATATTTATGTTTAGCAAAATACAAATATTTAATGTGCTTATCCTGAGCATGAGCACCGTATGTCAAATAGTTACGGTTCTTATGCCTAGGAATAGATTTTACTTTGCTTATCAAACATAACTAACTTATTTTTACGGATAAACGTATATGATAGAAAAAGTAAAAATTGGTAAGTAAAACAACTCAATCTAGTCATAATATATTATTCTACTGGGACCAACATGCAAACAAGAAATTAAAGTGTTTGCAACAATAATTAATAACATATCAAAATTTTAGTACTAGTAAAATCTTACTTTTTTAAAGTAATTTACTTATTAATGAAGTTATCAATGGCACTTTCAAAATCACTTCTCTATAAAAAAATAGGTGATAAAATCTTATACACTATATTATTATAATTAGCTCAGTCATCAGACTTACACAGCTACATAGGTACACATTACAAAATATAAAAATCAGTCTTACAGTAAGACTATAAAAAATACCAATATGAACTACAATTCTTAATAAATTGCTTACTAGGTTCAGTAAAAGACTAAAATATTAATAGGAACTGTAACTGCTTAATGCCTTTATACCTAATTCATCTAAAATCAGACATTTTAAGGACTCAGTATTCCCTTGTTAAATCATCTACACCGGAGCTACAAGTTGGAATAAGTTGGGGTTGATTTTCCCAGAAACTCCGCCTGTTTTCTGGCATAAGTGGCACTAGTTTGTTAATGATCTCTGCTTTTCATTCTACAGTTATTCCTCTTGTTGTGACTTTTTGCATGGTTTGTGGAAAACAATGTGTTTAGGAAATTTTTTGAAGGAAATCCAAGGATGATTCAAACTCCGCACTGTGACTTGTTTTATATTTCCGAGTAAAATATCCTCTTTCTACAATCACTGCCATGATATCTTTTAAATAAGTTTGATGCACATTTTTATTAAGCTTGTGTTGTGATGAGTGATTTTTATAATTATAAAAATCAGGTAACTCCATTACTTTCACTTAGTTCTTTATTGAATTAGCCATTTGGACACAATTCACAAAGTCTTGAAAGTCATAGACTTTAGATTTCGCTTTCATAGCAAGTTCCACCTGGTGGTGAAATGAAGGTGACGGATGATGTGAGTAATTTGCTTGCGTTGAGTTACCCCCCGCCACGCCTCCCCTGCGTCGGTCCTTTGTGATGCTACGTATAACAACCGTAAGTTAGTAACCTATGGTGGTCTTGATAAGGACAGCTCTCATACAACTTGTTTTTGTCAATCGTACAAACCTGTATTTATTAAATAAGATGAAGGTAAGTTGCGATACCCTTGTATTCAGTAGTAACTTGGAACACCGAAGATTATCAACACTAGTCCTAAGCACCGTAACTAACATTACTGTTATTATGTGTAGGTTATAGTCTAGTAAAATAAAAAAAATACTTTAAATATCCACCGTATATTACTATACGGTGCTATTCATAAGGTTACAAATATGGACGCATGGCCAAATTTATATAATCGCAATAACAAAAAGAACCGTAAGGGCTCATACGGTATTAATGTCTAGGAAAGCTATGAAAAAATTCGCAGTTACGGTGCTCATGACTAAATTAACTTCGTAAATATAGGTTTTATCAAAAATACGTCAAAGAGAACATTATAGATCTCATCACGCTAATTCCGAATCTATCGATAACTCATTTTTGATAAAAACCCTACTTACGGTTGTCTAAATTAGGAAGGCAGAGCTCATCTCTGATGGCAAATCTTCTCTAGCTTAAATGTGATTGAGTGGTTGTGTGAGATGACACAACCACTCAATTCCATTCATTCAATTAAATATATTTATTCAATAGGCATTCATTTACTATTAATGCACTTAGAATAGTCAAATAACAACTATAAAAAAAAACACTTCATAAATTATATAATATGTTTCCAAGAATCTATATCTGAAAGGAAGTCTTTTATAGAATAGTATGCTTTTTCTTGTAGCGTCATTTTATTGGTGTTTTTGAACATTCTTTCGTAGTTTTATTACTTCCTCAGGTAAAGTATTATAAAATTTTACACAATTCAGACCGGCTTATATCTACTCTCTCACCCACCACCAACACATGCACTGCTGGATTATGTCCATTCTGCGCACTGTCCACCAATCGCAAGGTAAGCTCTTTCAGAGTAGATCCCGGGCTGCAAAAGTTCAGTATCTTCTCATCTATGTGAAAATAATGATAATAGAGAATGATAATAGAGAATGATGATAATGAGAATGACCTTTTATTTACAGCCATGTTAATCGTGGAAGCTTGGAAGGTGCACTACCTGTACTGGCTGCTGCCTGCAGTGTTCATCCTCGCGCTTCTGGCAGCGTTGGGGCTGGTCTCTGTACTTCTGGCTATCAAGCTCTACGCGATCTATACTTGTGGACGGTGTGACAATAAGAACAGGTAAGAGAATACTTACGATCGATTTCCGCGAACTCGATAAGCTAGTGCCGATAGACAGCTCAGGACCGAGATGCCAGAAGGCTTGTGCGGCCTCGGATATAACACCTCTCCAGGCATCTCGGCTCTGAGCTTTCTTTCGCTACGACGACGAGGGCAAACTCGGATGCAAGAAGTACAAGAGCGGCCGGCAAAAGCGAAAGGAAGTCTAACCTAGTACCTAATAGGTACATAGCAAATGAAGATGAAGTATACCTCCTACCAAACTTGTAGAGGGCTGCAATTGTCTTGTAGAACTACCTACTGAACCATATGAGCGTTTACGCCTAGCGCGCGATGTGTGTGGGACTGACTTGAAATGATTTGCGCGCAGCGTTTTAAAGTAGTTTTAAAATATTTACAGAAAAATAATAACAACAAAATAATTAAAATTTTATATGTATGATTTTAAAGAAGATGCTCTACTTTATTGGTAAGCTATTTTTATATTAAATTAAATAAGGTATATCAGTGAAAATATATCAGGTATATCATTTAAAATTCGTAATAATTCACATTTTTTGAATTTTAGTTTCTCATAGCCAAAACACGATATACCAAAACTAAAATCTTTTTAACTAACTATTTTCCCAAGGATCTTATTGATAGGTTATTATTTTTTGTTAATTAGATATATCAGTATTTTCATAATATTTTGAGCTTCGAAACTGATGCTGAAAGGGAAACTAAGAAAACCTCTATCAAGCTATCTTGATAGAACGCGTAATAAGTAGGTACTATATTAATCGAAATAATTCATAACTAACTATTTGGACAACGAAATTTCCTAAAATTATTATTAATTAACATATGTTGTATGGTGGTTCATGATATTAACGGGTTTGAAAAGTACTGTTTTTGAGCCAAACTGCGCATGGAAGGCGTAAACGCTCTTGTAAGTGTACTGGTAAGTAAGTATACCTACTTAGGTAAATTAAACTTGGTTATCTCGTATTCAACCTCAACAGCCTATTATTAGACTACTGCTGGACGCAGGCCTCCCCTGATAAGCGCCTTATTGGCTTTTATCTCATGGGGGGTAATGCCCATATCTAATCCCCACGCTGGGCATGCGGGTCATCTCATATTCGGACGTGATTTTGTAAGCACGTAGACTTCGGTAATATGTATCACCTACGCGGGAATTTTGCAATCACATACCTAGTCCGAATCATATCCTAATAGCATCGAGGTAGAAAGGATTCTAACTCGATGCCTAATAGTAGGAAAACCGAGAACTGTAAGTTATAGATAGGTAGGTACATACTCTCTGAAGGCTCCTGTCCTAAGGACTATTTCAACCCAAACACTATGGACGTACCCAGTAGATACCCACTTAATAAAACTTGTTCTCTTCCAGAATGGACGGGAAGACAGTAATAGTGACTGGGTGCACCAGCGGCATCGGATTGGAGACGGCCCGGGAGCTGGCCAATCGGGGAGCCAGGGTCATCATGGCTTGCAGGAATATGGAAGCAGCTGAGAAGGTTAAAGGTAGGAGATTTACTTCTGCACCTCTTCTGTTCTAAGAATCCCTTAGAACCCCCAAGAATATCTACCGCGATTTGAGGGAATCATGCGTGATTGTCAACATGGTGAATATCCCGATAGATAATACATATAGGTAGTGCTTTTGGGCCATATTATAAAAGCTTGCTCAGTCATAGATCTATGCTTGAGTGACGTGTAGGTATGCCATAGAAAAGCGTTGCTCAAGCCATTGAGGTAGAATTCTAACTCGATTCTAACTCGATGGCTCAAGCATAGATCGATGACTGGGCAAGCTTTCTTAATATGGGTCTTAGTGTACATTACATTATTAGAAGCGTAACAAAACGGATCAAATTTAACAATTTAGTCTACAAACCCCAATGTCATAAAGATATTTAAACAAGAAATGTTTATAATATGTGCATTACTATTTACAATAAATTACCAGAAACTTAATGGAAATATATTTAGGAAAAAGTTAATCGGATGGTTGCTTGAAACATGTTTCTATAATGTAAACGAATATTTAGAATATGATTTGTAACATAAATGACTAGTAGGTACTTTTAATAATAATATGACTCGCACAATATTTGCACGCCTGCATGCAGGCTGAGTACAGTTACTAATATAGATAAAACCTGACATTGTAAAATAATTATGTATTCTTGCAAGATTCTTGCAAATAAATGATTGATTGATACCCCCAGTTTCAAAGTTCCGGTAGGTAAGTAGGTACCTTACATATTTAAAATCGATTACCTACCTATGTAAAATAAGACATTTTTAGTTCAAAAGTAGCACTGACCTTCAAGCATTAGTTAAGATCAATTGGACATATTTCTAATAAATATAACAAGGGCCAATAACTGATAACAAGTCAGGGTCCCTTGTTATCAACTATTGGGCCGTTCGAGGACATGGGGTTAGGTATAAATATCTCTGGTATTTTTTACAAAACTTGTCTAGAAGACGAACAGTCTTAAATTCCTTAAACTAGGTAGGTCCTTAACCTACCTACCTTAGGTCCTACCTTAGATCAAACAATACCAGACTATATATAATTGACTGCCCCAACATAAAGGAACGTTCTTTAGGTAGGTACCTATATTCCAGCCAATTTCGATGGAGAATGTTAGAGACCGACCATAATTAACCTAAAATTAACTCTATTGCCGCGTCTTTTCATACTGAATTTGCATTACTTGTCGATTTGTGATCCTGCCTTCAAAAAGTATTGCTTAAAATTATATCTGAAACTCGACGCCAAGCAAGTGAGTTTTAGTTTTTTTGTGTTGTGGTTTGTTTACAATCATTCTACATCGAGTTTGGCTAGTGTATAGGTAGGCAGGTACCTACTTCTTATTCGTTAAGGTTACGTGTGTAACTAAATACAAACATTATCTTCCAGACGAAATCATCGACTTAACGAAGAACTCAAAAGTGATTACCAAGAAGCTCGACCTGAGCTCTTTCGTGTCCATCCGCGAATTCGCCGCAGACATCAACAAGACAGAAACCAAACTCGACGTGCTTATCCATAACGCAGGCTACGCAGAAACATTCAAAAAGAACCTTTCTGTCGATGGCGTAGAGCTGACAATGGCGACAAACCACTATGGACCATTTCTCCTGACACATCTCTTGGTAGATATGCTGAAAAAAAGCGCTCCCTCAAGAATCGTTGTCGTAGCGTCATCTTTGTATCGTTTCGCGTCTGTCAATCTAGAGAACCCGAATCCTGTCGATACTTTACCAGGATATCTCTACTACGTTTCAAAAGAAGCGAATATTCTCTTTACAAGAGAGCTTTCGCGTAGACTTGAGGGCACTGGAGTTACTGCTAACTGTCTCCATCCAGGGTTGATAGATTCTGGTATTTGGCGGTCGGTTCCAGCTCCTTTGAGCTGGGGACTAGCTTTGGTTATAAAGGGATTCTTCAAGACGCCCAAGCAGGGTTCTCAGACCTCTGTTTTCTTGGCAACGGATGAGACTTTAGAGAAGGTGACAGGAAAGTATTTCTCGGATTGTGCTGAGAGTAGTCTCTCTGCAAGTGCGAGCGATATGGGCAGGGCCAGGAAACTGTGGGAGATATCTGAGAAGATGGTTAAGTTGGAGGAGAATGACCCTAAAATCTCAGTCTAGAAGGAAGTCGATTATCTTCGCGTACTTTTGAGATTGTCATGATGTTACAATTTACCTTGTTATTATTGGATAGATTTAGTATTAGTTGATATTAGTCTATAAGATGATACTGATATCCTTATCTATCATATTTTCTAATGTACGTAGGTAAGGTTTTTCTCTAAATTGAAATTTCGACAAAGATAAAATAAGACTTACTGTTAGATAGTCTTTACTTTTTGCTTTGAAAACTTTTTTATAACTGATTTTTGAAGCTTAAAAATGTATGGTTGATTGATTAGAAATGAGTTATACAAATTGTGATAGACATCATTTTTATTTACATGCATAATTATTTAAACATAAGAGCTTAACTCAAGAGTATGATACAGTTTGTTATTAAAGTTTATGAACAAAACTTAAAATTACTTTTATTTCTAGTTTTAACGAAAACAAGATGCTAAAATATGATTAAGCTCAGTCTAATAACAATAACCAATTAAAATGCTAACACTACTGGCAATGTTATACTATTTCATAAAATACTTGATAAACTTATGAAATAAAGCTACGTGAAATTAACTTTATTTTGTGATAGTGTTACATTAATACTAAAGTGACTAAGGCGGGCGCCTAGCGCGACGGGCTTGAGCGAGTTAGCAAGTGTAATTATCAAACTTTCCTATCCGCGCGTTACAGCCACACTACCGGCCTAGGCAACAAGCGACCTGATGAAGCGGGTGGCGGGGGTAACAAAGTTTATGTAATTCTTTATTGTACACAATAGTAATACATAAGCATGATTTATTCTAATAGGATATGTACATAGGCGACCTTAACCCTGAAAAGAGTTTTCTTCCAGCAAACCTTAGAGTTATAGGAGAGGCGATGGAACAGGTAGAGGAAGTGTACAAAAACAATGAATCTAACATGATAAACTGACAATTAAAGTAAAAGTAGGTAGCTATATACAATACATATAATAAACATACTTAAATTGAATTAATAATCACTAAATAAACCTAATAAATACCTTTAATAGTAATATACTATAGATAGATAATATTTATGATAGTAGGAAGTGCTCTTAACTTTAGGGTCATGTCGCGCGCGTCTTCAAAACAGCGTTGAAAATTTTGCATTTATAGATTAGGCATATCTATATTTTAATCATGGTATTTTCTATATGATATGGTACGTAGATTCAGGTCAAATAGTCTCGAGTTTCAGCCCGATCCGTTCTGTAGTTTTTGCGTCATCCATCTAAACATCCATCCAACATTTTGCAGTATACAAATAAATATAACTTGTGTCTAACTTTATTTATTTCGCGCACACCATCTCTTGCGTTCAACACCTCCCATCTCGGGATCGAACTGTCTATTAAAAATAACAAATCCTTGTCCATAGTTTGCCACACCTGTAGGCCTAGCACGGGCAATATTGTCTAGGGTAGAACAGAGAAAAATTACGTCACTTTGTCATCAAATGCGTAAATTACTTAAAATGAATTCCTACAACTTAATAATGTACGCAATGTACAACGATGCGATGTCATTATTGTCTATTATATCCTAGAGAACAATCCCCGTGCTTGGCCTGCTGAAACACGTCTAAACGCTACAACAGCCAGCCAGCGCGTCAATGTGGCCACCGCACGCGCCCGCCTTAGCCCTAGCCACCGCGCCCGCGCTAAACTTGCAGTATGGTTGAGCACATAGATATATAAACTTTAAACTTCAACGTCTTACTTAATGGCGCCATTTGCTTTTCGCTACGACTAGCCTGACTAATAAAAGAGAGTAGAGAAATGAACACTCCTTTGATAAATTACATGTCAACCATGACATATAATTTATCGAAGAAGCGCTCTTTAGTAAGACAAGGAACTAAAATGAGTATTATTGTAGCACTATCAAATAAATATCTACAAAATTATAAAGTTTTTTTAGTTTTATGCTTTGTTTGATATGCCCTAGGAGATATGCGTTTTAAAACGTTTTTTGAACTATACTACGCATACGCAATCTAAGCGTAATTAGCTTTCGCGTCGTGGAGTATGTTGCCCAGTTTTCATGAAATATTATTTACTTACAGCTTTCAGTCTATCAAATCAAACTGGTCCAAGAAAGTCTGGTCCACGCCCAGCGCGGTCCCTAAACTCTCTCTCGGCTTCCTAGTACCCCAATCATCAGTATCAATGCACATAACATCCAAACGCTGGTCTTCCGGCTTACCAATAACACTGCAACTTGGACTTAACAGGTCCGGCAATAACACCCTATTCACTGTGAACGTATCAACGTGTATATTCTCTTTCTCTTCGACTATGGCTTTGATATCACTGGATTTGTCTGGAAGAACGCTGGCGCGAATATTCTTGAATCTATTGATGATTTTCTCTAGAGAACTCGTCTTTGTGATCAATCGCTCGGTATTTTTGGGGGTTTCAGTCTTTTCGTTTTTCAAGGTATCTTTAAAGTTTTGTTCAACGTTATAGTCTATCAGCATTTGGTTGAATTTCGTTTCCGGAGAGGTTACAGTAATAACTGGCAGGCTAGCTGTGCTTTGTATGCTGTCTGTTGGTCTGGTGTCTGCATGAGTCGTTGGCGTGCTACGATTGCTGTCTCTCTTCAATGCAATGATACCTGATACTTCCAATAGTGAGTTGTTGGCCTCTTTCATTATTGATAGCATTCTCTTTTCGGCTTTTGTAGGTCTCTTATTCTCATACAAGTTAGGAGAGGAATAACTCCTAAACAAACCATTGCTTTCACCTGAGGAATTTGCAGATTCATTGAACAACCCACCCTTTTTGACATTTTTGTTTGGTCTCTCAGTCTTGTATTTGAATTTCTTAGAACTACTTGATTTCTTTGTTGACAGGAGTCTCTCAATCTGTTGTTTTGTGAATCCTGATTTACATTCTGCTGATATTGTTTGATTCACTCTTGGTATTGCAGATATGTTCAAGTTATCTTTAGATAGAACAGACATGTTATGGAAGTTGTGACTTACATTAGGGTTGAGTCGGTCATACAAACTAACTCTGCATGATATTATGCTCTTGACAAAATCATCCCTTGGTTGTGTGAATGGCTTCATCAAGGATTTTAGCTGTGGTTGTGCGAAGCTGTATCTGGTTCTCCTTTGAAGGTTGAACTGATGCTTGGAAAGGCTGAGCGGAGTGAAGCTGTCGAATAATGCTGGTCGCTGCAGCTCCCTGATGCTCCTTAAGTCAGACAGGTCTGGTAAAGTTGGTATTGCCGGGATGTCTCTCGCTGATATTGACTGGTGGTATACTGGTGATGGCTGAAAAAGACAGTTCAATTAGGCATTTGAACAGTATTTGCCGTGTGGTGTCGGCTTAGAATTTGCACCACCCCAACTCATCCCGTGGGTGTCGAAAGAGGCGTATTAACACAAAGAGGGACTAACATCTGGGGGCAAGCAGCAGCACCCCCCGCAGAACAATTCCATCACCAAACTGCGATCCCCAACCCGCATCCCACGCTAAGCATGCTCGGGTTGGGGATCGCAAAATTATGAAAAAACCCAAAATAAAATGGCTCCAGTTCCCGGCCGCCTCGCTATTCCTGGCCATGGTAGCGGCCACGGTAACGGCGGGGCAGGGGTGCTAGGAATCCCCGGGCTGCATTGTGTTACCATTCACTACTCAAAAAACTGATCCTGGTGACGACGTTCAACGGACGCACTCTGAGGCTTGATCCTTCGGCTATCCAAGCGGTATAGCATAAAGGTAATTCAGGTTTACGCCCGACTTCGGCACACTCGGATGATGAAGTGGAGGTATATGTATGAAGACTGTCCAAAGCCTTGCACAACACCACTAAGACTCAATTCAACGTTGATATCGGGGACCTTCAAAACAACCCTTCTTTCACGACTCATCTCAACTCTCGTGGTTTCGGACTCGGCTATCACCGCTTTCTCAAAAAACCACCCTATATTCTAGCCCAAGATAAAAGCGCGAGTGATGCGCTGTGATTGGGGATTGCAATCAGGATATCCGAATTATCCGGATATCCGCTAATTTTCATATCCGAATAATGGGAGCACCTTTATCTGAATAATGCGAATAATACGGATACCTAGTTGTTTTCTCTAATTCACAACACTACAGCGTCCAGCATTTTAGAAATGTTATATATTTAAGCCAGTGTTACCAACGTTACGGCAATTACCGTGTTTCTACAGCTTTTAAATAAAAAAAATAACAAAATACACGGCCTACAGCTGCAATCCTGTGGCCTTAGCAAATTATACGGTTTTTCGCAAATTCTTCGGTACCTAATTAATTTATCGATTAATATATCAATTCATTTATTCGCGTTCACTTTTAAGAGTATTCGATTGTTATAAACTTATGGCTCGATTGTGCATCCGAATTCCGACATTGCAAAGTTGTCTATAGAGTCATGGACTATTATTCTACACCAAACAAATATTGCATCCCTATTTTCATGTGTGTACAACCAAATAGAGAACATTGTCAAACATTTGAAGACATAAAAACAACCATTCTCAGAATAACTCATTTTTCAGCAGATAAATAAAACCATTTACGTCCAATTAAAGTGTCATTTTTGTACGGATCACGTTTAATCATTTTTTGTATACTTTTCGCTTAATTATGGTGTAGTTTTTCATAAATAAAAATAATGAATAAGTAGTCATAGTACCTAAACCTAGCTATAACCTAAAAAGACGCAGGGAAAGGTTGATGTTGCTAGAAATTCATGTGACAACCCTAGTTTTTTCAGGAGATTAATGATAAAGAAAATGACTTTAAACACAATTTGATTATACAATAAATATTATAAGAACTCAACCACTTCTACTTACACAGAAAAAACTGTTATTATATTGTTTTAACTAGGAAGGTAACTTAAAACTTTTCTTCTCCTCTGCTATTATCAGAGCTATCAACATCTGCCCCATTCCCATCATGGTTCAAAACTCATGGTTTCTTTCTTTGGGAAATGGAAGTCAATTTTCCAATTAATTTAGTTTTGCCCTGTCTATAGATTGTCTAGCATTATTTATTATTATTTATTTATTATTATAGAAATTTGACCGCCATAAGGCAGAATGTTACCTAATGCATACAAACTTGAAAATAGCACCATTTGGCTAATGTTGAATAGTATTTCCTTATTTTGGGCAGTGATACGGCTGATATATTTATAAATTATCCGAAATATCCGGATATCCAAATAGTAAGGCTCCCGGATATCCGAATAGTAAGGCTCACTATTATCCGAATTATCCGTATACGAAAATTTATCGGATAATGCAACCCCTAACTGATATTTTGTAGTTTTCTCTTCTATAGTTTTGCTTAACTGTACCTTTTGTGTTTTTTCCTGCATCAATCTCTATTATGTATACCTAGGTACTATTACAGTCATGCACTCTTTCATTCAAACAACCCTGAGAACTTTAAACAACAAAGCACAGTAACCTTACACTAATGGTTTTAAATTAGTTAGTTTAACAATCTTGACAACCTGTGTGACTCAGCGGTCGAAGGTCTGCCTGCGACAGGAGGTTGCGGGTTAGATTCCCACCTCCGGACAAATGTTTGTACGATCTGCAGATATTTGTCTATGTAATGTATTGTATTAGGTACCCTTATTAGTTATCTAATACCCATAACACAAGCTCTACTTAGCTTGGGGCTAGATGATGCCGTGTGAATCAAGTGAGGTCTTAAGTAGTATACATAAGACCTAAACTAAATAAATAATAAATAAGGGCAATTTAAAGTGATCCTACCTCGAGTTTAGCTTCAGCAATCCTGACTCTCTCCATCACCAATCTCATGCCCCCCACAAGCTCATGATAGTTCTTCCTTCCGGCTTCCAAATACTCATTGAATTTGTAGATCTCATTACCAACCACTTCATTCTTCATCACAAAGCCTATAGCGATAACAAACGCTCGAATAAGGTTTGGAAAGCAGAGTTTCTCATCTTTGACTATGTTCTTGAGTATGTACTTCTGTTCACTATTCACTTGCTTTTGGAGTTCTCTGGTGTCTATGTAATCTGTTTTGTGGTTGTATTCTATTGTGTATGTGTTTTTATCAGCTTCTCCTGTACATCGGGCTATCAGTGACTGGGTTTGTTCTTCAGTGGTTTTGCTTATTGATAGTAAAGGTGAAACTTTCTCAGTCCATTTAGATTCAAGTTTGTTGATTTGACAATCTGTCTCTAATAACCAGCGGTCGAAGAATGGTGCTGGCTTGCTGACATCTTTTAACTTCAATATTTCATCTACTGCTCCTTTTTCAGGTTTTTCTTGAGCTACGAAGCCATCAACTAAGTCGTCTATGTACTTTTGAGGTTTCAAAGTTGTTAATTTTAATTCCATTTGTGTTATCTTTTTCCTCATCATCTCAGCTGCTTTTTCTGTAACTTTTCGCTTTTCTAAGTAATTAGATAACTTATTCTCACTATTATAAGTTTCTTTTTGAACCTGCTCCAGAAACCCTTCCTTTTGTAATTTGTACTTTTCTGTCATGTCATTGTACAGTTTCTTCTGGCGGTCATTCATTTTAGTAAGAAGTATCTTCTGTACAGCCAGTTGTGACATTTGGAAGAGGAGCATAGTGACTTTGTAGCATGCTGGATTTACTAAGTAGGAAGACATGACTGGTAATAGTAAACCTCTGTTACTGTAGTCGCTTATGAAGGAGGCGAGTTCATTTCGGTAGGTCCTCTCAGCCTTGGTGTCGTACAGAGGCCAAGCCAGCGATGCTGAGGCCGCAGTATCGATGATACAAACAAGGTAGTAAGAAAGATGAGTGAACAAGGCCTGTGTTGGTTTCTCGAGCGCGTTCTCCTTGAAAACTTGAAGGGAAAGCTCTGAGGGCATCGCCTGGACCTTGCTGAGAATCCCAACATTCATAATTATCTCTTTTTTCAGTCCAACAACAAGATCTTTTTGCTGAGTTACTGTAGCCATTTTAGATCACGTATTCGGCAATTTTCTGGAACTAGAAGTTATTATAATCGTACAGAAACCATTCTGAACTTTCTGCAGACAACACAAACTGTAAAACGGAGAAAATGGAAATGGAAAAACAACAAAACACAACGTAGCCGTAGGTAACACTGTGTACTACACAAATTTAAAATGTCAAAATTTCCGTTGGTTTGGTTTGTTTTGCTTGCTTGATTGACCATAAACGATTCGGCTGATTTCTTCCGTCCACAAGACTCCATGCTCAACATCGGACCGAAACTGGAACACAAGCACGTGATTCGTAAAGCAGCCTACGTTCCGTAGGAGTCCGACTGATAGCTGCAATCTCTCGTCAGATATTTTGTTGCAAGGCCTAAGTTGATGTAGAATTGAACTACACGACATACATACGACATACTACGATGTAACTTGTGGCGTGGATCATCCGTTGGACCTCAGCTCACCTATCAATTTAACCCCCCATATGTACCTACTGCGATATTCAGCGGTTTAAAAGTTATTTGGACTTAGGCATCAAGCACATACCCAATAGAGAGGAAATATGACCTTTCGAATTCTTAAACTGATCAGTGTTTTGTCTTAATAATAATATGCAAAATCGCGGAGTTTTTATAAAATTTACCTACACTGATCAAGATCAAAAATAACTTACTCAAATTAATAAAATTTAATTAGGTACCTACTTCGTGTTATAACGGGAGTATCGATACATTTTTTATTACGTCAGCATAACACTAGTATGATAGAATGAATTGACGATATAGGCATTGCAGCTAGGTGAAAGCGAAATGCATAGTTCAAATATAATGGATTGGAGACGTTGAATTATCGGTTGGATGGCAAGGCTAAATATGGCCGGACCAAGAGGGTCGCCCTGCTGTTTGTAATAAATTTTTAATTTGTTCATTTTTTCATGTTGTCTATTAATATAAGATAAATCAATTTGATGCAAAATTTTAATTATTCTCTGCTTTCACTATACCGATCACATTTTTTGAACCGATCTTATTATTTTTGAAGTTTATGTTATGATTATGACACTGGCAGAGTCGTAGCGAAAAGCAAGCGGCGCCAAAATAAAGAAGTTGAAGTTGACTGTCACAATTCGTCGTTTGTCATTTATGTGTTTATGACACTGACATGAGACACTATTTTCGGAAGTAGAGGGCCGTTGCTTTCAATTTTGCGATTTTGGCTTCTATTTTCCTAGTGCTAGAAGCGAAAATGATTTTGTCAAAAAGCAATTAAATAAAAATCGAGAAAAACATCACAAATTCCAATCCCACGATTGTTTGATACCTAAATCCTATTTTTGCAACAAATAGCGTACCTACTTACCTAACTTTACAAGTTCAGTGACAGTAAAAAATGGAAGAAATCGAAAATGAAAACGACCAAAAACGCTCCAAGGTACCTAACTGCTAGATTTTTCTGGAAAGATCCCTTGGAAGGATTATGTTTTCACTTGCTCTTTTTAGGGCCCCTAGACACTTACTAGCTTACAAGTAATCAACAGAGCCTGAATAGACGACTTTTTTTACCTTCCTATGCAATAAATTACTACAAAATACTAATTCAAATGGCTTCACATGGTCCCTTTTTTATACGTAGCAGTCCTCATAGTTCTATCGGCGCCTACCAGCTGTTTCTCGTCACTCCTACCTTATTTTCAGGAGCGCAGTCCATCGCCAGGAGTAAAATCCACAGCCGTGGTCAAGTACACTGCATTCCAGAGCCCTGTTAGCTATGCTCGACTGCAGTGTAATACAGACCTCAACCTGCCTCCGTCTAACTATGGCCCCGCTATTGATTCATACGGGTTAAAGCAGATATTAACGGAAACTGGAGTTTCAAGGTTAGACTTCTAAATGAAATGACTACTTTTAATTCCTTGTTAGTACAAGGAATTAAAAAATAAAAGCACATTATTGAAATCCCTGTTTTGGACTAGTAGATGGCACAATCTTCTAAAGGTATATGGGAGTGGAAATACTCTCGTTGATTTGTCCTGTCCAAAATTATTTATTTATTTATTGTTTAACCAAATCTACAGCTCTTAAGTCTACCCTAAACCTTAGTAATCTAACTTACGGCCAATCGAAGGCTTACAGTTTATATAAGATGCAAGTTTCTATCATCATAAGCATAACATAAGCCTTTCTATCGAGTGAGTGAGTGAATTTATGAATGTTATGCTTGGTAAACACTAAGAGGCGACATGGAAGTTCCAGGATGACATGACGTGACAAGCTCAAGCCACATCTTCCATCATGGCCTGTTGCAGTGTTAGATTGCGAGGAGTGGTGAAGAAAAGGGAGGCCTTTGCCCAGCAGTAATGACGACAAATAAATAAATAATGATTGGTAAAGTACTATTATAACTAACAATAATCTATAATCCTAGTTTCCGCATGGCACACATGTTCCCCGACTGTGTGGGAGAGGTGGACGTGATAGCGGGTGCCGAGTGCATCAAGAAACTGCTCAAACTGCCTTACCAGCCCAACGGCACTGTGAGTCACATGTTTTTACTTTTATCAGACCAAAGATCTGTAATGTCCAATCTGTTGTTTTGTTAGTAAACTATTTATAATCTAGTTTCTTGAATCCTAGATATTTAGATAGATAGATAGACAGAAAATACTTTATTCACAGAAACTTATACAGTGTCATGTGAGTCTTTATAAAGTGCACATACTAAAATGGGTGAAAATATACTCAATTTTATCAATGGAAAAAAAATAAAAAAATTCTATAAAATATATTAATTTTTTTATGGACTTTTTAATATTTTTTATAACCACTGTCTACCCAATGTAAACAAACTGTTATTACTTTTGAACTAAGAGTCGTATCTCTATGAATCAAAATTAATTATGATCTCTAATTATAGGCCGTGCTTATAAACCAAAAATGCTTCCAAAATATACATACCATAAATTAATAAATAAATGATATTAGAAGACAAACTGCCCATTTTTTTATAATTTTTACAATAATTAATAAATTTCTAAACAAAACATCCCATAAACTCTTTGTTATTGTTATTTCATGTTATTCTACTTAATAACAGTTTGTTTACATTGGGTAGACAGTGGTTATAAAAAATATTAAAAAGTCCATAAAAAAATTAATATATTTTTTAGAATTTTTTTAATTTTTTTTCCGTTGATAAAATTGAGTATATTTTCACCCATTTTAGTATGTGCACTTTATAAAGACTCACACTGTATATAAAACAGTATGGTACAGAAGGTAACAGAATTTGGCGGCCTTAAAGCGATTTCTTCCTTTTATTTATGTACATTATGAGCCTCCGTGTAAAATTGTCTAATTCCATCCTTACGGTTTTAATAATTTCTCTAAAACTAAAACCAATCATTAAATCATCAAATTGTTGTATGGAAGCCCCCTTTAATTTTGATATTTATTTTATTTTTATTATTTGTTATAGCGGCAAGAGAACATTATCTGTAAATTTCAACTGTCTACCTCTTACGGTTCATGAGATATAGCCACGTGACAGACGGACGGACGGATGGACAGCGGAGGCTTAGTAATAGGGTTCCGTTTTGACCCTTCGGGAACCATAAGAAACATTAAAACTACTACTAAAAAAAACAAAACTAAAAAAAACTGATAACAATAACAGAAAACACCAAGATAACACCAAAAACAAAATCTTCAACAACATAGTATAATTGCACACGCGCAGCGAAAAAGGTGCAAATTCTAGTTTGAAAATGGACGAGGAACTAATTAAATTATCAATGAATGTTGTGTGAAACAAAAATATTATAAACTTTTGCAATATGTTTAAAAATATTTTCGATTAATATTTAATTGTTTTTGTAACCCCTTTGTTTACAAAAAATATCTAGTATTCTAAAACTGAGTAAATACTGATAGGTGAGTTACTATTTTCAATACAAGGCCAAGAAACAATGCAATCAAAAGTTAAATTAGATTTAGCATGAAAAAATTTCATAAGCCTCCAGCAAGTGAAAATGGCAATAAAAATGTGTTCTTTAGTGCCCCACTGACCCACATCAAAAAACATGACAGGGCAGAAAAAACACAGTTTTAATAGTTTGGTACTTTTAGTAGTCATTTGCTAGTCAAGATAAAAAGATTGCATTGTTTGAGTTTTAATTCTAAAGTTCCTTTCTTATTTTTGTTAATAATAATCAGTACTGGAATGTCCTACACAGCAACTAGCCCGAAAGTAAGCAGAGCCTGTATTGTGTTGTAGCCGTTGTAGGGACCAGACAACTGATTTTCTATTTTTTTTTAAATTCGATAACATGGAATCAATCACGTATGTAAGTTATAAGTTTTAAGTTATCTGAGCGTCTGGTCGACGAGACGCGTGACCCGAGAGCGGGCGGGTATCTGGCGCAGCGAATCAGCATTGCCATACAGCGGGGCAATGCAGCCAGCGGCTTGGGGACGCTTCCGACCGGTATTGTTATGGATCAGTTGAGCTACCTGTAGATTGTTTGCAACAGTCTGCAGTTAGCTTAATTGTTTCAATTGTAAATACTAGTTCTAATTTGTTTTTATTTTGCAATTGTAATTTTCTTTGTCAATACAATACAATACAATTCTTTATTGATAACGCCAAGTTAAAAGTCAAAAATTAATAAGGTAAGCGATATAGAATTTAATATTGACCTTAAATAATAATAATAGTATTTAATATAAAACTAATAAATTAATTAATATAGTAAATTAATTTATATCCAATTTAAATAATAGGTAGAGCGTACAACTCGTCTACGGAGTAAAATTAACTCTCCAAGAGCCATTTTCTTAATCTATTTTTAAATATCATTGTGGAAGTTGCATCCTTTTTAATCGTGTCCGGCAGCCTGTTGTAGACAGAGGGACCCATTATATATACGGACCTCTCCGACTTGCTCAGCTTGTGCGTGGGCGCGACGAAAAGATAAAGATATCACGTAAGTTTGTCAATTTCTTTATAACTTGTCATCTTTTATTTATTGAACAGATCAGTATGATGGTCCACCGAGTAGAAAACACACTGCTACTTGATGACTTCGACGTGTACGATTATCTGATGAAATCTGAATGGTCCTGGCTGAAAGACTTCTTCTATGAAAATATCTTGAAGACTATGTCGGAACAGGTAAGTCATTTTTTATAATTACTCGAACTACACTTCTAGGTAATGTAAAAAAATTGTTGACGAATAGCAAATCGATATTTTCGATAACAGTTTTTACTGCGATTTATCAAAATAACAGAAATGTAGCTTTAATTAAGACTAGCTGCTGCCCACGGCTTCGCACGCTCTTTTCTCTTTTCCGAGATAGACAGTTTGTCCGTCCCCGGGATACCATCTATCTCTATGCCAAATTTCATTAAGATCCGTTCAGCCGTTTAGGCGTGAAGAGGGAAGAGACAGATAGAGTTACTTTCGGATTTATAATATTAGTGTGGATTCGAAAGTAACTCTGTCAGTCAGTCATTCAGGACAAAGCATTTTATATGTATAGATAACTTTCTACCCCCATTTTAACCCCGTTAGGGGATGAATTTCAATAAAATACGAAACACGTCTTCCATCAATTCTATTAAAAAAGGTTTATGCAAAATTTGAAGTAGAAGGAATCACGTTGTCCCATACAAACTGTGCCCCCCTTTTCACCCCCTTAGGGGTAGAATTTCGGAAAAGCCTTTCACACCCTCCCAAGTTTCACGTCTCTACGATCAGCGGTGTAGGCTGTGAGTTGATCCGTCAGTCAGTCATTCAGGACAAGCATCTAGCAAGAATCTAGAAGAAATATATCAAGAAATATAAAAATATTTCTTGATATATTTCTTCTAGATTCTGATAAACCATCTCTCCCCTGACTGGACAACAATAAATCGAGACGCGCGATAGAGCGTTCGCCAAGTTCAGAAAGAAACGAGCGCCGCGATAACAGTGGGCACACTTTTGGTCCCTCCTGTATCAAACTTACAACTTATAATATTAGTGTGATTGATTATTATTTCAGGAGAAGATGTCCTTAACTCTCGCACCGGTATCAAACTCAGCTCTTCAGTTGACGAACATGTTTCTATCGCACAGCGTGGCTCAACTCCCGCCACGTCACATCCCGCTTGACGCGCCGGCTTGCATCCCTCCTGCTTGCATCACTGGTAAGATACTTAGGCATGTATTATGAAAGCTTGCTCAGTCATAGATCTATGCTTCCACCTCCTCCTCCTCCACAGCCTATATTGGTCCACTGCTGGACGCAGGCCTCCCCCTGATAAGCGCCTTATTGGCTTTTGTCTCACGGGGTGTAATGCCCGTTATGCCCACGCTAGGCATGCGAGTTGGGGATCGCAGTTCGGTGGTAGAATTGTTCTGCAGGGGGCGTTGCTGCCCACCCCCGGTGGATATCCCTTAGTCGCCTCTTAACAACCCCGAGAAGAGTTCGTGTGATGCAAATTCTAAGCCGGCACCACACAGCCTATAATAACATAATAATAACAATAATACGGGCCAACAAGGTAGCCCATTCTCAAATTGATGTTTAAAGAATTATCTATCTATCTATCTACTTTCCCACCATTAAATGTACAACTTTTTGTTAATGTGATTTCTGACATAAAAAAACAACTTAATATTTTTATTTTTACCTATTTTGACATATATTTCATTCGTAACTTTATATTACCTAACTAAATTTACACTAGAATATTTTTTATGATAATTTAATTAAGCTTGATATGTAACTATTTCTAGCATGACATATGTACTTAATCTAACTATATTTAATATTAAAACCAAATAAACTATATTTAAGATATAGTTTATTTGTCATAAAGCCGTTCTAATTACATTAAATAAACAAATTACAATTACCATTCCAGGCCCATTCCTTCCCGAGCCAGAAACTAAACCCGAAGAGCCGGAATACCCCAGCGAACATCTGTACAACAGGAACGTACACTGGACATTTGAGGATATACACATGCTGATCGGCAGCGACCTGCCTATCTTCGGGGATAAGGATCGGCCCTGTGTGTCGCTCCGGTTACGGGACGCGAGGGAGCCTATCAATGTGTTGACAGGTATAATATTGTTTTTCTATATTATTTTCTCTGTCTATGTCTATCCACTCAGCCCAGCCGGATCGCCTGCACTAGCCACAAACGTCCGAGCTTTGCGCCGAAAACTCACGTCCCATTTCAAACTTAAATGGTTACGTCTCGGTAACTACTACAGCTACGCTTAAAGATAATATACCATAAGAAAGCTAAAACTATGCGGAATCACTAAATCTATAGATCTAAGTCTTAGAAATAATCGTATGGTCTCAAATAAATGCCTAAACTTGACAAAGTAGGTTTAAATTCATAATTTTTTCTTTCTTGTTTTCATACTTTTGTTTGCAGTTATACCTAATTATGCCTATATATTATTAAACTAGATGATTTAAGCTATTTTTTGATACCAATCAATCGCTACCTTCTCTTCCAATAATTAAATTACCAGAATACACAAAACAAACTACCTCTCCACATTCATGCTCGTTACAATGACAACTACGAAATGATATTTTTTTTTTTTTAATTCGTCTTTGGTAATTTTTGTATAGGCACCTTGGCTTTTTACCATTTTATCAACGGAACAGGTATCAGAGCAACAAGTCATGACTCGAGAACAATTCCATTAGAGTGATGTTAGCCACAAAACCAATTTTGCTCCGCGCGGAAAAATTTGCATCAAATGTGGGTAGGACGACGTTCAACCGAATTTTTTTTTTCGGAACCAGTGATGAACCACTAACGTCCCAGACGTTTGAGTGGTTATACAGGATGGATTTTTTTGGATGGGGGCAGTAAGAGGAGGTACATTAATCGGTGTAGCTACAGGAAAGTGGTCTTAGGTGACTGTCCATATTTTTTAGATAAATTTTCATAAACTTTCTCTTATTTTCCATAAAATGTAGTTAAAAAAATGGCACTTTACACGAAAACGACGAGACGTTTTTTTTTGATGCTGATCGATCCTTTTCATAAACAGATCATAAACTTCTAGCGGACCAACTATGAGGTTGGAGTAGGTACTAAAACGTCAGAAATCAAAAAAAAACTTGTATTATACATTTTATAAGGAGTCCAAGAGTAATTTAATTTTTTTACTCAAGAAAACTTTTCTTAAGAAATCTATGTATCAGCCAACTTATCCAGGTTGACTGATATGGTTTAAGATATTTATTTACTTCTTAACAGATTAATAATCACTGGTTGGAAACAAAATAAACTTATTATCTGTTGTTAGTAGTTCGGTACGAGCAAATAATCAAAATAATGAGGGTAGGAATACTGTACAGCGCAAAATAAAGGCGCAAACACACTAATACAAATTCTAAATTAAAAAATAATATAAGGTTGACTATTTTAAACGACAGCTTTGAAAAATGTTACATAAAGATATATTGAAATTAGTAGGATAAAATTGAAGAATCAATATATTCCAAGTGTATTACAAGTGTGTCCGTGGGGTACCGAGGCTCTCCGGGTTTTTGAAAAGTTATCTCAGCGTCGCGTCGACGCGACGCATGACCCGAGAGCTGGTGGGTACGTTGCGCAGCGCATCAGCATTGCCATACAGCGCGCGGGGCAATGCAGTTAGCTTAATTGTTTCAATTGTAAATACTAGTTCTAATTAATTTTTATTATTGAATTGTAATTTTCTTTGTTAATAAAGAATTCCAAGTGTATATATAAAGTTTCTTAATTTCCAGGCATAGACTACTGGCTAGACAACCTAATGTGCAATGTCCCTGAAGTCCTAATGTGCTACCACATAGACGGAATCGTACAAAAATACGAACCCATGAAAACCGAGGACCTACCAAACATGGAAAACTCTAAATTCTCGCCAAAAGTGATAAGAAACGTAGCACAGAACATACTGTCCTTTCTAAAGTCGAATGCGACGAAGGCCGGCCATACGTATTGGTTGTTCAAAGGGCCCGATGACGATGTTGTCAAATTGTATGATCTCACGTCGCTGTGTCCCGATACTATGGATAACCCGTTCACTGCGCCTGTTGCAATGCTGCTGTATAGAGTGGCGAGGAATATGAGGTGAGTTGAATACCGGCCAAGTGCGAGTCAGCGAGCTCGATGTAACAGACAGAAAGAGTAGGCTTCGTGATATGATAGTGATGTTTGTCCTTTTTAATGATAATAATGCTGGACAATCCACACAGCATCATCTAGCCCAAAGCTAAGCAGAGCTTGTGTTATGGGTACTAGATAACTGATATACTTAATGCAATAAGTTACATGGATATAATTTTTTTATTAAAAATAGAAAATACCCAGAACACCCGGGACAAATATTTGCAGATCGTACAAACATTTGTCCCAAGGCGGGAATCGAACCCGCAACCGCCTGCGTCGTAGGCGGACCTTCGCCCGCCGCGCCACATCGGTCGTCTTTTGGATATATAGAGCCCTAATAAAATGAATTCCAAGCGTTTGTGCCTTGTGAGTTATTGCTATTTTGGTTAACTCGAACTTTTTATAAAATCGAAGCATGCAAACAGCTTTAGCGATTTTGAAGAATCAGGTATCAAAACACTCGTCTGATTCCTGTTGTGTGCTTCATTTTGTAGGCTTGGCCTCCTCATAAACTAAAATAAAAATACAAAATTTCTAAAAAAAAATAACGACCGAGTCTATTTTTGTTTTCTTTTAATTAATGTAATTGCGGTTTTAATAACTGTTGTAATTAAATCAATAATAAAATTATATTAATAATATAAATATAATTACAAAGAAATCAAATAATATCCCAAAAAAGTTCGACTACGACGGGACTTAAAATCGACTGTATAAATATATTTCAATGAGTTAGTATTTATTTATCATTGTTTTTCCCAGACTAACAAACAGATCAAGACACGTCCGTCAGTTGCTAGAGCACGTGGTATCGCTGCTGCAAGTATCAAGATATCCGCAAATAGTAGCTTCTTCGCACTACATGCTTTCAGATTTGTATCTACCCGCCACTACGAACCCTGCTTGTCCGGATTTTAAAGGTATTTTAAACTTCTTAGGGCCTTGATACACGGGCAGCTTCACGCAGTCAGTATCGACTGCTTCAAGCTGCGACTGCAAAGTGAACTACGCAACTGCTGAACCGGTTCCGTGTGTGTCTGTAAATAGAAGACTGTAGTTCACTATTCAGTCGCCAGCTTGAAGCAATCGATCCTGGCTGACTGATAATCTCATTCCCTTCTATTATTACATACTTTCTAAGTTTAAAATGTACTTCTAGTATTTATTACGTAAACTAAACTCGACAATGCTATATCGTACTGTCACACATAACCGCAAATGTTTACTCTGTGGACTACGATGTGGTTCTGACATTTTTGTTGTCATAACATTAAGTTGTTATAAATAATATATCCTAGTTAAATCATAATGTTAGTATTGTTTGTAACCTTAAATAAATAATTAAATCCTGGCTGCTTCAAGCTGCCCGTGTATCTAGGCCCTTAGAGTTTATTATTGAATGAAGTTAAATTGATTATATTGAAGATAGCTTTACAAACTTCATAACTAGTATTATTTGCTCACTCACAGTCCTGATTGTGAAAATACTGAAACAATCAACAGAGTGTTGGAATATTTAAGTATTGTGACCTCTAGTAGTCATATAAATAAAGAGTAAATTGCAAATTCTAGTACTAAACTAATTTAATTTGACATCACCAAAAAAAGAGCCTACCATTTGCATTACGATCAAAATAAAAATTACGCTTCATCTATTTATTGGGCCTTATAACTATAGGAAGTAATCTAATAAAACCGTCATTTTAATACCAACAAAAGATTGTCGCACATCTGGACTGCACCACTGCCGCACAGTACAAAAACGTTCATTAAAATATGGGCTTAAATTCGTACCATTAAGATATATTTTACAATGACAGCATAAAATAGCAGTCAGCGCGTTGGCCACTCGCTTAAAGCTTGCGGTTAGCAACTATGTCGCTGTAAGATCTATGTAAAGATGACGAGTTTAAACTTATTCTAAAATAAACTGCAAAATCAGCTAGACAAAAAAGTTGCTTGAATATGTGTGTAAAAATTTATAATAAGGTACCTAATTAAAAATAAATTATTTAACTGGCAAAATTAACGCAATTTTTATGACATTATTGAATTTATTAATTTTAAGCCTTAGACATAAGTTAATTAATTGCATGCTATGGAATAGGTTAACATGAGCTCATAATTAATTTTAATCACCGTGTATATCATGTTTTATGCAATAAAAATATAATTTCATCATTTCATTTCAAAACCCATATTTGAATGCTTATTGTTATGCCGTGCGGCAACGGTGCTGGATGTATGTACTAAGTCCTTTATCCTTCCAGACGAAAGCGACTCGGACGGCGAAGACTTTGATTTTGACGATTTCGACAAAGAAAACTACAAAGACTCGAGAGAAGCTAAGAGAGAAGAGAAAGAGACAGAAAATGAGGAACCCAGCGAGAGTGAAGATGGAAGCGATGACAAGGCACTCGCTGTGCAGATCAGGGGACTCGCGCTGAGAGATATTGGGGACCGGATGGGGGAGAAAGGCGTAAGTCACACTAATCACTAATATTATAAATGCTAAAGTTTGGATATTAATCTATACATGATGCATACATCATCTTCACGCTAAAACTACTGGCCTCCTTGGTGGCATAAAGAAAACTACTTAACGGATCGGGCTAGCGATCCGATGCGTGCATGGTCTAGAATCAAATATAATGCTGGACAATATTATATAACTTATATAACTCTTGGACACGTCAAAACACAGTTAAATTACATTAGTAAAACTAGGAAATAAAGTGATCACTTTGATTTTGTGTTCACTACAATCTTTTTAAGGTAACGTAAAGAAGTGAACAAGAAACCTTAACCTTGTTAGGTTGTTAGTTTTAGAGTTGGAGCTAAACTCGTCCCGAGCTACGAATAACCATAGGCCACATTTTATCTCATAAATCACTTCCCATGTGATATAAATAACCTTAAGACATATATATTCTATATTATTATTCTATATATTATATATATTTTAGGTAAATCATAATGTTAGTACTGTCTATAGTTCCTTAAATAAATAAATAAAACGTTAAAAGAAGCCGCCGGCAGAAACTAGTTATACGTTTCTAGAGAGCACACAGCGTTTGCTTCGCTCGCCACACTAGCACAGCATGTGCAGCATACACACAGCGCCAGGAGTGCTTGCGGCTAACTTTGCTCGCCCGGTCAAGGAGGGAGACTGTATAACTGTTTAATTTCATCCAACAGAGTGAGAAGCAGAAAGCCAACACGACGAAGGGCCTTGGTGTATCTCCATTGGACAGATGTGGCCGAGCGCTTTCCCATGCGCTTAAAGGGCTCATGGCCCTACATAATGTCACTTTTGATAAGTGCAAGGTAATTATTGATGAGCTTACTATTTTCATATTAAATAAATAATGCTGGACAATCCACACAGCATAATCTAGCCCCAAGCTAAGCAGAGCTTGTGTTATGGGTACTAGATAACTGATATACTTAATACAATACACTACTTAGATAAATATTTTGTATTATACATAGAATACCCAGAACACCCGGAACAAATATTTGCAGATCGTACAAACATTTGTCCCAGAGAAACTCCGACACTTTGAACTGGTGGACCGGTCCTACCGTGAGTGTCCACGTCTCAGCTCCGTAGGTCACAACGGGTAGGACGCACTGGTTAAAAACTTTCGTTTTCAAGCATTGCGGTATGGATGACGAGAAGACTCGACGTAGTTTCCCGAACGCTGCCCAGCCTAGCTGAATCCTCCTCTTGGCCTCCTTCTCGAAATTGTTCTTACCTAACTGCAGAATCTGTCCGAGGTAAGTATACTCGGAAACAATTTCGAGAAGGTCCTTGTACGACGACCGGTCCTGGATCAATGCGGCCATTGATCATGACTTTGGTTTTATCCAAATTCATGCCAAGACCGATTTGACCGTTTGAGTCACAAGAAGTGTAGATCTGTGAGCTATGAAACGCGTAGGGAAAGCAGGTCGTATTGCATTTCTTTCTCTATATTAAATACCTGCCTTCCATGCTGAATACCCTCAAGAGGACTGTCTCCTCATGAGGGTATTATCCTGGTTGCAGCATCAAAGTCAAAGTCAAAAACTCTTTATTTCCATAAATACAATAAATGTACATTTAGAAAAGGTCGATCAAGTAAAAGTCATCAAGTTATTTCTATAATTTTAGTGTACTGTCTTCAGAACTGAATAAGCATGCACAATTTCAAAATCGTTCAGAGGGAGTCGTTTTAATTTCGTTTCAAAGATTTGAACTAAACATACGTTCACGTGAGGCTAAATAAGAGCTTTAAAATAAATTGCGTTAGCATTTGTATCAAATATAATTTCAATAACAAATACACACAGAATTTACTTAAAACAAACAAGTGTCTTTAATGAATTTAACCCTTTCCAGGAAGAAGAGCGCGAACGTCTCAAAACTCAGATTATAAACGAGGAGCAACATCCTAAAATGGCGAATCCGTACGAACCTATCAAAATGGACTACGAACCGCTGGCGACGAAAGAAGACCCTAAAGGTAGGTACCGTAAGATTTCTGTTTTTTTTTTAATCCCTGACGAAAACAAGACACGGTTTATGTGGCTAGGTCTAAAAAACCCCGTATAAAATCCCCTGTATCTATCTGACTCATTGACGCTCCCAAACAGATGTACTTATTTTGATTTTATTTATTTTGTTTGAATAATGACTTCATATAATGTTTGTAAACAAACCGCCCATACTTAACCTAAAATTCACTCTATTGCCGCGTCTTTTTATGCGCAATTTACGTAACTTGTCGTTTTGAGATCATTCGTTCAATAAATATTGCTTACTAAATTACATCTGAAAGCGACGCCAAGCAAGTGAGTTAGTTATTTGTGTCGTGGTTTCTTATTCTTATTCATAGTGGGGGGAACTGAGGCCTGCATTGACATCTCGCATGGGAGTGTATTGTGCATTGCCCCCTGCCTTAACAGGCCCTAACCAGCCAGCTCCTTGAAGTATCGGAGCAGGACCTTTGGTGACTGACAGCTTCGTTTAAGTGTGGACGAGTTTGATGCCTCTGAGACTCTTCAGCCCCGTCTTGTGTCTGGCCTCCTCTATGGCCGTGCAGTGTACCACAACAGTCTCTTCTTCTTAGAAACAGCCACGACACATGCTGCTGTCTGTGGCTCCATTCATGAAAAGATGATGGTTCAGTTCACAGTGACCTGTGATGATACCTACCATCGTTCTTATGTTCTCGCGGCTCATCTTGAGCATCGTGTTTGTGGTTTTCCTATCTTTGGAGGTTTAATATAAATATAGTATGTTTACAGTCTGTTTGACGCTCCCATAGTTTTTGGTGTTCTTTTTCTGAGTTAAGTTTTAGTCTACTACTTTTGACTTCTGCTGTAGGCGGGTTCGAGAGTCCTAAATCTTGTTGTGTTGTAGTTTGTCACGCTCCTTCCTTTGCTAGTCTGTCTGCTTTTATGTTGCCTGGGCAGGATCGACTCTGTCCATTCTATGCAGACTTTGCTGTGTTGAGAAAGATCTTGCAAAGCGTTGTGGCATTCAACAACTGCTTTTGATCTTGTTTGTGTTCTTTTAAGTGCGTTTATTAGCGCAGCGCTGTCTGTTTTGAAGACCAGCTGCATCCGTCTGGTTGGCTCTCTGATGGTTGTTTCCTGAAGCATATCATTTGCTGCCAGTTTGAGTCTCAGTGTTTCCGCCTGAAAGGCCGTCGTCACTGAGCTTAGTGGTTGGGCTCTTGAGAGCCCGATTTCGGGACAAGAGTAGCCACAGCCAGCTCCTGTTTTGTGTTTAGCTCCATCTGTGTAGATGTGATATGTGGTGACGTCATGTGAGTTGATCGCTTCAGCGTTCTCTTCATGCGTTATTATAGTTCATAGTTTTTTATTCATAACAAAATGTTACATGTCAGATACTTAAATCTTAGCATGATATAAAATTCTACAATTGTATCTACTTAACATACAAAGTACATAATTTCCCAAAGAAACAGAAAACGATAAATAAATAACAACATTAATTAGAAAAATATAATAAAAACTATCATTTTAAGCTTATGAACTCATCATAACTATAAAATGTTTGTTCGATAAGCCAACTTTTTAGGCGACGTTTAAAAATAGCATCGCCTTTAATCGAGTCTGGTACCCTGTTGTACACTGGCGGACCCATAACATGAGTTAGCTTCCACGACTTAGTCAGGGAGCGCGCTAGGGACACCAGGCTGTGCTGGTTACGAGTGCGGTATGCGAAGTCGCCGTGCGTCGTGTAGGAGCCGAGGTTGCTCCTCACATACAGCGCTACCTGCGAGATGGCTATGCAGGGCAGTGTAAGGATGCCTAGGCTCTTAAAGTGCGGCCTGGCCGAGACATCGCTGCGTATCCGTACCATCGCTCGTATGGCCCTTTTTTGCATGCGGAACGCACGCTCCCAGTCGGCAGCGCGCGACCACAGCTCGGCGCCATACTGGAGCTGCGAGTGTACTGTGGCAAAGTAGCATGCTCGGGCCACGTCCGCAAACAGCACCCGGCTCACCCGGCTCAGCGCGTAGCACGCACTGCCCAGCCGTCCGCACAGCACATCGATGTGTTTCGCCCACATCAGCCCCCTATCGATCTGGAATCCTAAGAACCCTGTGCACTCAACCTGATCAATAGCCTTGCTGTCAATGGTCACAGCCAGCGCCCTGACGGGTGCACCTGAGAACCGGAAGTGAATAAAATGGGTCTTTTTCAAATTAAGAGCGAGTCCGTTTACTCTAAAGCACTCAGCTAGCCGTGCCGCCACGGCATTCAGTTGGACCTCCAGAGCGTCGATTGAAGGGGCGGATACCGCAGCGGCCACGTCGTCCGCGTACATGAAGATCTCGGCCTCAGGGACTGCCTCCGGTAAGTCATTCAATAGTATTGAGAATAAGATGTTCGAGACCGAGGATCCCTGCGCTACGCCCATGTACGACTGCTGTGGTTCCGACATGATGCCGCCTCCCTTCACCACCTGCGACCTGTCTCGCATGAGGTCTGTCAGCAGTGCATACGCTGGCCCATCGATGCCATACTGCCTCAGCTCAACTGCGAGGATAGTATGGTCGGCAACATCAAACGCTTTGGACAGGTCGCAGCTCATAACTGCGACCTGCTGCTTCCTCTCACGCGCGGCGACCACAAGGCTAACGACATTCCGTGTCATCGACGTAGACCGACCCTCGCGGTACGCGTATTGTCTGTCTGACAGTGCATCAGTCGACGACAGGAACTCTGTTAGACGATGGCTCAGACCGTTTTCCAAAACTTTTGCCAGTGCGGGAATTATAGACACTGCCCGATAACTGTCCATGTCGCTCTTTTTTCCTTTGCCTTTGAAAAAAGGAGAGACTTTGCTCTGTTTTAAGGACGTTGGGTACTCGCCCTGTCGAATGCAGATGTTGAAAGCATAGGCAAGTATAGGAGCGAGCACGAGTACTGCGAGGCGCAGCAACTTCATTGTGATACCATAGACGTCTTGTGATGGCTTAGCGGGAATCCGTTTTGATATAATATCAAAGACTTCATCCGCTGTGAACGGGCGGAGACGGAGCGAGCGGTCCGCCGGCGCCCGCGCCGTGCATAAGGCGCGGTGCACATCGGCGACAATTGCGCACGGCGCGCCGCACGCTGCTGCCGCGCTCAGAAGCCGACAGTTCATGGCATTTAGAAGTTCTTTTTTGTCTGCAAAACTGGCACCGTTGGAGTCAATGACCACATCCGTTATATCTAGCCGAGGGGTATTATTTTTACCTCTCTCCTTATTTACTACACTCCACATGCCTTTGGTAGGATTCGTGTTAGTCTGAATAATGTTATTATAATAGTCGCGTTTAGTATTACTTAGTAAAATTTCATAATGTTTGTTCATGTCAATTATTAAATGTTGAATTATCTCATTATTAGAATCTAATTTACTTAATCTTAAAATGTCGAATAATAATAGCTTATAGTCTATAATATCCTGGGATACCCAGGATAAAAGGAAAGCAAATCTGTAGTCATATTCACATAATACATTCTATAGGGAATAGAATGGAAGATGAAATCTTAATGGCTTATTTTTACAGAGCACACATCAAGAAGTAGAAGAAGAAGACGCAAAAGCGAGAGAGCCAGCGAAAAAGAGTTAGAGAAAAGAGAAGAAATAGCAAACGAGGCGGAAAACTCTTTAGTAGAGTCCAACATTGATAAAAACGCTATACTTATAAGGAAGGATATTCTACAGCCTTCGTTGCAAGAACCCAATAGGTACGTTCTAGAAATAAATGATCGGAGTGAGCGAAGTCAACGAAGATTTTGGCCAGGCTAACTGTCAGTCACTTCAAGCCGTCCAATCGTTGGTTGATCCGATTTGCGTAAAATTTGTTAGGTGTACAGGTAAAACTTGTGAAATGTGCTGGTAGCTTAGTGAGGCCAAATATCTTGAGGGGTTTTTGAGATAAGAGGGTCCAAAGGAGGTTAAAATCAATTAATTAACTTAAGTAGGGCCACTTTTCAAACTTTCGCAATCTGTTAACATATTGAAGATTATGTATCGGGTACTTATCGCGTAGGTACCTTGGCGTGCGAAGGTCCGCCTGCGACGCAGAAGGTTGCGGGTTCGATTCCCGCCTTGGGACAAATGTTTGTACAATTTGCAAATATTTGTTCCGGGTGTTCTGGGTATTTTCTATATATAATGAAAAATATATATCTATGTTATGTATTGTATTAAATCTATCAGTCATCTAGTACCCATAACACAAGCTCTGCTTACTTTGGGGCTAGATGATGCTGTGTGGATTGTCCAGCATTATTTATTTATTTTACCTTTGCATCGCTTTGCAGCGATCGTGGTCACGGGGCGATAAATACCCAATAAATAATTTATAACAACCAGGGTTCATTTAAAAAGGTATAGTACATTTCAAAATGGTTTTTAATTTTAACCATTTTATATAGATGTGATGTTCTTTTTGGGGTGATATAAAATCACATCTGTGTTGCTCTGAAAGAGTAATCACAATTTCACCCACGAAAACAGTGAAAATAGACACATCGTTTGTAATGTTACTTACCTGAAAGAGAAACAACATTAAAGCGACTATTTCACTAATCCTTCTTACTTTTATGCAATTATTTTAGTTTAGCTTAGCAAAATCAAACGTGCTTTCAGAAATGTTTTACATCCTATTTTATCTCCTGGCTTTCACATCGTTTGACACTTGATCAAATTCTGACACTGACATTGACAGATGCTTCCAAAGGTTGTTTTCCTTCATAGACGGTAGGTCGCCATAAACAAAGACTAGACGAGTAGAAACGCGCCTAAGTTCAAATTATTGAAGGCGTTATGTAAGGCTTCATTACATAGATATTTGCCTCATCATGTTTCATAAAATTCTATAAGTTCCCCTTGCACCAAAATAGGCATGGACGTTTGTTACTTCCTCTAACAGTAAGTTTTAAGTATTAATGTCATCACGGATATAGAGTTTTCTTTTCTTCCAGGAACGACAATTTCGCGTGGAAGCTCCACCTAAAAACCCTGCTCTACGAAAAGATCTGCCTCGCGTACGTAACACTAGCGGAATACAGCTACGCGCACGAACAATATGGCTTCTCCCTCAAGTACATCGACATGGCGAGCCGCTGCCAGCAGCTGCTGACCCATATGATCATCAAGAGCAAGGTGGTCAATGCTAGCTGTCTCACAGGTTAGAAGAGTTAGGAGATTGTCCGCCATTTTGTATTACAGAGTAAACAAAATGGAAGTCATGAAAAATTTTCTATCAAAAAATAGTCACGACAGGAATGATCAATTGCTTTTTGACTGACTTGTGCACCCTATATCCAACTGATACGCATGGTTGATTTTCAGAAAAACTGTTTTTATTCATGGTAAAAAATAACTTAAAATTTACTTAAACGCTAAATAAAGTGACAACCCTATCACTCACGCACACACCCGTAAGGCCGCGGCGGCCGGCATGGGCCTATAATGTCGTCTACTTTGTATTTAACCGAAAAAATGTTAGGGTTCCTTTAACTTTTATTTTGCAAAAATTTTAGGACCTACCTTAATGACAGAAATTATTGTCGAAAAAATTAGAAGTTATTGAAACCATGGAAATTATTAAAACAATTTTTTTTCATCCCTAGTTTGCCTGGAAGAAATTGCTACCAGCAATAAGGCCGCCTTTTTGTACTAGATTTACCTTAGTTTATAAGATTTATTTATTATTTCTCATGAGCAAATAAAGAATACATTAATTCATGCTAAAAATTAAACTAGATACGTACGTTACAATTTTCAATGTTTATCTGTAGGTAGGTACGTTTGTTTCGTGGTAGTACGTCTACGTAGGTACCTAATGTAGATTATTTATCGGGTATTTATCGCGTGGCTAAAGAAAAGTTGGGCATTCATATAATGCCGTGGTCGTCTCATTGGTTGTCGGCTAAGTATAGGCGATGACAATTGAAGGTCAAGAATCTTACTGATAAACAGCTGATGTAGGGTTGTCACAACATAATAATGGACTAGTTGGGGTGAAAGTTTCAAGATCTTTTTTCACTAAAAAACCTTGAAACACGGAAAGTGCTAAAACAAATAAAAATCGTGGGAGGGGGTGGACCACCCCCTTTCCGCTTAGTACACCAATAACATGGCACCTTGTATAGCACAACCTTTGTATAGCAACCTTTAAATGCGATAACGCACTTACATCCCATCCGACCTTATCCTGCTAATATTTTAAAGGCGAAAGTTGGTGTCGTTGTGAAGAAGTTTGGCCGAAGACAACGCTGAAACTACTGAACGGATTGGGCTGAAATATTGCACATTTTGAATTTTGAATAACATATAGGCTACTTTTTAATTCAAAACGAGCGAAGCCGCGTGC
The DNA here is from genome assembly GCA_963662085.1 of Eupithecia inturbata. NCBI lineage: Eukaryota > Metazoa > Arthropoda > Insecta > Lepidoptera > Geometridae > Eupithecia > Eupithecia inturbata. The sequence continues at coordinate 9,098,218 of OY759198.1, forward strand.
GCCGCTTGCGAAGATCGGTAGTTAGTCTAGTATAATTTGAATGATGTATATTTCAGGTCGAGTGGGCGACAACTACTTCCAACTATCCAAGCACTGGCACCGCCTCGAACAGTTCCGGGCGCAGTACGCGACCGACCACGACATCGACGCGAAGCTGCGGCTGGAGGTAGAACACGATCTACGGGAGGAGGTGGACGATGTCGTCTCTCAGGAGTTCGATATAGGTGAGCTTGTCGTCAATAATAACTAGTATCTACGCTTTTCACAGAAACAAATCGCGTAGGCTGTGTATCAGGGACGCAGTCGCAGTAGAGTACGTGAAACGTCTTGTCGTGCTACAGCTCAGCATGTCAATACAATAAGTGCGGCTCGCTTCGCTCGCCAGTTGTCACGCTATGTGAGCGAAGCGAGCCGCACTGGGATAATCAGGAGCGGGGGCGTTGAGAAGTACAGAACGCGACCACTCGCGCTCTAATCAATCTGCTGGTCAATGTGCTGCTAAGTAATCACTAAATCAACACACCGAGCGAAATGGTAAATTTAGTTTAGTAAGTTAGTCACACGGAACCGCCGGTGTAACGGTAAATTTTAAAAGCACCTTTTAAATGCAGATACCACGTGGAAAGAAACCATCTTCTGATACCAATCTTCCTTCCAAAACCTTAATCTCTATTCCAGACATATGCCTGCCCAAGAGCGAGACAGAAGCAATGCTGCTATCCTGCATCTTCTACCGACGCGCGTTAAACGACACGGACACAAAGAGAGCAGAGTTGCTCCGAAGATTGGCGTCCGTTGGCAACGAATTGGCTGTCAGATACATGAACGATGCACAACGTATGTATTACTTTCGCCTTTCTAATATACGAGAGCGAGACAGCAATCAGAAATCAATAACTTTTATTTCAATAGGCTTACAAAATAATCTCATAGACTATAGACAATACAAAATTTAAACAAAAATTTTATCGTATAAATATTAAAATTTTAAAAATTTGTTCTACTGGCAATGGCCTATGTTAACAATGAAAATTACAATCAAATAATAAAAACAAATTAGAACTAGTATTTACAATTGAAACAATTAAGCTAACTGCAGACTGTTGCAAACAATCTACAGGTAGCTTAACTGATCCATATCAATACCAGCCGGAAGCGTCCCCAAGACGTTGGCTGCATTGCCCCGCTGTATGGCAATGCTGATGCGCTGCGCCTGATACATATCAGATAACTTTTTAAAACCCGGAGAGCCTCGGTACCCTACTGACCTAGGGTCTCGACCCCAAAGGGAGCAAAGGTGTAGGCTCTGTCGAGACCTGCATAATTGCGCCTCTTAAACATAATTATTAATATTGTGGTGACACAGTTCATGATATAGAACGCGGCGCAACCTCGTTTTGCTGTCAAAGCTTTTTCATTCGCTCTGACATTCACGACCCAATCCCCGGTTAATCAACACCTATCTTAAATCACAGGATATTAGAATATAGATTGTGTAATAATAACGTAATTCCGTGTATCTAAACACTTTAGCAGCAGTTAATGTGTTAAATGTCTTCGTTTTATTTCCCGCAAATCGCAATAGGACAACTTAGAGCCTACAGTCAAGACTGAAATAGTTTAAATACTAAAATAACACGCACAATCCACACATAAATGGATTTTAAACTACTTAAACATTATAAATATCGTTTTCCCTATTTTGCAATTGAAGGCATGACTTTGACCAGCCTTTATAGCCGTAGAATTGTTAGAGATCAGGTGTTTCTATATAAAATTTTATCAGATGAAATTGACGCACCATTTTTACTCGAAAATATTTATTTCCATTGCCCCCGACAATCTGCTCGTAAAAAAAAGACTTTTTGGTTGCCTAATGTAAATACAAATTACAGAAAGAATATGTTTCTTGATTGAGTTTGTGAATATTACAACGTTAAATTGACAAATATTGATATAATTAATATGTCATTGCCGAAGTATCGCAGGGCAGTTATGTTAAGTGTTGCCAAAACTTCGTAATAATTTGTTTTCTATGGTTTTTAATTAAGGTTGTTTGTTATTACGTACTACTGTTTTTTTTTTCTTGCTCTGTTTATTTAGCTGTAATTGTGTTATTTAATAGTGGAAATTCCTTTGGTTTATGTTAATTTTACGTTTCTAATTTTAAGTATTATGTACTGTATATTTCCCAAATAAAACAAAAATAAAACTAAAACATAAATCCTATATATTCTACCAGCTGGCACGAAGCGAGTAATTGTACGAAAACTTTTTGATTTCGTGCTTTAGTACGAAATCAAAAAGTTTTCATACAATTACTCAAATAAATTTCAAATAAATTAAATTTCTCAAATCACCTTGGAACCGCAAATGAAATCGTGAGATTTATCTCACGATTTCATTTGCGGTTCCAAGGTGATTTGGGAAATTTTTTGCTGATGGAAAAAGTGCCGATTGAGACAATTTGTTATTTCGACTATGTAGTTTTCTATCTGGCTGAACATTTATAAATAAGCGTTTGTTTTTTCTTTTAAATAAAAGAGAGCAAGCTACAAAAGAAAAGAGAATTATCCTCAATAAGTTAAAATTAAATCCCACTCTGTAGATCAAAGCTCAATTTTTTTTTTTATTTTGCTATTTTTTTTTTCAGAAATTTACCTTAAATACGTAGAAGAAGACCCAAAAGACCCAAAAGCGAAGCTACTCCACAAACAGTTCGTCGCCATCTCCAAGAAATCGATGGAATGTCTCGACGAAGCTACAGAGATTTTCCGTTCCGTATCGGATCAGGCGAATCTCGCCCTTCTGTACTGTAATAAAGGACGGTACTTGCGGTTCAAGGCGCATTGCGATCAAGGAGGATTCACGTGAGTTCATTTTTTTTATCATTCAAGCCTTTTTAAACCCAATTCTTTGTATCATACCAGAAACTAGTAAAGTAATACTAACTAGTCTCTGATCATACTCATATCCTCTCATTGAACTGACTTTGTCATGATTTTAATGTATAAGAGCTTGTTTTTAAAAGTACTACTTTGGATCACTATTTTTATCACCTTTTTAAAGCACTTTTACATCAAGTGACGTTAAGAAAGGGTTAATTCGATCAAACGTTGATTTGTGTTAGTTTTAGTAAAACTACGTGCTAAAATTACTTTAAACGAGATTTAATAAAAATATGATTTTGTATAAAAATTTCTAACACAAGTGTGGGTAGCAGATTGCTTTGAAACATGCCCATCCCACATTTTCTAAACATATTCTAAAAGCTCATAACCTTTCTAACCTTCATTATTTCCTAACAGAACAGAAAAACGCATTCTCTACAAGCAAGCCGAAGAGCTGTACCTGCAAGCACTCAGCACCCTCGGAGACAACCACGGCTCCATCTGGCACCTCGTCTGTTGGGAGCTCAGCTGTCACCTGTACACGCGCGCCGTGCTCATGCAGGAGGAGCCGGGACTCTATGCACTGGTGATAAGGACTATTGTACTATAGCAAGCTCATCTGGCACCTCGTCTGTTGGGACGATGCTGCCCTTATTCTAGTAGGTTCCCTTACTCGGCTCTTACGTCATCCACGAGCTAAGATGGAGGGGTCGATTGCTACGCCACGGCCTAGGTTGCATCGAAAATGTCGTAACATTTTAAAATTTCCAATATCTTTCCCAGGAAGTATCAGAAGTGGCGGAAGCACTAAAGCACGCGCTAAAGTACTGCCTCCTGAGCCCTGGTCCGCGACAGTACATGTACCAGTTCCGAGCCGCTATGATCTATCACAGGCTTGGCCAGTTGTACCACTCGCAGTACCGGTAGGTCAATTAATAAAATAAAAAAGTTGGCTGTATTTGAGATACAGCCCCAGTGGATTATGTGAAACGCTTTGTAGTATCCGTGGTGGGTACGGAACGTTATTTATATGTTACTTACTCTGAAGGAGGCTTCTTTTCACAACGATCCAAAATGAAAGTGTTTGTTTTTTAGACTAAATCAGGGTTAATTAATTACGTCCTCATATCGTGCTACAGAGAAGTGTGAGGGTCTGAGGCTCTCTTCGCTCGCCACACTGGGATGGTATGTCGTTACACAGCGCGGTTCGCACCGCGAGCGAAGCGAGCGCCACACCCGATCTGTTACGACCTACTTACGCAGTATTTGCTACCCAGAGCGGCAGCGAATTGAGTGGGTATGTGGTAATACAATTGTCATTAAAATATTCGGCGGAATACCGTGAACCGTAACTTACGCATGGATTTCGCTATGGGTTTCGCGCCCATATCGAAGTCCAAGCGTAAGTTACCGCCACCGCTCTGGGTAACGAATACCGCGTAAGTTGGGACAGGTACACACAGCACTACAATAACCGTAACCTTGTCAAGCGCGACTACTTCTGCTCGATTCGTTGTATAAATTATTTTATTTGATTATTGTTTTCGTACGCTCTTATAGAAATAAACCTTTTTTTTTAGTTTGATTAAAACACCAGCTATTACTCTTCCAGCGTAATACACGATGAAGGCGCCAAACGCCGGACCCTTGGCAGCATGTGCCGCTCCAACTACCAGCTAGCAGCTAACATGTTTGCTGCGCTCGAGGACGCAGCCATGTTCCTGACGGTGCAACTGGAACACGTGCATGTGTTGGAGACTCAGGCCACATGTGAGTAACTAAATAAACTCATCATACGCAGTGGGGTTTTACCCACTGCTGGGTATAGCCCTCCAACAAAGACGCCACAGTGACCTGTTCCAAACTACCCACATAAAGCGGTTTCCACCATCACCAATACCCACCGTGTAAGTTTATGGCAATTAATGACTCGTTTATACTGTCTTCACCGCTTAATGGTTTTTGTGCGTATTCTGAATACGCGAGTCCTTCATTGACTTTTAGAACTTTTCGAAACTCCATCGGTGGATCAAGAGTGGACAAAAAAGTGCAAACTGATCCATTAGTGGATCTGCAAAGTGGATCAGAGTGGAAAAGGGCAAATAGACAGGCACTGGCATATTGTTATCTTATGTTGACGCAAATTCAAATCGTCAGTTGTTATAGAATTTTTGGAAAATGTAATTGCTTTTTTCTCTTTTCCAGTCTCAACGAACATCAGACTCAAATCTCTCCAATCCGCCATCCAACTGCTCCGACAAACGTACTCCGTCATGAAACTAATCAAAGACCGCGACGATGACGAACCAAGAGAACCCAAATCCGAAGACTTAGACGACAAATCCATCAAAAGCGAACATAGTCTTCTCGCCCTATTTGAGAATAGACTTAATTTCGCTTTAAAAAGTATTATTCAGTACTGTAGATCGAAGAGCAACAAGGACTATGAGAAGATGGGACATTTGTACAAGAGGATGTATTGTGCTAGTTTGAAGATTAAGAAACACAATGATATTAGGTTGTACGCGGGGAGTATCTGCGAAGTGTTGGCTGATATTGAGGAGATTTGTAAGGAGTTTGAGTAGAGGTATGATGTGTATGTAAAGTGCTGTGAATTAAATAAATAATGCGGCCCTAATTACAATAACTTAATCGCTTCACCATAACAGTAGTATCGTTTCAGAATTACACATTTTGGCATTTTACCCTTGATGACAGAAACTACAGATGAAGGGACGCGTGTCAAAGGTGTCAAGGTTGAAACCATTCTACCAATCTCCGTGCAAATAGCACCGCACGCACTATCCAGAGTTTCATTCATCTATGGACGAATCCGCGACGATACCATTGTCATAGTAAGAATTCGTCCCCTGCCCATAAAATTAGGATATGTTTTCGATAGTCAGCGAAAGCTGATTAATGCCAATACTATCTTCAGCCCGCGGCTACGCACGCATTTTTTGGAATAAAAGGTAGCCTATATGTTATTACAGTCAACTGTTAATAAAAGGTAGCCTATATGTTATTACAGTCAACTGTTAATAAAAGGTAGCCTATATGTTATTACAGTCAACTGTTAATAAAATGTAGCCTATATGTTATTACAGTCAACTGTTAATAAAAGGTAGCCTATATGTTATTACAGTCAACTGTTAATAAAAGATAGCCTATATGTTATGACAGTCAACTGTTAATAAAAGGTAGCCTATATGTTATTACAGTCAACTGTTAATAAAAGGTAGCCTATATGTTATTACAGTCAACTGTTAATAAAAGGTAGCCTATATGTTATTACAGTCAACTGTTAATAAAAGGTAGCCTATATGTTATTACAGTCAACTGTTAATAAAAGGTAGCCTATATGTTATTACAGTCAACTGTTAATAAAAGGTAGCCTATAGTTATTACAGTCAACTGTTAATAAAAGCTTACTGTAAAAAGAATAACTTCAAAGAAGTAGGATGTTGGATTGGACTCTTTAAGACTGATGTTTTAGAAGTAAGCTTATTTTTTAGTTACGTTTCTATTACATTAAATTATACACGTTGATATAAAAACTGTTTTTTATTTTACCTAGGCAGGACAAGATAACAGGTAACATTTGACAGTTCATCAAAAAATAAAGCGGTGACTTAAGCTCATGTGGGCGCCTTATGGGCATTTTTTTCTACCAAAGTTAGAACGGGACAATTAATAAATAAATAAATAATACTGGACAATCCACACAGCATCATGTAGCCCCAAAGTAAGCAGAGCTTGTGTTATGGGTACCAGATGACTGATAAACTTAATACAATATATAACATAGATAGACATTTTTTATTATATATAGAAAATACCCAGAACACCCGGGACAAATATTTGCAGATCGTACAAACATTTGTCCCAAGGCGGGAATCGAACCCGCAACCTTCTGCGTCGCAGGCGGACCTTCGCCCGCCGCGTCACATTGGTCGTCAATAGACAACTGCACTACTGTCAATACAACTGTCAATAGGTAACTGGCATTTAGACAACTTGTTAACGATTACTTTATACAATAAACCTGTAAACGCGTAACTTTATTAAAGAACTTTAATTATAACTGTCATTATAGAAACTGAATCGCTGTAAACAATTAAACCGCTGCATGTGGGAGCGCAGGAACGGTGATTGTGGCGATTTTTGGGGAGTTCTGTGTCCAGCAGTGGAAGGCCATTTACTGAGATAATGATGATGAAAAACCGAACGTCGTTACTAGGTAATTTGTTACCCCGATAACGATTCCCTGCGTGTCGACTCACTTCAGTGTACACGATTTCTTTGTAAACAGTAAGGTGTTTCCCAAAATATCGACAGTTATTCAGCCAACAAGGAGTTTTTGTAGTACTATGCATATCAACATCTTTGCTTTTTTCTTACTCAAATTTTTATTTGAACAAAATTGAATAAATTCGGATGTTCCTAACAACCATGGAGCATGGACATTTTGCAGTTTTTGTCGTTGTGCGAAAAGACTGCGTTTTTAGTGTGTTCTCTGAGAAATTGCACCACTATTTTGGGCGGGAATCTGCTAATGGTGGACCTCTATTACCTGTGACGCAACCAAGAGAACTCGTTGCTGAAGCACTCGGAATTGGGAAAAAGACACAAATTATAATACAGAAAACTGGTCCAGGTTTCTGCATTAGAATGTGTGTCTTTTCAGGCTCAGAAGCGAACCGTAGAGAAGGAAGAAAGCCAAGAAAGTTACTGATGTTAATAATTTTGATGCTGCTGCAATTCGCACCACATTTATGGCTATTAAACTATTAATAAATTTCCTACAAGGGAAAAGCTGTTGGATTCACTAGTGTTAGCTTATTTAAAATTAATGTTGTGATTTTAGAAGCCTCTTATACATTTTTATATTTATTTACCATCATTTTCTAAAATAGGTTGCTGAATTTACTTTGTAATATAATTCATCAAAGCGGAAACTCTCGACAAATTGGAGTGTTAACTTGTGAAATCAACTGTTAGATTATGTTTATATTAGTTTATATTTTTAAAGAGATTGTTATAATACTTAATTATTTATTTCGTAGCTCAAACGACTACTGACATTCCGTTAAAAAATTAGTCAGCTGAGAGCTTGAGTTTTTATGGACATCCAGTGCTTTGGAAAACAGTCAGTGGTCGTTGAGCTACGGAACAAGAAGGTTGTCTTGGGGCCAATGATGTGGCCATGTAAAAGTGGTAATAAAAGTGAAGTGAAATCTTGGACGTTTCTCTTCCACCGGAAAGTTAAGTTCACACTAGAGGCAGGCTTACTTTATGGCGGTAAGTCGTCACTGTCCAAGATTTTAAAATATATATAAAAAAAAATACAAGTGAAAAATCCAGATAGAACGCTACGATTATTTTAAAGAGGAACATTTTTAGGACACGTAAATAAAATATTGTCAAAGAAAATTACAATTCAATAATAAAAACAAATTAGGTCTAGTATTTACAATTTAAACAATTAAGCTAACTGCAGATTGTTGCAAACAATCTACAGGTAGCTCAACTGATCCATATAAAATATATATAAATAAACAAAATTAGAGATTGGGACAATGTTGTAATACAACGCCATCGAGCTTATTTGGACACAAATAAAAGGTCATGCAGCGCGGAACAACACCAATCCCCCTTCAGCACTGCAAAAATGCGGACACTTACAACATGCGCGTGCGAGACTGTGAGAAGTCAATACCTAGATAAAACTGGTAAAAACACATAACAAAAACAAAAAAGACCGAGGTTGGACAATATTATTGAAAATGAATTGATTATATCTCTGAGTGCAGATAGCAGCAGTGATGACGATGACCACACTAATTCGAGTAGTTCAACTGAATAACAGTGCCTACCTACCTAATAAATAAATAATAATTGATTTCGAGGGTGTCATTTGCCAAGCCCAACCACAATGGTAGACGAGTTCTCAAGTGGATACCACGAATCGGCAAACGTAGTGTAGGACAACCAGGTGTGCGGTGCCAGGCACACAGGTTTGAGAATCATAATAAAATTTTATAGATAATTATATTGTAGGTCAACAAACATGTCACGTCACTTCCAAGCTAAGACTAACAACTGTCAAACGTGGCCGGGTATCTTGTCTCTGCTATAATGCAACATGACTGCCAAGTGAACTTATCACTTTTAAAAGCTACTGATGATGTAATTACAGAACAAAACAATTACAACAAGTATAATACACTTGTATCTATTTCTTAAAAATCTAAGCCGTCACCAGAAGGCAGTGCGCCCAGAATGCTGGCAGCATTGCCACGTTGAATGGCAATGCGTCGTAGAAGCCAGCAATCCGATCATCTGTAGACTCTATGAGCAGTTAAAGCTACTTACTTAGGTATTTCGTATATATATATATCTATAGGTTTTATCCAACTGTGCAAGGAACCAAAACTTGAAAAAATCAACTGGTAACTAACAAAAATAACTTTATTCGTACAAATATGGTAAAATATTTACAAAACACAATAAATTCAAGTAGGTATAAATATACTATTATCACAACACTTAGCACCTGCATCTATGTACTGGGTCATTTAAGGCACTTTCATACTACAATACAATATTTTAAATGACAATATTTCTAATAAACTATTTTTCATCTATGTACTGGGTCATTTAAGGCACTTTCATACCACAATACAATTTTTTAAATGACAATATTTCTAACAAATTATTTTTTTGATAATTGGTAAAAACGTTATTATATTATTTTTGGTGATATGATTTAATGAAATTATTCTATACTACTTTTCTACACATTTTAAATTCCCTGTAAACATTTGTTCTTAAATTCGTTCTATTTATAATTCACTGGCTGCTGCCCGCAGCTTTGCACGCGCTTCTTAAGTAGCCTATGTCTGTCCTCGGGATACCATTTACCTCTCTGTCAAATTTCATTAAGATCCATTCAGCCGTTTAGGCGTGAAAAGGTAACAGACAGACAGACAGAGTTACTTTCGAATTTATAATTTAAGTATGGTTATTATTTATGGTACAATAATAATAGTGTTAGTATTTTGTTAGTGCATTCAATCTAATTACAATTTGGTTTAATATTCTGCATCAATTTTGAAATATTGCAATAAAGTGACAAGTTCTGATTCTAGTACTGACCTAAAACGTCAGGAGAAGGCATCGCCTTGGACCATGTTAAAGAACCGCACTATTTTGGTGTGGTGTGTTGGTGTTGTGGCACGTCAGAAGCGCGTCGGAAACATATTATCAGTGTTATTCATTTTGCAGGGTTAGAGACACATTGGTAGTTGTTAGATACATTATTACTGAATTGCAACATTACAATTCAGTATTCGGAAAAAAATATATCATATAATTCCGAAATTTCATTGTTAATACAATATTACATAGTAACCGAATACTTGAAATATTTATTTAATTAATAGCTCTTTGGTTTAAAAATTTGTACATAACGGTCAAGCTTTTGTTTGTGTTAAACATTAATTAATTAATTAGCGAAATTAAGTTTATGTTAGTTTCCTTGTATGAAAGCGCCTTAAGAGCACGGTAGGTACTCAAGCCCTTTATCTGACACCGACAATATTATTGGCAATATTGTCCATATTATTGGCAATATTGAGGACATGATCAATAATATTGTAAGTATTTCGCGGGCATAATACTATAATCTAAAACTAGAGTCTTTATCAAACAATTTCGAATGTCTTCAAGCTTTCTCCGATTTAGACGGCCTGAAAAAAAAACGCATAAATTAGTCGTTGAAAAATACAAATCCATGTTTATTGTAGCTACATCGGGAAGTGGCAAATTCTATGAAGGTAGCTACGGCGTAGCGTCTACCATAGTAACTACGTCGTAGCATCTACGAAAGTTAGCTACGTCGTAGCACCTACAAAAGTAAGCTACGGGATAGCGTCTAATCTACAAGTAGCTACGAAGAAGATTATTCTCTTATCCTCTGCGAGTGTTAGCTACGTCATAGCTTCTACGACATTAGCTACGTCGTAGCTTCTACTAAAATTCGTAGATGTCAGTGTACGGCCTCCCATAATGAACGCCATAGCCTGAAGACGGGGTCTTCAGCAGCATCCAGCATCTACCAGCAGTCTCTCGCAGATCGTCATCATACCTGGCCGTCCTATACTACGTTTACAGAGTCGTGGTCTCCTTACTTATACCCCAGCAGTTGTCGGTTTTTTGGGAGATATGATCGGCCCATTGACACTTCTTAGCTCAACACAATAGGCAATTTAACTAATTTTGGAAAATCGTTTATAATTACATTCTTTATTACATAATAAGCATTATTACATTGATATTTCCGGGATATCTTTAACATTGATTTTATCGAAAATACGATAAAGCTCAATGTAAAACTTTAAAGCGCTGCTGGTCATATGAAACGTGTGACGTCACACGCCAGTAACAAAGCCAATAACCGTAATAAAACAGCAGCTTATGTGAATTTTATATTTTTTCTTCAAATTTATTAGATGAAATGGTGTGTTATGCCACAATGTAGGTACAAATACCACGAATATGTATGAATATTTATTACGAATATTTATGCCGCTAATTATAAGATTTCTCAAAAGTTATCAGGAAACTGTTCCAGAAATATCTCAAAGATAAAATAAACCAAAAATATAAAACGCGAACAACAATCAGTCGATGTCTATGTTTACTTAGTTGTGGCGTCATCAGAGTTTTAACCAATCACAGTGCCTTCCCGTCACAGATAAAGTTTCAAAAATAATATATTTTTATTCGTGCAATATGTAAAAACATACTACGTAGGTATTTTAGTTTAAAATAAAGTGTAATAGGTATGTTTTGTAACGCTATAATCTGATAGGATGACCACAATATGCAGTATAATTTTCAATGTTTTCAATGTAGTCAAATAACCTATTTGTACCTTAACAACTAACGAGGTGTATACTCACTTGCCAGCCAGCATCTCCTGTATCTCCTGGAAGCTCTTGCCTTTGGTCTCGGGCACCACTAACAGCGTAAAGAAGAAAGCCACCACACAACACACCGCGAAGATTAGGAACGCGACGCCCATGCCGATGGCGTCTGCTATCGGGTTGAAATATCTGGAAATAAAGGAAGGCTGAAAACTCAGAGGTTTTATAGTGAAGCGAAGTGAAGATTTATATCACTTACAAGTCCCTCTTTAAAAGATAAATAATAGTTATGTATGTATTTATGTATATAATAAAATAGTATGTAAGATTTATATTATATACTTTGATATGTACAGTAAATATTTTTGAATATTCATTTTATTTTATTTGACTATGAATTATTTTCTTTTGAATGTATTATTTTATTAATTTTTAATCACTTTTTAATTATAAAGTGTATTTCAACACCAATTTGTGTTTACCAATATTGACTTGTAATAATTATTATGAATAAATGACTATTATGACTGTTATAATAAATACGTAATTATTCACTGCAAGACGGCAGCCTCCTCTAATGATCGCCATAGCGCGCGCCTCAGCTTGCCTGCAGTGATTTCCAGATCGTCATCCCACCTGGCCGGAGTTTACAATCCATCTTTGTGCTGCCAAAAGACCACTCCACTCTAACCATCTTCGAGGACCTAAAGATCTTAAATAATTTCTGTGATCTACCAACCTTGTTACGAGGAATGAAAGAGCCCAGCAATAAGCAGTAGCAATAGGACTCGCGATAGCCTTCACTTCAATCGGGAACAGCTCGCCCATCACGGCCCAGGGCAGCGGTCCCAGGCCCCAGCAGTACGTGACGATGAAGAGCACTAGGGCTAAGACAGGGAGGAAGGTTATCTTCTCTGCTATAGGGGACTTGTTGTCGGCTAGGATGAAGTACATGCCGAGGAGACCCTGGGGGTAGAATTATCATTATCAGTTTGTATCGTTATCTTTGAAATAAGTATTTTATTATTTTGTATACAGAGCTTGAACACAGACTCCGACAGCAGGGCAAAGTGGAAGCCTTTGCCTTTATTAAGCCATTAACTACCAAAATTTGATCGATTGGTCGCGAATAGGCTGTGTTAATGCAAACTAGGACTAAAATCCTAAAATAAGTTTTTTTGAAGGCAAGATATCAGCTATTAAAGGTTGTAGCATGAATCTACTGCTCGTGGCTACGTTTGCTTGGTTGCTTGCTGTATCCATCGAAATATCTTTTTTTTTACATTTTTGAAGTTAGACAAACCTGTAGGTATTATAATATTAATATTATACCAATGACAGGTACTACATGTAATCAGGGCTTGCTGATGTAGGTATAATAATAATATTATACCAATGACAGGTACTACATGTAATCAGGGCTTGCTGATGTAGGTATAATAATAATATTATACCAATGACAGGTACTACATGTAATCAGGGCTTGCTGATGTAGGTATAATAATAATATTATACCAATGACAGGTACTACATGTAATCAGGGCTTGCTGATGTAGGTATAATAATAATATTATACCAATGGCAGGTACTACATGTAATCAGGGCTTGCTGATGTAGGTATAATAATAATATTATACCAATGACAGGTACTACATGTAATCAGGGCTTGCTGATGTAGGTATAATAATAATATTATACCAATGACAGGTACTACATGTAATCAGGGCTTGCTGATGTAGGTATAATAATAATATTATACCAATGACAGGTACTACATGTAATCAGGGCTTGCTGATGTAGGTATAATAATAATATTATACCAATGGCAGGTACTACATGTAATCAGGGCTTGCTGATGTAGGTATAATAATAATATTATACCAATGACAGGTACTACATGTAATCAGGGCTTGCTGATGTAGGTATAATAATAATATTATACCAATGACAGGTACTACATGTAATCAGGGCTTGCTGATGTAGGTATAATAATAATATTATACCAATGACAGGTACTACATGTAATCAGGGCTTGCTGATGTAGGTATAATAATAATATTATACCAATGACAGGTACTACATGTAATCAGGGCTTGCTGATGTAGGTATAATAATAATATTATACCAATGGCAGGTACTACATGTAATCAGGGCTTGCTGATGTAGGTATAATAATAATATTATACCAATGACAGGTACTACATGTAATCAGGGCTTGCTGATGTAGGTATAATAATAATATTATACCAATGACAGGTACTACATGTAATCAGGGCTTGCTGATGTAGGTATAATAATAATATTATACCAATGACAGGTACTACATGTAATCAGGGCTTGCTGATGTAGGTATAATAATAATATTATACCAATGGCAGGTACTACATGTAATCAGGGCTTGCTGATGTAGGTATAATAATAATATTATACCAATGACAGGTACTACATGTAATCAGGGCTTGCTGATGTAGGTATAATAATAATATTATACCAATGACAGGTACTACATGTAATCAGGGCTTGCTGATGTAGGTATAATAATAATATTATACCAATGACAGGTACTACATGTAATCAGGGCTTGCTGATGTAGGTATAATAATAATATTATACCAATGGCAGGTACTACATGTAATCAGGGCTTGCTGATGTAGGTATAATAATAATATTATACCAATGACAGGTACTACATGTAATCAGGGCTTGCTGATGTAGGTATAATAATAATATTATACCAATGACAGGTACTACATGTAATCAGGGCTTGCTGATGTAGGTATAATAATAATATTATACCAATGACAGGTACTACATGTAATCAGGGCTTGCTGATGTAGGTATAATAATAATATTATACCAATGGCAGGTACTACATGTAATCAGGGCTTGCTGATGTAGGTATAATAATAATATTATACCAATGACAGGTACTACATGTAATCAGGGCTTGCTGATGTAGGTATAATAATAATATTATACCAATGACAGGTACTACATGTAATCAGGGCTTGCTGATGTAGGTATAATAATAATATTATACCAATGACAGGTACTACATGTAATCAGGGCTTGCTGACAGTGACGAGTTGAGCGAGCGCCTGACCACACGTTAGTCAGTTTGAACCTTAGTTAAAAAATATAACTCGCGGTAAAACCAGTTAAATCACAGTGAACTTTGTATCAGTGTAATCCATAAAACATTGTCTGTCAATTGGTGTATGTATCAACCATAATCACTCAGTGTCTGTGCTAAAATTGAGCAATTACTAAATCGAATACCTGAGTTTTAACCTTGTAATCGTGCGTCGTGACCTTGCCACGGAACCGGTCAACAGTCCGCGGGTTAGCTAGAGTAACGCCACGCGCTAGCCGCTTAAATTACCTATTTTCGTCACATTTCGTAACGCTCCGCTGGTGTAGCGGTTTACTGTAGCGCTTGCGATTCTTATCCTCTGGTTCGGATTCTCTAGTGCAAAGCAAGTTTTACATTTTGCACTAGTTTTGCTTTTTGCGCTAGCTACTGATATTACTTTTGTAAAATGTCAAGAACAGGAAGGTGTGCTGGCTGTAAGAATCCAATTGTGGGAAGAAATTACATCAGATGTAGTATTTGTACGCAGCCCTATGACATCCAGTGTGCAAACTTAACTGAGAGCAAATATAAGAGCTTGACGGCGGAGCACAGATCTAAATGGAAGTGCGTTCTATGTATTAACAAACAGCATAAAACTGACAGCACCCATACTCCGGTACGTGGGGAGACGAGCCATCATGTTTCGGGCGACGGAGTGGTTGAAGGAGTTGCGTTGGGGATAAGTCCCGCGGCTTCCGAGGTTGATGGCGTTGAGGACAATATACCACACATCGATCTGCAGGCGCTTCTGTTGGAGGTGCGTCAGTTCAGGGAGGAGATGAAGGCCACTCGTCACCAAATGGAGATGTTTAATGATACCATGGCTGGCCTGACGGTTAGAATTAATGAGTGCGACCAAAAAATTGATAATCTCGAAGGCCGAGTGGGGAAGCTGGAAGAACGTCTCTCTGATGGTGGTCTACCGGCCAATGACAACTTCCTATTACAGACAATTGAGCAGCTGAAGTGTGATTTAAATGATCGCGATCAAGATCTGCTGATCAACGACATAGAGATTGCATGCATCCCTGAAGAGAAGGGCGAAAACCTGGTCCACATTGTTACCACTCTAGGCGTGAAGCTGGGTGTAAAATTAGCTGAGGAAGACCTAGTCAGTGTCACTCGGGTGGGAAAGCTTCATGAGTCATTAGAACAGGAGCGTGCGCCCCGCCCACGGCCGATTGTCGTACGGCTAATCAGGCGCTCCTTGAAGGACCAGGTGCTGACGGCAACTCGCGTGCGTCGAGGCGTCACCACTGAAGATACGGGGTTACCTTCTCC
This sequence comes from Eupithecia inturbata, assembly GCA_963662085.1. Taxonomy (NCBI): domain Eukaryota; kingdom Metazoa; phylum Arthropoda; class Insecta; order Lepidoptera; family Geometridae; genus Eupithecia; species Eupithecia inturbata. Next base: position 9,114,453 of record OY759198.1, read on the forward strand.
ACACCGCCGATTCTATATCAATGAAAGGTTAACCAAACACAACCGGCAGCTTTTCCGGCAGGCACGTGACCACGGAAGTAGACTCGGTTGGCGTTTCATCTGGACAAGAGAGGGCAAGATATACGCAAGGAGACAACAGGACTCGCCGCGTCATCGTATCCGTGCGGAGGGAGACTTGCGCCGTGTTTTTGGCCTTGAAGTTGTTGGTGCATGTCCTACAAAAGATAATTAGTAAAAGTGTTTGTATTGACTTTCTGAGTTATAATGAGTTTAGTAGCCTACTGCAAAGCGAGGTAAATAATCTTGATGTGAACTTTATCTATTATTTAAGTTTTAGTTATAGTCAGTTTTTCTATGCCTACTTATCTGATTTGTGTTTGCTTCATTTTCTATTAATGTTATATTTAGTTAGTACTTATTTCATTTCGATAAAATTACATGTATTAATGGTGACATTGATCCTAAACCTAACACATGAAAGCTTTCCTGCCGAGTGTTCTAGCATGTACGTTGATATAATGTATGAATCTTATTTTAATAGGAAATTGCAGTCTAGTGCATTCAATACTCAAAGTTTAGCACGTTTTCTACAATGCGTGTGTTTATCAGTGTGCAGTATAAACTGTTTTGGGCATATAATCGCGCAGCCTAGCACGAGTACGACATGTTTATCTTGCTATGCTCTAGTTTTAGTCGTTCAACTATATTCCCGCACGCAAAATTATTTTTCTATATTTAACAATCAGACATTTTGTATATTAAACTATAATGGGTCCTAAATCAAAGTTTCTTAAGTTAGGACTTTATAATGCGGGATCTTTAAATACCGGACATGATGATTTTCTTTTCGCCATGAGTTGTCATAGTGCAGACCTGGTCGCAATAAATGAGACGTGGATACCAAGTGGGCAAGAGGCGTGCGCGCCGTCCGTCCCTGGCTACCGAATGCGCAACACCCCGCGCCCGCTGCATATGCGCGGTGGCAGGGGGGGCGGCCTTGCATTTTATATAAAGCGTGGTATTAATGTGCGCTATTTGAACAGGCCTAATGATGTCATTGAACAAATGTGGTTGTCAACCCGCGTAAATGGTTATCGTCTAGCCATAGGGACCGCATATCGTCCACCTTGGATGAATGTAGAGACTTTTATTGATGCGATTACTGACTCAGTGAACTTTTTCTCAGGGTACGACTCTATTGTTTTATTAGGTGATTTTAATATCAACATGCTTCAAGAGCAACATACAAGTACTGTAAAGCTGGCACAGTTCCTAGAATATATGAATCTTCGTCAAGTTGTTAATGAGCCGACGCACTACACATCGCATACCGAGACCCTTATAGATGTAATATGTACGAACGCACCGGTGCGTGATGTTTCTGTTAACAATATTACCGGATCAAATGGGCATGCTATGGTTAATGTGACCATGTCATTAAAAAAAGTAATACCCCCTCCAAGAACATTCACTTTCAGACCAATAAAAAAAATATCATTAGAAGCTTTTAATAAAGACTTATATGCAGAAAATTGGGATGAAGTAACTGACTTACCAACAGTTGACTTAATGGTAGATAAGTTTAACTCAATGGTCATATCTCTCTTTGATAAACATGCACCTTCAAAAATTATAACTGTAAAAAACAGGGGCTCACTACCTTGGATCACAGACGTCTGCAAAATGATGATTGATGAGCGGAATAAAGCTCATAACAACTATCGTAAATCTAGATCTGATAAAGATAGACAATATTATAAAGAACTCAAGACTCTAGTTTTAAAGGGTATTGCTGGGGAAAAGAGAGCTTATTTTAATAGGTTAGTAAACTCGGAAGTTAATAATAGTAAGGCTTTCTGGAAAAACTTAAAAAATAAAATTCTTGTTGACTCTTCTAAAGACAAATCGTTGCCAGTACATTTTAACGATCCAAATAAAATAAATGAACACTTTTTAAGTATGCCGGGAACAAATGTAGTTCCCGATTCTGTTTTATCGTTCTTTGAACTAAATCGGTTCCACGATGATAAGTTTAAATTAGATCCTATCAGTTCAGCAAACATCAGTAAACATATAATATCCATCAAATCGAATGCTGTCGGATGCGATGGTATTAGCAGAGACATGGTCTTGTTTACACTTCCCTGCACCCTGGATGCTATAACAGCTATTATCAATACGTCTATAACATCTGGTATTGTTCCAAACAAGTGGAAAGAAGCACTTGTAACACCATTACCAAAGAATGATAACCCTGTTGAGCTCAAGGATCTGCGTCCTATTAGTATCCTTCCGTTCCTCTCAAAGCTGCTAGAGAGGGCCGTCTGCGGACAGCTTACGAAGTATGTGGAAAGTTATAGTAACCTTTTACCTCCTCTACAGTCCGGGTTTCGAAAGGGCCGCGGTACCGCTACGGCTTTGCTAGATGTTACTGATAACGTACTAGTGGCACAAGACAAAGGTTATTGCACTGTTATGTCACTTTTGGATTTTTCCCGCGCTTTCGACTGTTTAAATATCAATCTTATGATAGCTAAGTTACGTTATTACGGTTTAGATAAAAACGCGATCGCATGGTTTAGTAGTTACTTAAGCAACCGTTATCAGCTAGTAAATTTGGTAAAGTGTGATGGTTCCATTGAAAGATCTCAGCCTAAGCTCATTAATCGCGGTGTTCCCCAGGGTTCCATTCTAGGCCCGCTACTATTCATCATTTATAGTGCAGATCTTGTCAAAGCTGTTAACCATTCCATGTACCACTGCTACGCCGATGATGTACAGCTGTACTTGTCGGACGCGGTGGATAAGATTCCAGAAGCTATAACACGCCTCAATGAGGATCTGGATAGTATCGCTGACTGGTCGGCACGTAATGCTCTTGTCTTAAATCCTACAAAGTCAAAATACTTGGTCATGGGTACAAAGACACAGTTAAATAGACTACGTGGTGATCTGGAAGTGAAGATGCAGGGTCAACCGTTAGACCGTGTAGAAGAGGCTCGTAACCTTGGCATAATCTATGATTCTCATTTAAGATTCGAGAGTCATGTGCTTAGTATGGTCAAAGCCTGTTTCTTCCGGCTTAAGGTGCTATACCATATCAGAGACCAACTCTCGGAGGCATCGCGTGTCACTGTCTGCGAATCATTAGTCTTGTCCCGCCTTAATTATGGAGATGTCGTTTATGGTCCTCGGTTGCTCAGGAGAACGGAGCGATTGTTGCAGCGTGTGCAAAATGCATGCTGTCGATTTTGCTTTGATGTCCCTCCCAGGAGTCATATCACTCCATTTTTGAACAAGGCGTCCATGCTCAACATGGACTCAAGGAGAGAACTGCATCTTGCGGGGCTTCTCTTCGATGTCATTAAGTCTAAGCAACCAGAATACTTGTATGCGAAGCTCAACTTTGCAAATCAGAACTCTACAAGGCAGCTAAGACCCATAAGATCAGCGCTACTGTATCACCACCATAGAACGGCGGCATTTACTGGTAGCTTCCGGTATGCGGCGACGAAGTGCTGGAATAATATACCCCCTCCCCTAAAAAATCTTCTATCAAAATATACGTTAAAATCTAAACTTAAAATCCATTTACTTGATAAACAAAAACAGGGAATTCCTAAGCACTTCGATCGCTGACAACAGGGTACGCGCGAAACGAAACGATGCTATGCTCTTTCAGGTAGTAGGTATTTAAGCACATAATTTAAATGCATATTTTATTTATTTTGCTGCATAGGTGGGTGGCTCTCCAATGTTGCCCAGACTCTTATGAGATTGGTGTTCTCAGAGGTGAGTACACCCATCTTATAGTTACATTAATATTTGTTGTTAGTATGTTGAATAGGTTATAGGTATTTGTAAGTAGGGTAATAAATATATTTTGTAGATTTAACTTCTATCATAATTGTAGGCTATAGGTACATTTACTGACAGACGTCTGTCGCTGGGCTCGCCTTGTCTCGTCACCCTGAAGGTGGTAGCTGAAAATCAGTGTTTGCTCATAGAGCAATATTATCACTGAGCTATTACCCATTTGCCACTGCTACACACACGTATTTTTGTTTAAGATAATCACAGTGCCCTGTATTGTAAGCTACTTAGTGTTTAAGCCCGGTTCCTCTAAACTACCATAAATCATTAAAATGTTGAAAACTCAAATGTTCGCAGCAAAATGTAAAAATATAAATATGTAATGTAATTCAGTAAATGAACCTAGCGGCGGGGTTAGCACGTGTAAAAGAGGTGCCTCTTATTTTTGTATTTACTAGCAATTTTTATATTTAAGTTGTGTTATATTTTACCAATCTGTAATGAATATACCAACTGTATGTGTGTGTTTTATGTGTGCAAATAAAGGATTTACTTACTTACTTACTTACTTTACTTACTGATGTAGGTATAATAATAATATTATACCAATGACAGGTACTACATGTAATCAGGGCTTGCTGATGTAGGTATAATAATAATATTATACCAATGGCAGGTACTACATGTAATCAGGGCTTGCTGATGTAGGTATAATAATAATATTATACCAATGACAGGTACTACATGTAATCAGGGCTTGCTGATGTAGGTATAATAATAATATTATACCAATGACAGGTACTACATGTAATCAGGGCTTGCTGATGTAGGTATAATAATAATATTATACCAATGACAGGTACTACATGTAATCAGGGCTTGCTGATGTAGGTATAATAATAATATTATACCAATGACAGGTACTACATGTAATCAGGGCTTGCTGATGTAGGTATAATAATAATATTATACCAATGGCAGGTACTACATGTAATCAGGGCTTGCTGATGTAGGTATAATAATAATATTATACCAATGACAGGTACTACATGTAATCAGGGCTTGCTGATGTAGGTATAATAATAATATTATACCAATGACAGGTACTACATGTAATCAGGGCTTGCTGATGTAGGTATAATAATAATATTATACCAATGACAGGTACTACATGTAATCAGGGCTTGCTGATGTAGGTATAATAATAATATTATACCAATGACAGGTACTACATGTAATCAGGGCTTGCTGATGTAGGTATAATAATAATATTATACCAATGGCAGGTACTACATGTAATCAGGGCTTGCTGATGTAGGTATAATAATAATATTATACCAATGACAGGTACTACATGTAATCAGGGCTTGCTGATGTAGGTATAATATAATACTCACAAGTCCAATGGCAGTTCCAGCGGCTGAGACGAGCAGCAGCAGCCGACGGCCGAGCCGGTCCACCACCAGCGGGGTTATGAACGATGCTACCACCTGGATAGAAGAGAGGACGCTGTTATACACGGTATTCGGACCGATATTAATTGTTTGAGGGGATGTGGGGGTCATACGCTACATTTCCCCGGTTGATCTAATGTCATAAGTGGTTGCAGAGATATGGTTATATATGTTTTTTTTTTATATCACCCGAATTGTTATCTTTTTTGTTTGTGGTTGTGATGCCACAAAATAATCTGTGCTGTATTCCGCAATGTTCAATTCTAAATAAATTATTACTTGACACAATCCACTTAAAAAAAAGCTTTGAGCTTTCAAAGTCAAAAATTAAAAGTTATACATAAATTAAATCATTAAAAATAAACAACTATTTTCAATGCAGCTTACATATAATATTCAAAAACCGTCGCCATAGCGGTCGCGGCAAGAAGCCAATCAGGAAACAGCGCGATGACGAGATGTAGAGGTATATTTCAACCATATACGATTGGCGGTTGAGTCTGTAGGAAGACCCAAACATGTTCGACTACTTGACCTTGTGGCGCAATAGGTAGAGCGTTCCCGAACTGAGTAAAAGGTTGCGGGTTCAAGTCCCGTCGAGGTCTTACATTTTTGGGATATAATTTAAATTCGTACAAATTAGTCGTATCCGCTTGGCTTCTTGCTTCGGCATCTTACCTGTATAGCTCCAATAATAATGGTCGCAATAGGCGGATCCAGCGCAGACCCAGCTGCCGTGAAGATGTTGGTCATGTAAAACAGCACCGCGTTGATTCCACTTAACTGCTGAAAGGAGACCAGTGCGCAGGAGATGTAGAACGCCTTGAAGTTGCCTCCGCGGAAGATATCAGCTACCTGTGATGTAAGAAACAATTTTTTGATAATAATAATAATAACGTTTATTGAAAAATATTTGAGACTTAAAATTATTACATCGTTGATCCCCAAACTAGGATACACCTGTGTCTTGGGCTTCCATGGGTTCTTTACATAAAATATATCAAGCTACGTTATACTATGTCTAAATAAAAACAATAATTAGAAAATAAACATTATGTGATAGGTCACCAGTCTCGTAAGAATCTGGGTAACAGGAGACACCATTCGTGTGTGTGAGGGTGTGTTTGATAAATCAATCGGGTCGATTGCCCGCCCATGCACTAAAATATTTAAAAAAATATGCTGGATTTAAGTTTTAGGGTTCCGTACCCAAAGGGTGTAAACGGAACCCTATTACTAAGCCTCCGCTGTCCGTCCGTCCGTCCGTCTGTCACAGATCTCTATCTCATGCACGATTTGTCAAAAGCCACCACGCAACCCATGACTTTATTTGCAGATGATAGTACAGAGACCGTAGAATGTAAAAATATAGAGACATATAGAGATGACATCAATGCAGCCCTGTGTGATATAATAACTTGGCTAGATGAGAATAAATTGAAAATTGATCTTTCTAAAACCAAAATAATTGCTTTCGACAACCCTGACCCCGCTCCTTTAAAAAACTTTGACATTAAATACAATAATAGAACAAGTAAACTTGACAAAATATTAAGGATTGATAGTATTGACAAAAAGTTCTTATGTAAGAAAATTAATAGTACTGCGTATATCTTGTATAAACTATCACCAACAGTGAACATACACTACTCATAGCATAGCATATCATGGACTAATTGCATCTCGTATCAGTTAAGAGTTGATTTTTTGGGGGAACTCTACTGACGATAAAGGGTTACATCAAAAAAGATGTATGAGGGCGATGTTCAACCTCAACGTGCTGGATTCCTGTAAAGCTTTCTTTATAGAACACGATATCCTTACCGTTCCTTCGTTGTATATTAACTCAACGTGCTGGATTCCTATAAAGTTTTCTTTATAGAACACGATATCCTTACCGTTCCTTCGTTGTATATTAACTCAACGTGCTGGATTCCTATAAAGTTTTCTTTATAGAACACGATATCCTTACCGTTCCTTCGTTGTATATTAACTCAACGTGCTGGATTCCTATAAAGTTTTCTTTATAGAACACGATATCCTTACCGTTCCTTCGTTGTATATTAATAAAACAACAAATAATAAAAATAAAATAAAATATCCAAATTATAGGGCTTTCATACAAAACACGTGATTTTTTTGGCTATTTTTGCTCTTCGTTTGTCAAGCCTGTATCTCTTGAATCACAATAGATAGACACATGAAATTTTCTATAAATAAGTAACACTTTAGAGGAACAAATACTAAAAATATAATAAAGTTGAAAATATAAAGAGGTCTCCGACAAGTGAAAGTTTTATGTTCTTTGAAAAAGTTGTCCGATTTTTAAGGCCCTTCATGTGCGAGTCGACTCGCACTCGGCGGTTTATTCATGAATTGAGCTCGTTACGCCTTACAAGATATTTCTCTATATCTGTTAATTTTGTATTTGGCCACACAACACAACCCTGGGGCATAGGAAAGCTTCTTTTTGTCCCGGAAACGCGGGTAAAACGCATGCAAACCCCGGCCTAGTTACTTTACAATAAAAATAATGTTGGTACAAAAATGCAGAAAACGAAGATTCATGTTAAGGTTTCTTTATTTAATCAGACATGCATCGTGCATTAGTCAGGCCTCTCAAGAAGCTATTAGTGATACAATAATTTTTCAGAGTAAACTTTGCTTGGCGTCACGATATATGTGTATTTAGGAAAGTAACTTTTGAGTCATCTCATAAGCCCCTTATTGGCTTTTATCATACATATGTGGGGTAGTGCCCATAATCCCAACGCCGGGCATGCGGGCTGGGAATCGCAATTCGGTGGTAAAATTGCTCAGTTCTCCCCGATGGATTTCTCTAAGTTGCCTCTTACGACACCCGCGAGTAGAGTTTGTGTGGTGCAAATTCGAAGCCGGCACCACACGGCCAAAAATATGGGTGACGTGCTCTTCTACAAAGGTCTAGTGACTCACCGTTGCGGACTTTGACATGGACTCGTTGACTTCAGCCTGCAGCTTGTCCAGTTCTGCCTGCACGCCCGCGCGCGACTTGCCTCGGATCGTGGCGAGTCAGTCCGCTGTGTGCCTCGCTGTTGGACTAGTGACTCACCGTTGCGGACTTTGACATGGACTCGTTGACTTCAGCCTGCAGCTTGTCCAGTTCAGCCTGCACGCCCGCGCGTGACTTGCCTCGGATCGTGGCGAGTCAGTCCGCTGTGTGCCTCGCTGTAGGACTAGTGACTCACCTTTGCGGACTTTGACATGGACTCGTTGACTTCAGCCTGCAGCTTGTCCAGTTCTGCCTGCACGCCCGCGCGCGATTTGCCTCGGATCGTGGCGAGTCAGTCCGCTGAGTGCCTCGCTGTAGGACTAGTGACTCACCGTTGCGGACTTTGACATGGACTCGTTGACTTCAGCCTGCAGCTTGTCCAGTTCTGCCTGCACGCTCGCGCGCGACTTGCCTCGGATCGTGGCGAGTCAGTCCGTTGAGTGCCTCGCTGTAGGACTAGTGACTCACCGTTGCGGACTTTGACATGGACTCGTTGACTTCAGCCTGCAGCTTGTCCAGTTCTGCCTGCACGCCCGCGCGCGACTTGCCTCGGATCATGGCGAGGCAGTCTGCCGCCGCATCCGGATTATCTGGTAACATTTTCTTTTATTCCAACCAAATTTACTGGAGATTGCTAATATAAATATAAATTTAAAATAATATCTTAAAAAACATTAATAACGTCGTCGTCTTTTGCGAAGTTACAACTACACGCAAACACTCGCACACAGTTACATTTCCAATCTTGTGCAATAATTATAATGAACAAACACGAGGGCATTGCTTGTAGTCTTTTAGTCAATAAATCACGCCAAAGTGCGTCGTAGCAAGCATGCGTTACATGAAGTGAGTGAACCTAATTGCACCTAATTTAAGCCTTCGAGAAGCTAGTACCTCATCTCCCCTTTTTTACTTAGATCGATGATCAAACAAGGGGAGTTTTGCCATAATCACCACGCGTGACAGGCGGATTGGTGATCGCAGTAGAGGTGTTAAAAATACACAGAAGAAAGCTACTGTTCCTCCACTGGTGTATCGACTCTTACGATATCCACGGGCTGAGTTGTAGGGGTAAATTCTTACGTCACGGCCACCACGATATAGGTACCTATAGTTAAACTAAATTCTTAGTTCTTACTAAGAATTTTGAGTTTTTGAATTTTTATTCAAAAACTAAAAACTTATATCAAGGTATTAACGATTATAGTTAAAACACTTACTCTTAGTCAAATAATAAGTCGGCGACTCCGGCATGAAGAAGAAGGTGGCTGTGAACACCGCCACGAACCCCACGCCCACGTATGCGACCGCCGAGTACGATATGTACGGTCCTATGGCGTAGACCAGCAGGAACCCGAGGGTTATGAAGGCTTGGAGGAAGGAGCCTAGGGCGCCTCGAGTGTCGTCCTGAAAGAGAAGATGATACATTCGCATTTAGACAGCGTGTAACATTGTGTTTATCATATCATCCATAACTAATCCATAATAATATTGTAAATTTGAAAGTAACTCTGTCTGTCTGTTACCTTTTCGCGCCTAAACGGCTGAACGGATGTCAATGAAATTTGGCAGGGAGGTAAATGGTATACCGGGGACAGATATCTCATCAGGCTTCTTAAAAAGCGCGTGCGCAGCCGCGGGCAGCAGCTAGTATTATAAAATCGAGAGTTATTATGTCTGTCTGTTACCTTTTCACGCCTAAACGGCTGAATATATCTTAATAAACTTTCGCAAAGAGGTAGACAGTTTCCCGGGGACGGACATAGGCTACTTTGTATCGCGAAAAAAAGCGTGCGAAGCCACGGGCAGCCGCTAGTAATATTATAAAGGCAAAATGTTGTGCCGTTGTGAAGATGTTTGGCCGAAGACAACGCGAAAACTACTGAATGAACCAAGCTGAAATTTTGCACACAAACATCTGCCTGGATGGCCCGCGTTATTCCAATAGACGCGGGCGAAGCCGCAGCCAGAAACTAGCTATCGTCTAAAGACTTCCAAACAGTTGCAGTTGGTTTGGTTCAAAAAATTAGATACAGATACCTGTAGCCCCAAAGCCCCGAATTTGAGTTTGATACCAGATGACTGACATAACAGGTAGGTACATTTTTCGATTTCGACGGGACTTGAACCCGCATCCTTCCATTGGGGTCAAGTCCCGTCGAAGTCAAAAAATTATTGGGATATTATTTGATAACTTAGAAATTACCCTTATTGTGAGGGCTTACGCACTATAATATAATAACAAAGAGCTTAGAATTGAACATCACGACACCTCTCGTCAAACGAACTAAATGTAACATTAGTCTTAGAACGGGATCGGATAAACTTCAATGTTTCCCCTGTAGGTGGAGCTAACGGCGCTAGAGTCCGAAGGAAGTCACAAAGTTTTTCGACTCCTACGCCACTTGATCTCCTGGAGTAATTGGTTAGCGCATTCCCGTACTTATGGAAGGAGGCGAGTTCAGTCCCGGCGAGGCCGAAAAAAATTTTTGTGATATTATTTAATTTCTTAAGGTTGATCGTCTCGGGTTAGCGCGAGATTAAATTTTTTTCGCGGTTTTTAAGTTGTTTCTGCGTTCTACAAGGAATAACCACGCAAAAGTAAAAACATTTTCTATGAACTCCTGATAAAGCCAACTTCGATTCAATTGTATTTTGGGAGCATTCGGGAAAATGTTGATTTTCAGTCCAATATCTCATATTTTCCCAAATGCTCTAAAAATACCAGGGAACCAAAGTTAGTTTTTTCATAGGTTAATAGAAAATGGTTTAAGATTTGCGGCCAATTGCCTTTCCGTAAATTTTATACCGAAACAGAAAAAATTCAAACCAAAAAAAAATTTAATCTCGCGAACCCGTGACGATGTGCCCGGCGCCATTGAAAAAAATGTAGGTAGGCGATGATGGTCTGCCAACCTGACAAGTCGCAATTTTTTTTTAAAACTTTTTGTATTTTGCCATACATAGAAAGCACCCATACCCGGTACATATACCTATCTAACCATGCTGATCAAAAAAAATTGTCCCGCAGAGGAAATCGAACATGCAACCTTTTGTGTCTTGTCAGACAGGTAGACTATCGCCTAGCCTACTTGCTTTGCAATCGCGCCGCTCTACAACGGGTACAAGTTTCGTTAAAAACGGTAATAGTATCCCATCAACGTTAGGCGTTGTGGCTGCCCCCAGTAGAAGTTAGGTAGCTGAACTACAAAGCTAACGTCAATAGAGGCAAAAAAAAAAGAAACATCGGAAAAACTGAAAATTAGCACTAAGTGCTTCAAATAAGTTCCGCTAGATGTTGTTAGACAAATTGCGGAGTGCAAAAAAAGTAGAAATCCTAGATTGCCGTATCCCGGTTCAGAGGAGATCTCCTTCTGTACCTACCAATTTGGGGGAAATATCACCTTTACCCCCAAATGCGTGGTAAACTTTTTAATAGTTTGACAGACTATCAACTGTTAGAAATCACCAAGATAGGATCAACATACCGTTGCAATCTCAGCGCAGTACATAGGTGATATCGTAAACAGCATCCCAACAGCGAGACCCCAGGAGATTCGTCCCCCGTATATCATGCCGACGCTGGTGGCAGTCGCCATGAGAATCCACCCGATGAAGAGAGGAATCACAGTGGTGAGGAGGCCCCATTTCCGGCCGATCTTTGATGCTGCGAAGCCACCGAGGAACGGGCCTGGAAAGAACCAACAAATGTTTTTGTAGAAAGATTTTAAATAGGTATTATAATGTTAGTATTTATTTTATTTTGAAACGCATAATTTCGTTCGTTCATGGTTTGAAAGAGGTTTATAGCATTCTTAACCTCCATGGTTGTTGACCAAAAGTAGTTCCCGACATCCGACCTCTTTTTAAAATAACAGAATAACTTTTCGCTAGTAGAGAATAAAAGTTATATGTTGAACTCTAGAGCAAATGTTTTTGTTTCGTGCCTTTTAAATCCCTCGCTAGCTCGGCAGTCTACTTTAGAGTCACTCGCTACGCTCGTGAAACTCGTCTACTCTAGACTGCTTCGCGCGTTCCAATCACCTGTAGACTCTATGAGAAGTTTGGTAAAACCTTTATAGTTAAATGTTGTCTTGGGGTCCCAAGGACCAAGGGTCCCGGGTAGCCGGCCCTTACCGATGTCCCTGCAAGATGTGACGGCGCTAGGGTATCTACACACGTGGCACCCCAAACTAAAGACCGACACATCTTCCAGGAAATCAGAGTCATATCGTCAGATCCTTATTATTATATCTGTTCGTATATATAAAACTAAGCGTGGTGCAGTACCTAGTACCTGTACAGTAATAGGTATGTATAATAAATTAAATTAAATAATGCTGGACAAATCCACACAACATCATCTAGCCCCAAGCTAAGCAGAGCTTGTGTTATGGGTACTAGATATGTATGTAGGTAGGTACGTATATATATTGAAATAAAATCTTCATGGTGGCCTAATTTTATTGTGTATTTTATTGTAATTAGGTAGGTAGCTTATTCTAGTCATGGCAGTGCTGACTCAGTCTGAGTGCTAAGTGGTTCAGTTAGCTCCCGAATAGGTCTATTCAGCCATGGATGTAAATGCTCAGCTCACTCCCAGCCAGACTGATGCCACTTAAATCATATTTCGTAGTATCATCATCATCAGCCTATATTAGTCAACAGCTAGACATAGGCCACCCCTCATGAGTGCCATAGCGCCCTGTCTTCACATCCAGCATCTGCCAGCAGTCTCTCGCAGCTCGTCATTCCACCTGGAGGGCTACGTACGTCTACGTAGTGTAAGAACTCTACGTAGATGTAAATGATGATGTTGACTCACCAAAGATAGCTCCGACGGTGAGCAGTGAGCCAATCCAGGAGGTCTGGTCGGTGGTCACCGGCGTGTCTAGAGGCGACAAGCTCGTGTCGTTCAACTTTACGTTGATGGGAGACGTCCATCCCATGGAGTAGCCTGTTGAGGCAATCGCGATGTTTGCTGGAAAGGAATGCAAACTATTAAACTGAGTAGAAATTAACATAAACTTAGTTTTATTATAGAGCACTTTATTATTTATTTGTGGTATAATTGAACGGTTTGGCTTCAGCTGAAATGCTTGTCAAAAGTTTCGTTTTCGAAGGGGCTTTACCCCGCATCCGCGCCTAAACCAGTGACAGACAGATAGACTTAAAGCATAAGAGATGAAACCAGCTAATAAATAAAGCCTAAAATGGCCTGCTACCGTGGTTACAATGTTCTAGAAAAATATTGGGTCTGAGAGCAAAGCTCACATCATTATAGCTAGTTTCCGCACACGTGTTTAGAAAAATTAGGCATCATTCTCCTTGACGCTTGATCGGTGTACACCGAAACCAAGAAACACCTAACTTTATAACCGAAACTAAGCGGGTGATTGTTGTGGAAGTAACGATATCAGATTCATTTACAAAAAAATGGAGTCTCCTCTCCAATTTGTTGGAAATCGGCCCTTTCGCGAGTGAAGTTCTTTATCTATACAACAACTACCTAGTCATCTACTAAGTTACCATCTGCAGGTTGTAGGGGAGTTCTGCATGTGTAAGATCATCTGATTCTGATTCAGACGTCGTAGTACGAGGGAATCCGGAAGCTGGGAGTATGCCAGATGCAGTGCCACTCGCGTCACCTTGGGCTATTTGTCACTGTGATCTAGTGAACCTGAACATGAACGTTGGTAATACAAATTCCGACACGAGCGAGCTTGAAAATCACTTTTTATCTATATCCTTAATAGTTGATGATGCTTTATGAAATGTCCAGCTTTTGAATACGTCAGAAATAACTGCGGATCTCGATGGAATACCCGTTTCACTTAGTAGATAGGTCCACTTCTTCCCGTGCTCGCTTTATAGAAAAAGTGAAGTAATTTTTTTTATTACGAACTTGGAGGATTTTCCTATTTACGTGAATATTAGGTTCTGCATTGTGCTGGTGTAGTCTACGAAATTTTCATACTTAACCATAAATTAATATATATACCACAGACTTCACAGATAGGTGTTAAAGATTCCAAAACGTACTAACAGTACGGACCAAAAATAATTTACCTAGTACCTTAACATTAATATTGTTGCCAGCTAGTTAAACACACACACACACAAATACACACTCATAGCTCGATAATTTACACAGTCTAAGTCAACATTTCCATGCGTTTCCCTTTATTTACCACCTGCTTTATGGAAGCATAAATTACACCAGTACAAACTGGCTTACACTTCCAATGACTTATGTTGGTAGGTACTGGCTTCTGCACGTGGCTTTGCATGCATCTTAAACCAAAATAAAGTAGGTGTATTAGCTCTATTTAGGCTCTACCTGTGTTTTTGACGTTTTCAAGTTTCAACTCAATTATTATTTTATTTTATTGATTAGATATGTCTTTGCTGCACCACCCATGATGTAATACAGTAGCTAATGACGGATTGCGTACGTGCTTTGTATACCTTGTGAGAGATCTTACGATCTGTCACATGTTTTAACCCTCTGAAGATGTATATCATTTTGCGTAACCTGTTGGCCAGGGAGTTTGTATGATGTATGTATAAAGAGTTTTGTCCATGGTAACACCGAGATAAAAAATAATGATATATTAAATTCTATATTAATTCATTGATATATTAATTTAAATAGAGATCTTCGGATAAAGTAAATAGAGTTGAATGTACATTGTTTGACAGAATGATATGATCTTTAAACAATATAGAGAGCATAGAAACATTACGTAATATATATACTTATTTACAACAGGTAAATAACATGTGGAGATTGCCAGACGACTATTAATAATCCTGCACGTGAACTGTTATAAGTATTGTAGTGCTACGAAATATATCAATCTTTAATTTCTATATCACTAACAAGTTTTTTTCTCATTTACCGGGTTTTGATCGCGATGGAAAACTTCGGAAAAACTTTAAACAACGCGTAAAATGATATTACCTAGGCACCTAATAAAGAATTTCTTTTTTTTCTGTGGTTTGATTAAAGATTAAAGATGTTTATTTGCCAGAATATATGTGACAGTGTAGGTCCAGTTATATTCTACCTAACATAGGCACGCAAATATTAATTTTTCAATTACTCAATATTATATTTTCTATTTCTAAATTACAAATACAAAATAAATTAATTAAATGAATAGGTAACAATACTCAAAAAAAAATTAAGAAAATATTGGAAATATATGTTGTAATTTATTAATATTTAATAATTTAAAAAATACTGTTTTCCTGTTGTTTTTAAAATAAAATACCTATTTACCACGTATTTTACAATATTACAGACTATTTACATTAATTCCAGATGTTCTGCTGCAAGGTCATTGCATATCAGAATAATTTAATTCTAATAAATAAGTGTTCTGCCTATCTATAGGTATTCGTTTTAATAGCTATGTACCTATCCTACTAATCGCTGTAAAGCATAATTTTATGCTGTACAGCGATCAGTAAAGGTCCGCCAGAGACACAAGAGGTTGTGGGTTCTATTCTCGCCTCGGGACAAATGTTTGTATGATCTGCAGATATTTGCTCCGGGTGTTCTGGATGTTTTCTGTGTATGATAAAAATAATATATCTATGTAGTGTAATGTGCTAAAGTATATAAGTTATTTAGTACTCAAATACAAGCTCTGCTTAGTTTAGGCAGAGAATTATTCCTGAGAAAGAAAGTGATTATAGACTCTGAGGATGCCTATTATATAATTAACCTACATATATATATATATATATATATATATATAAACCATAGGTTCATATACTTAATAGATTATTTATCGGGTACAGAATGGATACCCGATAAATAACCTCATTTAATAATTTGATTGTTTTAGGGTTGCGTACCTCAAAAGGAAAAAGGGAACCCTTATTAGGATCACTTTGTTGTCCGTTTGTCCGTCTGTCAACCCTCTTTTCTCAGGAACGCGTGGGAGGTATCGAGTTGAAATTAGCATCAAATATCCGTATCCGTCACATATTGATATACAAAATTGGGACGGGATTTACTCCAACTCGAAAAATAACAACTAACAGGCTAAAGGTTTAAAGAAGCGACTGAAATCAAAAATATCACTTTATTTCCGTGTCAGGTTTAATTATTAAGAATTTGACCTTTTCTAAGTGTACATTTATTGTATTTATGGAAATAAAGAGTTTTTAACTTTGACTTTGAAAATAAAACTTCTAAGTCAACGCAATCAAAAGTTACAGCCGCAAAATCTGCATGCACACAAAGCCAGTAGGGTACTTCCGTAGACCTAGAACCATGAAATTTGGCAAGGAGCAAGGTCTTATAGCACAAATAAAGGGAATAATCCAAAAACCGTAAAATTCTCTTCTCTCTAGGGACCAAAACCTATAGGACCTACTTCCCGTAGAACTAGAATCATGATATTTGGCAAGAAACAAGGTCTTACAATTATACGGAACCCTTGGTGCGCGAGTCCGACTCGCACTTGTCGTTTTATTTTTGTTATCTAGCACAACCTACTAAATTGTTGTCAACACTACCCAAAGGTTAGCAGGTAGAGAATGGTATCTAGCATTATGTTCGCCTATGTACAACTTTTGAGCAAGTATATTCTTTATTAATGTAAGTATCTTCACAATAGGTTTACATAAACTTAAGATATAAGTACAGTGCTTAAATATATTTAAACCTGTATTATGAGAGGCTGGAGCTTGCTGTAGGTTTTAGAAAAAATGTGTAACTGCAAGTCACCATTCTATCTATCTATGTTTTAACGACCTACGTACTTCCTGTTAGATACTAAACAAGAGAACCATTCTCGTACAGCTAAGAGCAGAGCTGTGAACAATAGGCGATAATATTGACAATATCACATTGACTGACCTAAACGGATAGCTGGTATCTACCAAAATACTGACCACATGGCATAGTGAAGATAATGACACATTATTTATAACAAACATGCTTTTCATTATAAATATTTTAAAATGTTTAATGTAATTTGGTGAAGTCTATCTTTGTTTTAATTGTAAATACTAGTTCTAATTTGTTTTATTATTTGATTGTAATTTTCTTTGTTAATAAAGGACATTGCCCTTATAATTAGTTAATTAGTTTCTTAATTATCGGGTAATATGTGTAAGTTTTAAGTACGGGTTCCAATGAAAGGGCCCAATCGTTGCACCACTTCCATGAATTTATAACTAGATGTCGCTAGTAAAAATGTACGAGCTTCTAAGCTAGGCTACTAGAACCTTTGGGTGAACAGTAGGGTGTTTTTTTTTTATATTGACGTTGTTTGATGTAGCTAACATCCAGGAACGTTGTAAAATAAATAAATAAAATAAAAGATTTGGAGGTCTTTGAAAACGAATATCAAAGTCTCTTATTAGTTTTCTAGTAAACCAACTCTTAAGTGCCAGTTGCATAGGATAGCGCCACGAAAACGAATTAGAAACTTCGATTTTAATTTTTCCGTTACAATGTAGTCCCGTGTAGTAACCAATGCCATCCAAAAATAGACACAGTTCTTGGACCTCTCGGAAAAGAAAATTGAGCGATTACTTCAATGCGATCTTGTGAATTGAGCTGCGATCTAAACTCGCGCTTCCTGCGCACGCGGCGATCGGCATTGGCAACTTCGTATGTCAGCCAATAGCTGACTATTTGTGGACTTGAATGGACCGGATACTACAGAGTTCATAAATAGGTAGTAAGTTTTTTTTTTTTTTTATTTACACGTTCTGTACACATTAATATTAATACTATTTAACAAGTATTTATCGCGTTCGCGTATCGTGGACTACCCCGAGTCATCCCGTGACCACCATATAATACACATATAAACCTGTCGAAACGTCGGGAAAAATAGGTACTAAATAAACGCGACAAATACCCGTTAAATAGTACTAATAATAAGGTACCAGGTTATACAATATTAAATTAAATTTATATATTTTACTGAGGTATAATTAACACAGTATACACCAATTACATTAATTAATGACGAAGCTACACATATTGATTGAATAGCTAATTACAATTTTATGTATGTAGGTACCTAAGTAATGCATTAATAATAGTTCAATCAATTTAAGCCTCAAATTGGAATACCCAATTGTGTGAAACAACACAATGCGCCTCAAGTGCATTCCCTCTGTGTGGCGTGAAGCCTCAAAACAATAACCAAGTATAATTAAATCATTAAAAAATCATACATAATAATAATCGAGTAAGAAATGCAATGAATAGGTAGTAAATCAATAACTATTATGCATCTACATTATATACCTAGATCGGTTCAGGCTCCTTCCAGATATGCCCTCATTAAGGGCCAACCAAAACTGAAAGAAACTCTTCGCTTTGCTCTATACTAGGCGGTAAAAACAAAATTATTTTTTCAGAATCTATGTTTTTCCTCAGGCTAGCTGAGGCTAAGTACCTACATTTCCTAGGTGTAGGTACGCCAAGATACCATGGTATCTAGTCACGTTCCTACAACAGAAGCATAGGTAACATTATGGCTGGTGACATGACAATCAACTATATTTTTAAATTACAACTAAACGTGTGAAAATAACACACAATTGCTTCCGTGAACCATACCTAAACGGCCTGTGACTGGCAATCATCATCATCACCACTATTACCAAAGAAATGAAATGAAATCCACACTTCTACAATGTCTGTCTGTATATCTGTTACCTTTTCACGCCCAAACGACTGAACGGATCTTAATAAAATTTGGCGGGGAGGTAAACAATATCACTTGAAAGTGCGTCCAAAGGTGCGGGCAAAAGCTAGTAGTTTATATAACACGACACATTCAATTGATTATAATCAATGGAATGTGTTATATATAAATAAATAAATAATAATGCTGGACAATCCACACAGCATCATCTAGCCCCAAGCTTAGCAGTATGTATGGAGGCGTTCCACTGATGGATGGTGGAACGCCTCCATACAAGTAGGTTTTGCACATTTACAAAATAAGTCTGAACTGAACCCGAACATTTTTATCTACGTTTGTTATAAATACTTGTCCTGTAATATCTTATATTATAAATTTGAAAGTAACTCGGTCTGCCTGTCTATCTGTTTGTCTGTTTAAACGGCTACACGGATCTTAATTAAATTTTGCGTGGAGATAGATGGTATCCCGGGGACGGATATAGGTTACTTTCCTTTTTACTTATCTCGGAAAAGAGCATGCGAAGCTGCAGGCAGCAGCTAGTGTGAAATAACAACTAGTGTACCGTTCGACTCTACAATATAAAATGCACAGAAAATAGTGTGTAATTTGTACAAAAATTATAAAATTTTAGAAATGTTAACTGCAGTGTTTTTCTTTACAATTTAGTATAATTTTTTTATCAAGTTGTATAGCAATGGTTAGGTTACTTACTAACCAAACCTGTAGGCGCCTACGTCTTACCAACTGGGGCTTTTATTACGCTATTACGACTTCAGTAGGTAAGTGACCGCCCAGGCGATCACTTTTGTGATAATCGTCGGAAAGTTCAACCCGAGTTACATTAAAAAACACTGAAACTTAAAATCAGTTCCAACTTCTTAAAAAATAATGCCCACCTTAGTCAATTTAAATTTTTAATTTCATTTAAATTTGTTTTATGGTGCGAAATATAAGTTACAAGGAATTGGCATTGCTATTTAAAATATAAAATGGGCAGCCATGATTGAGGCGCGCGATAGAGCGTCCAGCCAAGTTCGGAAAGAAACGGCCGACGCAATAGCAGTGAGTTTTACACGAACCATTGGGCACGCTTTTGGTCCCACCTGTATCTCAGACATTATCAAACCTACAGGCTTGCAATTTTGCATGTCTTGTTTTCTACTTTCCGGTAATCAGGTATCCGCCGCCTAGCGGAGGGCCGGCGCGTCGGATACCTTGATCGATGGTTAAAGCAAATAAAAAAGTCAAAGCCTACCAAAACCCGAATAAAGGTCAGTTTCACAGATGATAATAATTTGTTTTGTTAAGCTGTTTTTATAATAACAATAATATGTAATAATTATATTGCTCTACGCGCCTTATCAACAAGTTTTGCTGGTAAAATAATACGCATTGTGACGTTAATGTGATAAAAATACGTGATCTGTCCCTTATTGTTTTTAGACGAATATTATGTTATTATTCTACTCTTGAAATGTAAAAATGTAATTGCTGACTGTGTTTGGGTTTTTGAGCTTATGTGGTAAGAAAGTTTGTTGCGTGGTGGCAGTGGCAGACAAAAAAAAGACAACAGAAAATGACAGACCGAATTTAAGTTTCATGTTATAAATAATTATGTTTCACTGAATTGAATAGAAGGTTAAAATCACTACGGTTAGGGAAACATAGAAGGCTCATGTTACATTTCAGTTACTCGACTGTTGGGAAACTTTCATGGATGTGCTACTTCAGACGTGCTTATTGTAACGGCCGTTTGTAACATCCAAATGTTACAGGCCTCCATTTTAATATAATTATTAGCTGCTTGATATGTTCTAATTTTTTGGTTATTCAGTGTAATTCACGAATATGTTGTAGCAAAATTCTTCTTCTTTTCTTATTGGTCCACTGCTGGATGCAGGCCTCCCCTGATAAGCGCCTTGTTGGCTTTTATCTCACGCCCTTAATCCCCACGCTGGGCATGCGGGTTAGGGATTGCATTTCGGTGGTAGAACTGTTCTACATGGGGCGCTGCTGCCCACCCCCGGTGGACTAAGGGATATCCCTTATTCGCCTCTTACGACACCCGCGGGAAGATTTGGGGTGGTTTGGGGTGGTTCTAAGTACCTACTAGTCTGTAATTGTCCTAAAGGGCAAATTACATTTTTACGCTTTTTGTGTGTACCATCTTTTCCACCTGTTTCATCTCATCTTTTCCACCTCCACCGGGGCCATCCATAAATTACGTCACACCATATTAAAATCACATTTTAAAATCTATTTAAATCTAGGTACATATTAAAACGCGAAATATTTATAAGTTAACGAAACACTTTTGCTATGCCCCTTAAGGTGTGACGTAAGTTATGGATGGTCCCTAACAAGTGGAAAAGATGGTACACACAAAATGGGTAAAAAAGTAATTTGCCCTGTATGGACAATTAGAGACCAGTAGGTAATAAGTAGTAGGGAAGTAGGTAGTAGGGAAGTAGGTAGTAGGGAAGTAGGTAGTAGGTAGGACGATACTGCAGGTAAATTCAGATGTTTTTGTGAGTGTCATGCTATATTCGCTTTGATCACTCATGCTATATTCGCTGCTTATTGGCTGTATTTTGATTACGAATAAAATCGAAATGAATCGTCCAATCAGCGGCGACAAGAATACACTCACGAATAGGTAAATCTGAATTGACCAGTTGACTATGTAAATTACATTTAGGTACCTAGGTAACAGAAAGATATCATAGAAGCTACCATCTATTTCTAGATAATTATGAAATCTGATAAGTTATTTTCCTCATTGTGTGACTCGAGTTGCTGTGTTGCAAAAGAGATAACATGTTATCTAACCACTTGGGTGCAGTTTTATATTCGTATATAATTATGATATTAATAATAAAATAAACCGCCAAGTGCGATTCGACTCGCACACGAAGGGTTCCGTACCATAAGAATCAGGCAACTTTTTCAAAGAACATCAATTTTTCACTTGTTCGGAGACCCCTTACATTTTCAACTTTATTTTATTTTTAGCATTTGTTATTATTACAGTTGAAGTGTTACTTAATTATAGAAAGTTTCATGTATCTACCTATTGTTGTTCAAAAGATAGGTGCAGCCTTCCTGAATGTAGAACGACCTACCCGAATGTATTAACGATGCACACATATGTATGTAGCAATGTATGCGGATGATGTTGCGGCCATCTCGGAAGCTTCAAAACAGGATGCTTTGCAGCAAAAATTAAATAGCGTTGCAGGTGAATTGCAGAAGTGGTTTCATCAGAATGGTCTCATTCTGAATATCACAAAAACCAACTTCATGCATTTCAACCTTGCAGGACACAGTTGTATGCCGGTCGCTGTCAGCCTGGGAGACGAAGTAGTCAACCAAGTCCTACTACTTTTCTAGGTTTCACCTTGGACAAGAGTCTCACGTGGGAGGCGTACTTAGGCAACCTATGTAAAAAGATAGGCCGGTTATGTTTTGCTCTATGGCGCCTCTCGGCTTTACTAGACACATCTATGGTAAGGAGTATCTACTTTGCCAACTTGTATTCGCTCCTACAGTATGGTGTGGAGCTTTGGGGCGTGCATCAGATTGGGAGCGCGCCTTCAGACTCCAAAAGTGTGCAGTAAGAGCGATAGTGAGAATACCTCAGGATGAGTCTGCGCGGCCGTATTTTGAGTCCCTAGGGATCTTGACCGTGCCCGCCCTTGGTATATACCAGTCCGCGCTGTATGTGTGTGACAACTTGGACAAATATGCAAGGAGCGGGGATGGTCATAGATACAATACGAGGCACGCACATCGGCCGAGAGCTCCTCCACGACGACTGGAGAAGACGTGCAAGTTGCAACGCGTGACGGCTGTTTACAACCGTATCCCAACTTTTATCAACAGCGCGCAGTAGGAGAAATACACATTATCAGAAAATTTCAAGTGTCTACCTCTTACGGTTCATGAGATATAGCCACGTGACAGACGGATGGATGGACAGCGGAGGCTTAGTAATAAGGTTCCGTTTTGACCCTTCTGGTACGGAACCCTAAAAAGCGAAAATGTGTTTTTTTTTGTAAAGCATTATCAAGTCCGTGTGGGTAAAGTAATATACATTTTATTGGATCATAATGGATTTATAAATAATGTGATTGGTACCTACATAAATTGCTCGTGCAAATAATTTTAAATTCCGAAAATAATATGGTAGGTAACTCTATTTTTTTACCAGCCTATCTCGTCCAAGATACTAAATAAGTACAATTATTTTTAATGAAACCTTGACATTTATGTTATTTGATACCCTTACCTCGATGAATATAATGACTTTAAATAAAGAAGAAAATATCTTAAAGTATTTTAACTATAACAATAAAAAAAACATATTTTTTTAAAGTACTTACGTTAGTAGGTAATCATGCCTCGGTAGCCTAAGTTAATTATTTCTTGTTATATCGCCATAATAAAGATAATCTTTCTTATTAAGTCTAAGTTTATTATGTATTCTGTGTACTTAAGTCTTATTACAAATAAACATATATTATATTCTATTCTATTCTTATTGGGGGACCTTATTCGCAATAATCTGAGCACTCATTATCACACCGATAAACCATTATTGGAGGTCAATTTATACATACTGATAAACTTGCGTTTTAGGGTTCCGTAGTCATAGCGAAACTAAAAGTTCAACAAGGAACTTTTAGTTTCACTATGTCCGTCTGTCCTCCTGTCTATCCGCGGCTTGGCTCAGAAAGTATTAGCAAAGAATGCTGTTATTTCGGATGGGTAAACATTTATTATCATAGGTATGTCATGCCGACATATGTAGTTGTAAGTTTAATAAAATCGAATATTTCATACAAAATCCACTGAAAATGAGATAGATTTTAGATTTCAATAACTTTATATTGTTAGACTTACAAAATAAGCACATAATAGGCGGAAGAAGTTGTAAGGTTTTTAAAATAGGTAGAAAATAAGTGTAATAGATTGAAAATAAGTCAATGAACTGTGCAACTACGGAACCCTACACTGCGCGTGGCCCGCCACGCATTTTGCTGATTTATTTGAATATCAGGGCTAATTACAGTAGAAAATAAAATTTTCTAATATAGACTTACTCACATAAAATCAAATAAAACCAAAAGCGCCACCATCGCGAAACAAATGTTCGGCCATATACCGCGGTAAAGTTCAGTCACCCGAAGCGCGATATTGTTGTGAATTGTGTGTTGATGTGCGAGAATTTTTTTTATTTTTTGGAGTTTTATCCTAAGAATCGGTAAGTTGCTGTTGTATAATACGTTTTAGAGTGTTTGTCTAAGCTTTTTACATAGTCTCAATAGTATAATTTCGTAGTATTTGCTGATTTAACATCGTGTAGAAATCGACGGTACTCATTCATTTGCGCGCAAATTCGCCGATCGCTTGTTTGGTCTTTACATATGTATAAAAATAAAATAAAATACGACACAAAACAGTTCATACCCAGTCTTATAGCTTGTTTCAATAGCTTTCAGATAAAGTTACCCAAATCACCCTGAGTAAAAGCATTAAATCGTAAGACGTAAAATAACAAGCAAGAAGACGCATGAAGCAAACGCCGTGCGCGCGTCAAGTTTGCGTTCGATCATAGCAGCGGTGCGCTCGACGCCAGAGGTCCGGCGAGGTCAAAAGGTTAATAAATAAGTGTTTGAAAGTAAAAATATATAATTATAGAGTTGTTTTATTTTGGAAATTTCCTTTTAGAATTAGGTGTATACAGAGCGAACCTAAACCTCACGAGCTATCAGGGGGAGGGAGGGATTAAACAATTCCTAAAAACAGCACGTGATTAATATACGACCCCTTTGTCTTGTTGTGAATATTGTTTAACATTATTCTGGAAAGTAACAGCTGACTTGAGTAAGTAATAAAATAAATACTGATGACTTATTCAAATTTATACAAAAAGCGACTGAAAAATATTTCTAAACCATATGCAATAAATAAATAATTACACTTTATAATTTTACAGGGCCTCGGATGCTTTGAAACCTAACAAGGTAAAGGTTTCTTGTTCGCTTCTTTACTTTACCTTAAAAATATTGACGTAAGCAAAAATCAAAGTGATCACTTTATTTTCTAGTTTTCTTATGTAATTTGAATTTAGTGACGTGTCCAAGAGTCCTGTAAGGTCTAAAGGAAATAAAGCACTTAGAAATTTTGAATTTTGGAAAATTATAAATTTACGTGTTTGAATGCGTTAAAGTGTAAGTGCTACAGTCCTGTTGATTATTTTCCGGAAAATTATAAAGTGACTTGGATTTTTAAAATTTTACGGGTTTACTATCTGACGGTGACACTGTGAGTATGAGTACACTAACCAATCGACCAGCCAATCGTAGAAAGTTGATATTTCTAAAAATTCTGTCAAAATACAACAGTTCGTTAACTTTCGCCTTTAAACTGAGTTCGTGAGCTTAGGGCCTTGGTTGGTTAATTATTTAAATACCAAAGTAACTTTGTTTAGAAATGGATTGAATGTCACAGAAGTGTTAAATCACAGAACCACATTTTAATATACACTGACATTTGTATTGATGTACAATGACTTGTTTTTTACAGACGTACATTGAACTGGAATAAGCTAGAGGTTTGTAGATCTACCGACAACAGCTGATAATAATGTAGGAAATTAATTTCTACAAAGTACGTATATGTATAATAAGTATTATCACACTAATATTAATAATAAACTAGTTTCTGCCCGCGGCTTCGCACGCGTTGTTTCTATGGAAGCGTTCAAATGTTATTTCTATGGTAGGGAAGTGATTTATAGGATCAAAGTAGTCTATGTTTTATTCCAGGCCTATGTAAAAAAATATGTACGTGAAATTTGTGAATTAGTGTTGTCAAGTCGTGTTGTGCGGTGCCGGCTTAGAATTTGCGCCACCCCAACTCTTCCCGCGGGTGTCGTAAGAGGCGACTAAGGGATATCCACCGGGGGCGGGCAGCAGCGCCCCTTGCAGAACAATTCTACCACCGAACTGCCCCAACCCGTATGCCCAGCGTAGGGATTACGGGCATTACCCCCGTGAGATTAAAGCCAACAAGGCGCTTATCAGGGGGAGGCCTGGGTCCAGCAGTGGACCAATATAGGCTGTGGAGGAGGATGTGTTGAGTTTGCAAAAAATAATTAATAGCAACTATTAAAATAATAGTTATTAGTTATGTTGCTTTGACATAATTATCTGTTTATATTAGTTGGGAGTAGCCACTGACTCCTGAAAAACAGTTTTTAACTAGTTCAGGAGCCTATGGACTCAAATTGTCTGTTGCACTAGCTTTTATGTCAATAAACTATTTATTATTATTATACACATCATTTATTTTAAATCTCGTTACAAAATACATTTTTTTACAGAAAATAAAATATTATAAAACTATTCTACAGTGAAAGATATATTATATTATTGTTATTATTATTAATAATAATAAAACAATAATAATGTCGTCTCTGCGATACTCGCTTATCCTAGTGTGTATAAATAAAAAAAATAAAAAAAATAAAAAAATTAAAAAGGTAAATTGTACCTAAATTATATTATCACAAAATAAAATTTTATTACATTTTAGATATCACGAGTTATTCATTCAAAATAAAATAGTTATTATTTAAGTTTTCAACTACAACAACACTTTGGTCAATCGTCACAAAATTATATTAAGCCATTTATTCGGTTTAGTTAGTTTGTCGGTCCACCTTAGGAAGATTTCAAATCTTCCTTGTTTGAGAAAATGCATCTGTTCTTCACTTTTATTATCACTTCTTGTCCATCCAGAGGTTGCACGAAAGAGACCGCTCTTAGCGACAAGGCCACCCGTTCTACAACGTTATCTGTAGGTATTTGTCTTTCCCTGTCCTGTATTTCTGTTTGCCTTTGTGTATAATGAACATTTGAATACGAAGTCTTCTATTTTTCGCAAAACATTTCTTTAGTAAAATTATACTAAGTATTCAGTAAAGTACGTAAAGAGTCAAGAAAGATGTAAATAGGACATAATCTTCATGCGTAACGTTGAACATTCACTGAAATTGGAGCAGACTTAAATTTTCATACTTGCATTTTGTAATTTCCGTGACTTTTAGTGCGATTCTGACTCACGGCGTTAAAGTACCACGGCAAAAAGTTGCGATAGTGCCTCAAGACAAAAACACCAAATAAAAATTATGGAGCATGTTTTTACTTTTTAAGTGATACATTTTTAGTCAATATTTTGGTGCCGAGAAATTAACACTAGAGTATTGCAGCAACCGTCACGATTTTCGTCCTAAAACTAAACTAATTTACTAAACTTATTACTTATTGGTTTGTGTGTTAATTTTATGTCTCAATTTTAGTTAATATTATAACTGTTTGTTTCCCTAATAAATAAAAATAAACTAAAATTTATTTTCTTTGACATAATGAATGAAAGAATAAAAAAAAACATACTCACGTTATCTGTCAGCTCGGTTAATATCGAAGCTCTCGTTAGTCTCGATATATTCGAGCCAATAGATTCTCATCACTATTCTTCGAAAGAAGCCGAGTCTGAGAATTAAATATTGCATTATTTCATTCAGTCAAAGAAAATAAATACGTGGAGAAGCATAACCAGAATATCCATAACACAAGCTCTGCTTAGCTTGGGGCTAGATGATGCTGTGTGGATTGTCCAGCATTATTTATTTATTTAACTCTCGACATGGCAAAAGATTTGAATAGCTGTTGAATTTTCTTTTAAAAAGAGAAAAGCTTTTTTTTTATGGAACATCCATTGATCATGAATGAAATATTCCTAGGTAATTTCATAGCTTTAATTAATTAATTAATACTTTATACCAACACATAAAAATTGGTTCACATCACACTCTATGCTCGCAATGCGCATTGCGCACTTCATGCGTCATGTATCTCTAATCGAAAGCGAGTGATTGTAGCCTAGTTAGCTGAAAACGGTGAAGTATTTACCGAATTCAAACAAATCGAATGAAATCTTTTAGTTCGAGTCTCCTTGGTCAACATTTCCATACATATTTTGAGTTTCCAAATTCAAAGTCATTACATTATGAGATCGAATTTGGTACCTACATCAAAATGTGTGATATTTTTTTTTATAAATGAGATCCGTACAATGTGATCTTCTTCAAAATTCGAACTAAGCTCAGTTCAGAAGGTGGAATAAAAAACGAATGCCGCGAAACAAGTACCTAACCAAACGTTTACAATTTTCTGTCAGAAAGTGTGAAAAGTAGAGTATTCATCTCGTGCATTAGAGCTGTCTTCGACTTGGACGTGATATAACCCCTCTCGCAGTCAGGATCTTAGTAATGACTTGCGCTCGGTATTCGTTTCATTTCATTTATTTCGACGTAGGTATTGTATAATATTATATATTCTTACACGTCTTGATGTCGTTGTTTACTAAATTTAAAAAGAATAATTACATTTAAAACATTCAAAATAATTTATGTAATTTATTCTTAATTTACTTGATGAGAAACAGATAACTTTAGTTTAACATAGTGTGAACCATTGTTACTGTGTATTTCTTTTTCAATAAATATTTTCATTTCATTTCAAAGACGCCCGTGACGTAAGACACTACGCACTGGGTGCATAATCTACTATTTAACTGCATATGAATAACAAGTACAATAGACGGCCTTATAGCTGAGAGTGATTTCTCCCAGGCTAACTTTATAGTTCTTTGGTTCTTTTAAAATCTTTGGTTATTAAGTCACTAAAAATAATAACAAATGACGTTAAAAATCCATAATCATAAGTACGATTATTACATAGTTATAACTTGAAAGTGTTATCGCGTAGGTATTCAAATGTTTGTTTTTCCCGGCGTTTATCAATTTATTAACATATTATCTATTATTAAGTAAACCTGTGTAATAAAATGAAACAATAATCAAGTAAGTAGGTACGGCCAAGTGTGGAGAATCAAAAATGCGTTTAGGTAGGTAACCAACCAACAAAAGGACTTAACTGAATGGAAACGACTTCAATATACATATATTTTCATGTAAAATATAATTCTGACTAAACTCAAAAGCAAAAATTATCAGTACTTATATAAATTCTTATAAATTGTCGAAACATTCCTGTGCAAAACGGCTTACTATGAAATAATCAGATTATCTGGAAGATAAAAAAGCTTAGGGGTTTTGCTCCAACTCGAAAAATAACAACCAACAGGCTAAATGTTTCTTCGTCGCTTCTTTACTTTATTTAGTCTAATAATTTAGTTAATTTTGATTTATGTCGAAGCGACATAAATCAAAATTATCACTTTAATTCCATGTCAGTGTTTAATTTAAATTGATCGATTGACCTTTTTTAAGTGTTCATTTATTGTATTTATGGAAATATAGAGTTTTTTTATTCTTGACTCTAAAATTTTATTTTTTTATACTTCCAAAGAAACGAAAAAAGATAGATTTTTGTACATACCTAATTAAATTTAAAGAAAATGGTCCTACAGCTTCGGTGATGTAACAGAAAAAAGTTTTTATTTGTTTTTATTTCACTTTCACATTCATAACCAACTTAAATAAAAAAAAACTGTCTTAAATGTGCAAACAACTTAGATACCTACCTACCTTATTAATTTTAATTCTAAATTGATTATAAGAAAGCAATTATCTATGAAATTTCAACACCCTGTAACCAACTTACCGACAAAACAGTTATTGTGTTCGTACAATTTTATTAATTATTTGAATTCACACTTTAATTTTGCTTTATTTCTGTTTGGATGTGGGAGTTTAAACTGATAACCAATTTATTTGCTTGGTAGGTACATATCTAAATAAATGCATGGTATTCGTTTATAGTAACATTTTAACCAGGCACTATAAAAAATCACTACATAAATTAATCTGTGTCAGCAATATTTTTTTATAATCACTCATTACACTGTTATTTTTAAAATTTAAAAATTTTTTTTTAATTCAGTACACATACCGATGGCCGCGATGACAAATTGCCGCCATACTTGTCCAGCCTCCATCCTAGCGTGTACTGGCAAGCTAGTGGCAGAATAGATGGCAGACGGTGGCTTAAGCTCCGCATACGTCACTCGTCAGCTGTCAGATTTTGTCATTCATAGCGCTACGTAGGTATTATGAATTTATGGCGCGAAAAGCATCGGTCCTAATCCAATGCTCTAGGAACCAAAAGCTTTAGGTGCCTATCTAATAAAATAAAAGGAAGATGTCCTTTTTGATTTTATCAAGGATTATTTTATTATATCTACATATAAGTATATATGTAGGTATAATAAAAGAATCCTTAAACTTATATTAATTTTGTTTCGCTCATGCTGACATATCCCGAAAAATATTTTTTATTGTTAGCTACTTAGTTGATCCATTTATGACACTGTCACCAAAACACAGAACTGTTGCATTGCCGATATTTTTTTTAATTAAAAGCAACTTACCAATGCCGGCAATGGCAAACTGCCGCCACACTTGTCCTGCCTCCATCTTGTACTCGCTATTACTGCTCGCCCCGGTAGACACCAGCTCGTAGTGTCCCTTATCATCCATACTTCACGCTACGTCACGCTACGTCACGCCGCGTCACGCTGCGTCACACGTCAATCGACGCGTCTGGCGACGGGTTTGGCACTGAGCGGAGGTGTCGCTTCCAAATCTGAAAGAGATGGGTTGATCAATCTATGTGTAGCTGTAGGTGTAATTATTGGCAGTTTATTTGTTAATGTATTTTCTGACACACCACGATGCATCTGAAAAGCCGAAAACAAAAGTCTACCCTCGTAGAATCAAAATCACTTTTAGGGTTCCTACATAAATCGGATGGGACCCGATAGTAGGTGGGGATGATATTAAATCTGTACCTATGTTTAGGGTTAACTTCTTTTTGATAAAAAAATAGATAAATGAGGCAAAATATATAGAGAGCACAGATATCTGATCAGATTTCTAAAATACCTATAAATCCTTTAGATATATAATAAACCTTTGCTTCAGTACCTTTTGGTAACAATGAATGATTTAGACAATAACCAATAGTTTAAGTACCTACCTTATCAATCGAAACATCAGTTTTACATGTAATTATACATAGCCTCTCAAAACTTAAGTACTTTATTTACTACTATGGTGTATGTGTCATTAAATTAAATATTACTTGAGTAATTGATTAGATAAAACACACGTAGGAAGGTTTTACTTCTCGAAATAAGAACACTTGAGAATTTAAGGGGAAACGCATTCAGTCAGCTGAGTGGTAGAACACAATAATGTAAATTATTTACTTTATTGGAAAACCAACGGCTTATACTAACTTATTCAATTTACGTAATAGCAACAGAAAGCCGCAAACAAAAGATTTTCACGTGTGGTGAAAATTTAACTAACTATTGATTTACCTAATTAAAAAGAAACAATTATAATCCACTAGCTTTTGCCGGCGGCATAGCTCGCGTTTTTTTGAATAAAAAGTAGACTACCTATATGTTATTCCAGTCCAGGTGCAAAATTTCAGCCCGATCTATTCAGCCGTTTTGGTGTTGTCTTCAGCCAAACATCTTCACAACAACACACACTTTCTTTCGCCTTTTTAATATTAGTAAGATTTTACAGAAAAAAATCCAGTTCATATGATTATTATAATAAATGGTGGCTTTCTACACAGCATCCCTTAGTATGCCCAAAGTAACCAGAGCTTGTATTTACAATACCAAAATGAATGGATGAAATCTGTTAAAAAATTAAGACACCTAAAAAGAACCCAGAACCGGCATAAAAAAGTATTTGCAGATAGTATTCGCAGATCGAAGTTCATAGGTTTGAAGTGTGTTCCGTGACGGGAATCGAACCCGCTACTTCAGGTAAACATCGCCCACAGCGCCACTGAGGTTGTCGATATTTATTCCAACTGTCAAAATCAACTAGTTATCATGCTCGTAAATTGTATTCCCCTGCTTTTAGAGACGATATAAACATAGGCATTTATGTTTCTGTAACCTTAAACTAATAATATTTCAATTGGTTTTAGCGTGGGATGATTATTTGTAACAAAGTCGTAAACTAATGAAATATTATTATCTTGCTTATAAATTACTAAAGCTTTAGCAGTCCAAGGTTTTTTTGTTATTAAAGTGCGTAAGCCCTCATACTCGGGGTAATTTCCAAGAAATTAAATAATATCAAATATTATCGCAAAAATGCTGCGGCAGACTACTACATAGTCTGCCAACTTTGTATCATTATTTTGGATAACACTTTATGCGCAACCCAAAAATGCTAACATCAGCCTATTGTATTCTTTAAATGCGACTAACGCTAGTTATAAGTAGAACCGAGTTTACTCGGTTCTAGAATTCTAGATATTTTTTATAAACAAAGTCCGTTCCGGATTACAAAATCAACGAAATATTGGTGGAAAATATTTCATGACACTGAACAATATACCATCGGAGCAAATCGCAGAACTTCGAAAACATTTTTGTCTTCATTTTATTGATAATTCTGCAAATACATGTATAGACACATTTATATAAAGATTTACATATAATTTGATTGTTTTGAAAAAACTAAAACCCTTCTTCAAATCCCTTCGTTTTTAAGTTTTACGGAATAATAACTCAACCTTCGGAAATAAACTTTTTATAAGATCATCTCGGAATTATCCTCTACACCACTGCAAAAGAATCATCCAAATCGGTCCATAAACTACGGAGAAATCGACGAACATACATTTAGTTGAAACACTCGAAATACGAGACAAGTTGCCATTTACCAAAAAATCAAGTCAAATAAAAAATATTTCATATAATTTCCTTAATTTGTTTGGGGAAAACGGTAAATAAAACGGTGTTCCACAAACTTAATATAAACGGAAATGTGTTATGACTAATATAACCCAATGTCCTTCCTACTTCCTCCAAATTGTGATCACAATCACGTAGTGTCTAGCAGGTACATTAAGTTTTCCTTGAGGATATAGAGATGAACTCTAAACGTGGAAGATGCAGTCGATGTCATGGCCGGTTCATTTAAGAGGAAAGGAGGATGCGTCACGTTGACATTCGTGTTTCTAAACGGTTAGTATAACTGTTTTTAAATCCTATCCTTGCCTACTAATATTGTATAGGCAAAATTTGTGCCGTGTTGCGAAGATATTTGAGCGATGACAACGCCAAAACTTTTGAATGGATCCAGTTGCAATTAGGCACACAAGTTCTGCTGTGCTGTTACGCTAAAATCTCTAATTCCCATTGAATGGGCTATCCTGGGAGACAGGTTATAAACGATTTCGGTTTCCATTATGGTACCTACTAAAAAAACAAGATCCGTCAAGTGCGGGTGTGACTCGCGCGCCGAGGGTTTCGAACGGTTGTCAAGTATACCAATATGTACTATGGGTATTGGTTAGAGACTTTACTATTTGATGAATACCAAAAAGTTAAAGGTATCGGTTTGCAAACTTCGGAGTACAGAGAAGGTAATAGTAAAATTATTGATTTTTTTCAAAATATTTCAAAAAGTATGTACTTAACCTACAGGAATTTATAAACTGTTTTGAGATGTACAAACCGATACCTTATATCTGATACACCACTCGGTGAGGAAGCCTCCATTTTGAAAATAGTCTTCCCCCTTTTTGATCATTTTTCAAAAAGTGGTCTACTTACAGACTTCTATTTTCTACAAACGCTACATACATTTCAGATGGATCGCTCTGCAAACTTCGAAGATAGGGGGGAATGGGTAATTTTTCGACTTTTTTCAAAATATTTCAAAAAGTATGAAACCTACAAAAAATTCAAAAACTGTTTTGAAAGTTACAAATTGATACCTTTCATTTGATAACCCACTTGACATTGTAGCTCTCTTTAAAATTTCGACTTTAGTTGTAATTTTTTTCACATTTCATTTATTTTAATTTTTTTTCTTTTAATCTGTACAAGCGCATAAAATGTATAATTATTTTGAACTTCACGTTATTTGCTGCTGTAGTTGCTGAGATATTAAAGACGGAAAAAAGCGATGCCATAAGGGTTTCGAAACCGAACTCCGATCTTCGAAACCCTAAAAGTACATACAACTTTCTGGTGGTATGGAGGCGATCGACGATGGTTTTTTTTAACGTCAACGTCAAGATATAACCTAAGTCAAAGTCAATTGTCATATTACTAACACTTTACAATTTTTTGCTCGGTCTGATTCAAAGTTACAAACAGTAAATACTTACATTTCAGTAATAAAATGTATTCGAGCAAAATGAGGTCGAGTGTGAGTACTACCGTAAGTATGAGTTTTAACGATAAGTAACATACGTAGGTATTAACAAAAAATAAAACAATAAAATTGAGTTTGACATTTGTGATATCTTGACGTTGACAGCGTCGTCGTGGGTCGGCTCCATCCAGCCAGAAACTTTTATGTATTTTTTTCGTACCATGTGATAGAAACCGAACTCGTTTATACCCAGTCTCCCCGGATGGCAATCCAATGAATAGGCAATTTTAGCGTAAACGCACAGCTGAACCTGGAACATAGTTGGCTTTATTCCGAAAAAACACAAAGTTTAAAATATATGAAAAACTTCAAAAGTGACGCTCAAATGTGACGTCAGCTTTGAAATTTTCCTAATCATGGCAGGTTTTTCCATATTATTACTATACCATGGGTTTTCAAAATAATAGAAACAAAAGATCGATGTTGCAAATTAGATTGTTATTAAGATTGTTATTAACTGTCTTCGCGAAAAGGGCGCCCATTTTGCAACTATGTATTTTATTTTAGAATTAGATTAAAAATGAAATAAAATGCAAATTATTGTAGAGATACTTACCTACCTACACGTATAGACGTTTACTCAAAAAATTATTAAATTATTAGGTAAAAAAAATATTGAATATAGGTAACACAAATATAGTAAATAAGTACATTAAACAGGTCAAATTTAAAAATCACTTAGTCAAAACATAGGTACATGTTCACATCAGATATTACATTTGTAATAGTAGAGCTTAAAGTTTCGTCTCCTTGAAATTTTCGCTGAGCAAATTACTATGTGTATGGAAATAACATTGTTATGGCAGTTTTCTCAGGGATAAATGGAAATTGCAAGCAATTAGTGTAAAAACTGATACAAATGTGTAAATAATATGCATAAATTATAAGCGCGGGCCAAAACTAGTAATTAAAATACAAATCTAGGTAAATAATTAATGAACTTTATAATTATTTTATCAAATACCATCTCACGTGACATACTATTTATCAGAGTTGATTTTGTTTTGTCAATATTTTTAATCCGATAACAATGATCAACTCATTGATAATAAAACAAGATCTCAAGATATTTCAAAAAGTATGAATCCTACAGAAATTTCAAAAACTGTTTTGAGATTTACAAAACGATACCTATCATTTGATATCGCACTCGGTGAGGTAGCCCCCCCTTTTAAAAATTATTCGCCCCTTTTTGACCATTTTTCAAAAAGAGTTCTACTTACAGACTTCTCTATATTTTTCCTGTAATGTCTACAAACTTTAACATTACATACATTTCAGATGGATCGCTGTAAACTTCGGAGATAGGTGGAGGGGAATTGGTACTTTTTTGGCTTTTATCAATATACATATAAAAAAATTAAAAGTACCTATAAAACCTACAGAAATATCAAAAACTGTTTTGAATTGTTCAAACTGATACCTTTCATTAGATACCCGACTTGACCTTGTAGATAGATAGATAGAAAATACTTTTATCTTAATACTAAGAAACAATTTACAAAAGAAGCAATAATAACAAAAAGTGACAATTGGCGGTCTTATCGCTCAAGAGCGAGGTGTAAGGTTCCGTACAGAACCACCGAGACGGGAAATAGTATCTATCAGCACATAATTAATAACACGTCCACAACTGATCATGAGCCCCCAAACGAAGGGTTTCTGCCATAATCACCACGCCTCACGGTGGTTCCGAATTGAAAAAAGTAGACATAGGGTCGAAAGTCGGAATTTTGACTTAATTTTTTTTACAGTACAGTCTCAGCTATCGTTGCAACTTTTATTCCATGAAGAAAATCTGTGAGATACGTAATTATTAAGATAAAAAATAATCAACTATATTTTGTATGAAGGAAAATATTTTTTAATTTTTTCTTGAATTGGATCAATTTGGCAGGGTTTTTGTTCAGAATATTTTTTGTAGCCCTATTGATAAAGTATACAAAAAAAAAATACTCTCACTTGCGGCGAAGCGAGATAATTTACGGCAATTATTATTTCTTTTTTTGTTCATATATCCGAAGAGTTATTCTTCGTATCAATTAGTGCATTTCCATGTCCTACAGAATATTTTTATTGACTTAGTGAAGGCGAAAGTAATAAAATAACTGACATTTTACGGGTTTTTGCCAAAGTAAAAACGCTGGTATGTATTTAATTTCAAGTGAAGATTGCAATTACGTTGTAAAATAATAAAGCAATTTCAGTTGTTAACAAGAGCCTACTAAGGGACCCAACCAAGAGGACAAAGTTCGCGCAGGTAGATTGTTATTTTCAGATAGCTAAGTGATTAGTGGTAAAAGGATTTCCTTATCTACGATTACAGGGGTCGAGCGAGTACCTAAGATTCGTTCGTTCTTGTATAAACATAATTATGTAACAAGAAATGTGTTTAAGGGATTAACGAAAGGGATTATCTTATATATTAACTAATTATTCATTCTGATACTGGGCTGTGATTGGTCCGTTAGTAGCCAAACTAACAACTACGAGTATAGGGTAATTACTTTCAACACTGAACTTTGAAAGATCTCAGAATAACGTTTTCGATATAAAATAGCTGGTCTAGGATCATATCTTGATTTGTTCCTAGCTCTTAAGCAGAGTGAAGATCTTAATAATTACCGTCATCTGAGTGAAGTGATAATTGCTAAAATTACAAGAGAAATATCTGCAAAAGACCATGAGAAAATCATTGAATTTAACCGTTTGTTTGTCAAACGAGTAATGTCAAGATGGACAGATTCAAGCAGAAAATTTAAGACATTAATGGATTGGGAAGCAAATTGAGACCAAATTTACTTGGCCTATCTGTGACAGTTGTGATTTAGCTTCTATAATGGCGATTCCGGGTGAGTTAGTGTTTGAGCCAGAACATTTGCCGGACCCTGTTTCAACTGCCGAAGCTGTAACTTCTACAGAAAAGGAGAAAAGAATGCCATTCTCAAATTTGAGTAACAAGCTGAAGAAAAGACGCTCTGATTCCTTTATAAATGACAATGTTGAATAAGAACTTGAATATTTCTATACATCAAAGTTAAAAGAAAAATGAAAAATTTGCCTTGGCAAAAATTGTGGAGCATCTAAGCAAGAATTCTGACATTGTGCCTGACTTGCTAAAACTAGTAATTAAAGAAATCAAACCGGAAAAAGTAGAAGAGGATTAATCTTTAGCAGTTTGTACATCCCTTAAACTCTCGAAGTGGCAGTACACTTCGCTAAGAATGTTTCTAAAGGAAGATAACTGTTGCAGGGCTCTTCAATGTTATCAGTAGCTTCTTTGCGCGAAAAACAGTTGTTATCCTTCAGATGAATATGTGGAAGTTACGGAGAAGGGAGCTCGGATCAGGTGATTTCATTTAAATATAATATTTTAGTTAATGTTGTGTTAAAAATCAACGAGAGTCGCGTTATTTATTGATGTTTTTATTTTCAGATTACAAGGATTGTTGGACCACACTGTTCAAAGGATTGTGCTAGACTTGGGACACATTGCAAGTTCTACCGATAAAAGGCTGAAGCTAATATGGAAATGGAGCCTTAACGGTTCATCATCACAGAGTAATTACAAACAGAGTATCCCTGATACCGAGTTTGACGATTCATCTGTTGTGATGATCAGCATCTTCCCTCTCCAACTATTTGATGGAGGAGAGATTATAATTTGGGAGAACCCTACCCCTTCTTCCACATATTACTATCGGCCAGTAAAGTTCACCTTCGATTCAGAAACTGCGGTTGAGGTGCTTTGTTCTTAAACAAGTTTTTATTAAAAAAAAGATCGTGTTCAATATAACAAATAAATTAATGTTCCTATTGCTTGCTCATTTCATGCAACTTCTTATTTAAATAGATAATTTTAACTCGTACGTGTTTAATAAATAAAACTTTCACTCAGATAAAACTTTTTTTTTCTCTGTAATAAAAGAAAACTAAATTCCCCATTTTGTACGTGGCAGAATAGGCGCAAACCCTATGCGCGGAAAATAAAAAAGACACCTCATGCCTTTAGTCTGTGGCTGATCGCAATGTGCGCGCATAGGAAAACTGATTATTATTTCCCGCCATAGCGAAACATTTTTTACAACTCGTTTCTCACTGTTGAAATTATAGTTATTTATTAATTAAAATGTCTACAAGTATCTACTAGTTATGAAGAAAATGATTTATGTTGTACACCGCCCGATATAAGATGTGAAGCCCTTAACGTTATGAAAGATTTACTACCTGAAAACTCCCAAGGAAATTTATCTATTATCTACTGAATAAAATGATTTTTGGTATTATTTTCTTCACAAGTGTTTTGAAAAACGTCGTATGATGCACGTGTGTATCGATGATTATCGTCCTCGGCTCTCTTAAGACCCTCACCTAATATCACACACTTGTACCATAATATACTACCTATTAAATCTATTTAGGTAATGTGCAAAGCGCCCATGACCTGTTAAAACTTGTTTATTTTAAAATGTATTTGAACTTTCTTTATAAGTAAGTTTTTTTTTTTTAAGTATAGCGTTAGCTGAATTTGGAAAGAATGTTTTTGTTATTTCTGCTGTCTCGCTTTCATCGTATCGTCTTTGTAGTTCTTCAATGCTTTCTTTTCTTAAATATCTTTTAATATGCGAATCTGGACATTTGTTATTATTTTTATTATAAGTGTAATTATAGACGAGCAGCTGAGAGCTGATATGTCTATATCACAGTGCTTTTAACGTTTCACTACTAGTGTAGTTTGCTAGGTGGAGTTTGTTAGTAGTACATTTATAGTCTGCTCGTGTTCTGTATTTTTTGCCGCGTCTTTTGCTAACTCATCTGTTCTTTCGTTACCTACATGCCTACATGTGCTTTAACCCAAAATAACAATGATCTGGAGTCGCTTAGTATTGTAAATTTATCATTTTTATTAAATGTATTAACCCATTATAATGCTCTATAAAGCGAATAATTTAATGCTAATGTTATGTTATTTTAAAGTGGTTATCAGAATTTTTTTATTTATGTGAAATTATGTGACCGAATAATATTTTAATACCCTTAGGGGCTGGACCTTAGGAGTAAGTGAGAATGACACGGACAGGATGGTATCTTTTATCTTCGTTAAAAGCCAAGAAGCTATTAACTGATAAAAGATAGACTTAATATGATAGTTGAATCAATGTTTACGATCTTAAGACAAAAATAAATTAAAAGTACAAAGGTATATATATGTCGTGGAAAACAAATACATATCTTTAGTTATGTATTTAACAGTCAACGACTTTAGATTTTTTTCTACCTATTATATATTGTCTCAGTACTACCAAGACTTATTAAAACAAGATCCGTCAAGTGCGAGTGTGACTCGCGCGCCGAGGGTTTCGAACGGTTGTCAAGTATACCAATATGTACTGGTGTGGGTATCTAAAAATGTTTATTTTAATTACCCCCCTGATATGTCCAAACTTTGCAGGGTGATTCATCGTATATGTATGTAGTAATTGTAGGTATGGGTTTTACAGGAAAAATATAGAAAACTCTGTGGTAGAAAGTTTTTGAAAAAAACAATAAGGGGAGGAATAATTTTCAAAAGGCTACATTGAGTGGGGTATCAAATAAAAGGTTTGTACATCTCAAAACAGTTTTTGAAATTCTTGTAGGTTACATACTTTTCGAAAAATTTAAAAAAGAGTTGAAAAATTGAGTATTAGGTATCTACCTGTACTCCGAAGTTTGCAAATCGATCCATCTGAAATGTTAATTCATTAAATATCAAAGTCTCTTACCGGTACCTATAGGACATAATTGTTTGAACAATGTTCGAAAACCTCGGCGCGCGACAGATCTTGTTATAATAAGAGGTGAGAAGTACTAGGAATTTGAAAAATATGGAATAACGGTGTGTGAATTATATATTTTATGTACAAAAACATGTTTCAGCTTCTTTCGTATATTTTCTAATTACCTCCTTATTTCATTTTATTGTATTTTTACTCGTTCTCCATACAATACTACCTATCTCAACACAAATAATTATTTTCATAGAATTCACAACGCATTGCTTACTTATGATTGCAATCAATTAAAAACTCATCTCTAGGAAATCTAGGCATTCTGTAAATGTTTTCGTGATTAGTTTGTAGTTTGTGATAATTTGTGGCTGAAGGTACCATAAATATTATACAACATAGGTGCAGTCCGTTATTATTTATCTTAATAGATGCCTATGGTACGCTTTATATTTATATGAGTATGGTAACATTCTACAGAGCTACGTAAGCTGTTTTTTCGTTTGATCTCAATCTCACCTGATGGTAAGAGAATATGT
The DNA here is from genome assembly GCA_963662085.1 of Eupithecia inturbata. NCBI lineage: Eukaryota > Metazoa > Arthropoda > Insecta > Lepidoptera > Geometridae > Eupithecia > Eupithecia inturbata. The sequence continues at coordinate 9,155,035 of OY759198.1, forward strand.
GGTCGAGGATGTCTCACGAAGGTCTAGAAGACACCTATTCCAGTCTTGTCTTGAAGAGACCCAGGGGCCCTATTCTGCTAAATTAATCGGTTCACTATGTCAGTCGTATCGTCACAGAATTACACGTTTTGGTATTCTACCGATACAGACTAGATGGAGGGACGTGCGTCTAAGTGTCAAGTTTGAAACTATTCATTTATCTCTCCATGCAAATAGCACTGCATGCACTTTCTGGAGTTTCATAAATATAAGGATTCTACGTGACGATTCTGCGACGATACCGTTGTCATAGTGAAGCAATTGTATAGCAGAATTGGGCCTCAGGTTGTAGTTGGCCGTAAAACAGAAGCAGGCAGTTCCAAACTAAAGCGGTAGGTACGAATGATAAAAGTAGAGAAGAACAGCTTAGCACGAGTACAAGGAATATCCACAAGATATGGATAATGAAAAAATAAGATATGAATGGGCAATCTCTGGAAATACTAGGCCGATATTAAATAAATAACCAATAGGTAGTTAGCCATAGATCTAAGTAAAGTCTGTAGATATGGTACGTTCTCCTAGAGCTTACTCAACAACTGGCCTGTGTTAAAACTACACGCACACACTGGCTCCAAAGTTACATGTCCAATCTTATGTTATGCAATAATTATAATGAACGAACACGAGGGCTTTGCTGTAGTTTTTTAGTCTATAATCACACTAATCACACTAAAGTACATCGTAGCAAGCACGAGTAAGAGCTCGTTCCCACTTGTCGGGTGTCGGGCCCGGCTTTTAATCGGATATTCCAGTGGCAGAGCATTTTATATGAAGCTGTTCACATTTGTCAGAAATCGATTTTACCAGCCCTCCACGCCTGTAAAAAAGTCGTGTCGGATCTCGTTTGCCTATGAGTTAGTATGACGCTGTTCACATTAGTCGGATGTTGGTAACCCTCTCCCAACTCCCCTTTCTTCCGCCCGTCATCACCAGCTGTCCTGTGCCGCAGATCGCGCACACACATCATTCAGCTAATTCCTCTGGATTAGGAGAACTCAAAACTTTTTTTTTTTTGTTTTCTTCTCAAATTAAAGCTTCGTCGGCCTCCATCGTGTACAGTAGCTTCGCGTAGAGTGGACCCAACGGTCCACTCTAAGCCAATTCTCCAGCTCCAATGGGAATTGACCACCGACAAGTGTGAACAGAGGCTGCGACACCCGATAAAAATACAGCTCCCGACATCCGACAAGTGGGAACGAGCTCTAACACGAACACCGCCGCTTCCGGTCCGACTATGACTGAGGTGGGTGGACCTAATTGCACCTAATTTGAGCATTCCACTTTCGAGAACCTCATCTCCCCTTTTGAGATCGATGTAGTTAGCTCTCATTATTGAAGCGTATCCCATTCCCTACCCCTATCATCTAAAATGCAATCCATCTAAAAAAAATTTTTAAAAGTGGGGCTTACCTCTACGAGTGGTATCTAATGAAAGCTATCGGTTTGTACATCTCAAAATAGTTTTTTAAAATTTCTGTAGGTTTCATACTTTTTGAAATATTTTGACAAACTCGAAAATTTTACTATTATCATCTATACTCCGAAGTTTGCCTTTAAGTTTTAGGTATTCATTAAATAGCAAAGTCTCTATATCCGGTACCTATATTATAGGTACCAGTTAGAGACTTATTGGTATACTTGACAAGCGTTCGAAACCCTCGGCACGCGAATCACACTCGCACTTGACGGATCTTGTTTGTTATTATAGTGCTTACTTACAGTCTCACCTCAAACCTAAACTTTATACCGCTCACGGGACCCGCAACCTTCCGCGTCGCAGGGGGACATTCGCCCGCTACGCCACAGAGGTCATCAATTGGAATTTAACCAGGTAAATAGGTACCTGAATATTCTAGATATTATCAATTTATGTACGCATTACACTATCTCTTGATATACGTCAGATTTAGACGTTATCAGTCGATTAAGTTGCATAATGTGTAAAAAAACAAACTCGCCTTTACAAATGAACTAAAAAACCTTGATTTTTACATATCCCGATCAAAATGAAATCGGTACGTTTCCGCGATAACACCACATTTGAGGGGTGAGTCTATTTTGACGTTAGTAACGAGACGAGATCGTGACGTCTCCTTTTAGTATGGGATTTGCGTACTTTCCTGTCCGCACGATAGAGGCACTGTACCAAATTGTATGGAAAAAAGAGACGCGTGACTTCTCCTTTTTCCCCACAACGCATATTATAGCCTATATTATTGTTATGAAACAAAGCACTATATAAAGTACCTAAACTGTACCACATCACATATTCACAACACATCGGAAACAATAGCGACATCTGGCCAAGCATTAAGTACATCATTGTTGTTATCATCTATAGAGTAAAAGTTCTTCTTGATAATATTTTGTTTTATGTACTGTTTAGTTCTACGAATAGGGAGCTCCGCTGCTTCAGATAGAAGCTTAATAAAGAAGCACACGCAATTGCCCATAAATAATTTCCCTACTCAAAACCTCCTACAAAAGCTTTCTAAATAAATTTTTTTCGGTCTTCTGTGATTTGCTCCGATAACAACAGTGTCATAAAGTCATTACATATTTTCCATCAATATTTCTTTGATTTTGTAATATTTTGTTTACAAAAAAAATCTACAATTCTCGAACCGAGTATAAATATCTTGAATTGAAATAGTATGTTACAATAACGTAAAACGTTCTTCATCCTAGATTTATCATTAGAAAAGGAATCGTGACCGTCTGGTACGGTTAGTTACGCACGCCTGTCCTGACAACCGTCCTCTATTGTGTTGTATTCTTGATCAAAGTTTCACGGTGAGAAAATTATAAGATGAATTACTTTTATGAGGGTGGACACTGAAAAAGACAACAGAGGCGTGAGTCTATTTGACGTTAGTAACAAGACGTGATCGTGACGTCTCCTTTTAGTATGGGATTTGCGTAGTTCCCTGTCCGCACGATAGAGGCGCTGCACCAAATTGTATGGAAAAAGGAGAAGTCACGATCACGTCTCGTTACTAACGTCAAATAGACTCACCCCTCAGTTCCCAAGTTGAACAAGGTACTAAGCTGAACAGGGTTGATGACACCAAGGGGTTAAAACTTTTTAAACTTTCGCGATCAGTTAACATATTAAAGAATATTTATCGGGTATTTATCACGTACCTACCTTTTGTTTTATTTTCCAAGGGGTTAGCTTTTGACGATATTGTAAAAGATTTTTTAAATTTCCAATTATTTTTTCTGCCTATGTTTTAAAAAGAAATCGATTTTTTCTTTTTCATTATTTGTGTCTTTTACAAGTTCATTGCTTGTTATCATTAAAATTTATCCAAAAGTTATCAAAATCAAGGACGAAAGTGAGGAATTTTCGCCTTCTTTCCCTGTGTTCATTACATTTTGTTCAGCCGACCGACGACGATAAGTTATATATAGTTAGAGGACACGCTGCTTTTATGCATATTTTAATTTGAAAACCCCCTAGCCTAATTTTGCATTTTACGCTCGGCAGGAGGATTTGTGAACGCAGTTGAGGTGTTCAAAATACACAGAAGGAAGCTGCCCTTACTCTAATCGGTTCCCTTAGTCGACTCTTACGACTTCCACTGTTTTGGAGGGGTCGATTTTTACGCCACGACCGCCACGGACCTACCCACCTATTACCCTGAGGTGAACAAATGCAAATAAATAATATCTATATTAATAATACAATATTAATAATACAATATTAATAATACAATATTAATAAAAATGTATTTATTCTATTGAATCGCGTGTGAAACTTGAGAAGAATGAAGCTTGTGTGTTTATTCATACAACGTAATGTCATAAATTAAATTTTATTATCTGATCAATAATAAAATAGCTAAGTATTTTCCACGCGATAATTGCTGGTATTTTAAGTACCTACTAGAAATACATCATGGAAAGAAAAGTAGAAGCAAGACGAGGAAGAGGAAGACCAAGAATTAGCAATAAGAGTCAGATCAAGGAGCAAGTCGCTGTCATGTCCTATACAGAAGTAAAAGACATTGCAGTGGTGAGAGAAAAGTGGAGGAAACGAAAAGAGCTAGGGTCTCTAATTTATAATATACTAGCTGCTTCCCGCGGATTCGCACACGCTTTTTAATTAGCCTATGTCTGTCTGAGGGGTACCATTTACCTAGGCTCCCTGCCAAATTTAATTGAGATCCGTTCAGCCGTTTAGGCGTGAAAAGGACAGACAGAGTTGCTTTCGAATTTATAATATTAGTATGGTTAGAAATAGCTCTGTGTACCGACATATATGTACCTATACCGATAATATGGGAGGGTATATGAAATAACAGATAAGTACCATCAACAATAACCTTGTTATTGTTTCTACTAATTTAATAATTATTTAAATAAAGTAACTACGTTATCAACATTGATTAAAATAATAATTCATAGTTGGTAATCATCGATGCCATTTTTATCAGCAAACATCTGATAAAAATGGCATCGATGGCAAGATGTCGTCAAAATTAAACTAAACTAATTCGACAGGACTAAGAATGATGCCTCTTTTTTATGACAGGGACGGCAAAAATTTTAGTGCAGTCAAGTTAGTTTAGTTTAGTTTTGGTGACATCTGATATACACTTATGTCATCCCCTGCAGCCCCTCGTGGCGGGGCGGCGGCAGCGCGTCCCTGCGGGTCGCACCGCCGAATCTGGGCAGTGAGTGACGTATTCACATACGTTAATGAAAACGAAGACACACTTCGCTGAGCCATAAGACTAAGCATAGAGGTCAAACAGAGGTAAGCCAATATTGAAATGGTTACTAATGCAAGATGCAAGAAACAAAGTGATAGTTCAATATTTACCACTTTGCCTGTTGACAATCAATTACATGTTATGCCATCATGGCGTAAGTAGAAAACGTGAGATGATTTTAACAGAATTCTCAATTCTCACACAAAGAGAGTAGTTTTTCACCAAGAGTGATATGAATTGTAGTACGTATTACCTACTTCTTTCATAGAAACAACCCAGAAAACCAGGAACGAATATTTGCAGATCGTACAAGCATTTGTACACAGTTTCTGCTTAGCTTGGAGCTAGATGGCGCTGTGTGAATTGTCCAGCGTTATTTATTTATTAATTTGTTCCGTGGTGGCTATCGAACCCGGTACCTTCTGCGTCAGTGTCGAGTCGTTTCTTATTTCGGCGTATCGATGTTTTATTGAGAGCTGTCAAATATGTACTCTTGCTGGCAACCGAAAATGTTGCTTTAAGCTCACAAAGAGTAGGTAAGGTACTCTTTTTTCTCTACACCTCACCTCAACTGCCTATATTGGTCCATTGCTGGACGCAAGCCTCCCCTTGATAAGCGCCTTATTGGCTTTTATCTCATGGGGGGTAGTGCCCATAATCCCCACGCTGAGCATGCTGGTTGGGGACCGCAGTTCGGTGGTAGAAATGTTCCGCAGGGGGCGCTGCTGGCTGCCCGTCCCCAGTGGATATGCCACGGTATTTGTTTGATAATGCTGTCCGGGCTGTCTGCCAAGCATGTATTTTTTATATCTTTCTTAGTAGGATAAATTATTCTAATATAGGGAAAAATGTAGTTCAAAACTGAATAAAATGAAAGGTCAAGTTGAGTGAACACCCTAATATTACATTTTGAAATTCAATTCCTCCCAATAGCCGCAATAGTGCAACTTGGTTTTTTTATAAGTGATAGGTCTTGTCAAGAGCAATCTTTCAGTGCTAGGAACAAGCCGCATTTTGGAGTTTTAAGGGAGGAAAAAATAAACACGAAAATCTGTAAAAATCATATTTTTACAGTATCCAGAGATGATTTTCCAAAAATAAAAACTGGAAATGATGCGCCTAAACCTTCTTATTCTTTGATCTTACGTCAGACTATATTTATCAAAAAAAATATTTTGGACAGTTACATTTACAGATTTTTTTAAATTCTAGATCAAGGTCACCTAACGTTCATATTTTTTTGTAAAAAAAAAAAAGTATTTGAAATATAAACGTGGGTGTTCTACTCATGCATTTAAAATACATTCGTTGAACGATTAATCCTATAAACAGCACAGGGAATTTTTTAGGTTTTATCAAAACTACGGGAAGAGTTGGGGTGGTGCAAATTCTAAGCCAGCACTACACAGCAATATTACACAAACTTTTATATTAAGAAATAAGTTAGTTCATAAGAAAAATACTTACTGAGTAATTTCAAGATGCAAATAGGTTGTTGTTTCACAGTCACAAAAACAGCAAACAAAAAGTATAAAACTGAAAATATAGAAAGCCTACGGGACTACTGCACGACGTTTCGGCGTACTAACTGATAATAAATCATTATAACCAAAGTTATATAACTTAGAATCAATGATTAACCGTGACGTCATCAATGAACGATTAGAACTTACAGTTAACTTCAACTGGTTTATTTAGAAATAAGGCGCGTTATCTTTGGTAGTTTAAAAGTAAAGCAATCCTCTTAAAAAATAAAAATTAAATATTTTATTTCAGATAACATGATCTATAATTTGTTAGTAGCAGAAATCTCTTATATTAAATGTTAGTATTCTTAGTGTACCTACCTACAACATAGTTAATTAAAAAAAAATATTAGCAATGCCATTCAACGTGGCAATGCTGCCAGCATTGAGGGAATAGATATAAGTGTATATACTAGTTGTAATTGTTTTATTCTGTTATTGTAATCTTCAATAAATAAATAAATGTATATTATAAAATTAAATATACAAGTTAAATTAAATTTTACAATTAATAATTTTACTTTGGCGCTTATTTTATAAATAGCTAGCGAATAAAAATAAGTAAAGCTAATAAAACATTTGTCTTGCGGTATAATTTTAAGGTTTTGGAATTAGCCAGGCATACTACCAGTTTTCAAAATTATTATTTTATTAATCTCGCTAAAGATTTCATTCACACGCGTTTTATTTTAATCTTTGTTTACATTGAGTGTAGTTATTTTCTATTAATGCATGATCATGTAATAGTAATACCTGATCTAATTAAAATAATAGTATTTAATAAAGGGATTTGGGAACAACAGTTTTGTTTCACTAAACCAAACTGTTGTTCAATAGCTAACTAAAAAAAAAGCAAATCACTATTATAAAGCTGCTACCCACGGCTTAGCCCGTGTGGACATTGATTGCACACCCCCTAGTTAGGGGTAGTTTTGTAAAAATTAAAAATACGTGCATCATTATGTTTTAAATAGCAACTATATATTAGGTCCTTACATATGAAATTGGCGTTTTTCGTACTGGCCACTTTAATCACAAATTTCTCCTCTTTGGTAAGGAATTCCAAATTCAAATTTGTACAGCTATAGACTCATGTATTTGTGCTTCGATGATCGTCATTCATTTGTTTTTTTTCTTCTGTTTTTTTCTGTTTGCGTCACTCATTTTACAAAATGGAAAACTTAAAATATCGCATTATTTACGAGTACGAGTTCCGCCGTGGCACTAGTGCTGCGGAAACAACTCGAAGGGTGAATGATGTGTATGGCGGTCGTGTTGCAAAAGAAAACACAGTTCGTTTTTGGTTCCAACGTTTTCGTTCTGGAAATTTTGACCTGCAGAACAAGCCCCGTGGACGGCCTGAGACTCAAGTTGATAATAAAGAGTTGAAGGCTATTGTGGAAGCGGATCCATCGCAAACCACGTCCGAGTTAGCTGCAGGCTGCGATGTTAGTGATAAAACTGTTTTAATTCACTTGAAGCAAATTGGGAAGATTAAAAAGCTTGAAAGGTGGGTACCTCACGAATTGACTGAAGCAAACCGGCAAACGCGCGTCGACTGCTGCGTTACATTACTAAACCGGCACAATAATGAAGGTATTTTAAACCGAATCATTACCTGTGATGAAAAATGGGTTCTTTACGATAATCGGAAGCGCTCAGCGCAATGGTTGGATCCAGGCCAGCCAGCCAAATCCTGCCCCAAGCGAAAATTAACCCCAAAAAAGTTACTTGTAAGCGTTTGGTGGACTAGTGCCGGTATTGTTCATTACAGTTTTCTCAAATCTGGCCAGACTATTACGGCTGATGTCTATTGTCAGCAATTGCAAACCATGATGGAAAAGCTAGCGGCTAAACAACCTAGGCTGGTCAATCGCTCCACGCCACTGCTGCTTCACGACAACGCTAGACCACACACTGCGCAACAGACGGCTACTAAATTAGAAGAGCTTCAATTGGAAAGTCTAAGACATCCTCCGTACTCCCCGGACCTTGCTCCAACAGATTACCATTTTTTTCGAAATTTGGATAACTTCTTGCAAGGGAAAAAATTCAACTCCGATGGGGCAGTACAAATCGCCTTCAAAGATTTTATTGATTCCCGTCCGACTGGTTTTTTTAGTAAAGGGATCAATGAACTACCTATAAGATGGCAAAAGTGCATAGAAAATAATGGTTCATACTTTGATTAATTAAATATATTATATTAAAAAATATTCGACTTTTTGTTCCTCCCATACAAAACGCCAATTTCATATGTAAGGACCTAATATTATAATAAATTCCTGAAACACGTGTTCAATAGTTTTGTATTTTTAGTATTCTCTGTAAGTTTCAAGCTAATTGGGCTACTGGTTAAAGAGTTACAAAACACACCATAAAAACTTCAAACCCCCTTTTCACCCCGTTAAGGGTGAAATTCCCAAAAATCCTTTCTTAACGGGTGGTTTTGTAGTAAAGGGTACCTGTTTATCAAATTTCAACTTTCTAGCTTGAGCGGTTTACCAGGAAATCGCTTGTTCTAGTATATAATGAAATAGATAGTTATTTAGTTATATTTAAAGATGGTTAGTAAAACATAACTAAAGATAGCTCGTATGGGGTTTCTAGTAAAGTAAAGTATCGTTTATTGCTTGAAACACATGTAGGTACAGGTGTTTTTATGTCTATGTGAGTCAATGTATTCCTACCTTTACGGTGTGGAATGTCTGTGTACAAATAATAACAATTTAATTAATTAAGCTTACATTAAAATAAAATAAAACTGAACTACTAGTCTCTGCCATGTTATTTAATTCGTGCATTTTTAATTTAAAATAATATACACTTTCCATCCCGAAAGGAAGAAAAGGTTTGTTAAACAGAGCCGAAATAAAAGATATTTTATTTCTTCCTTGTGAAACGAACTTCTGTGCATCAGATGTCACCCGTTGTTTATTGGCATTTTTGGGGTTCCGTAGCTATGTAGTTAATACTGAACCCTAAAATATCCACGTGGAATTAATGATGTGGCTAATACTGACCAGATACTATCAGTCAGTATGGACAGTACAACTTTTATCTAATTAGTATAAATGCAATTTATTAAATGATCTAAGATTCAAATTTACAAATATTTTTAGTAATCAAACCCTAGGCATTTAAGCCAAAGGTTTCTTTAGTGTAAAAAACAAAAGTCTAGCTTAAAAATATTGAAGTAAATGAACCAAATGTCACTTTATTTCCCAATTAGTTATGTATCAATTTAGTTTTGCAATAGACTTTTTTCTAAGGCTTCTTAAATTCTTACAATACAATACAATATCTTTATTGACAACACCAAGTTAAACGTCAAGTAAGTACCAATGTAGGCACATATTTCTTAAATAACAATAATCTATATTATAATTATAATAAATTCAAAATAAAAACATATTAATTATTGATACACAATTATTGATTTAACTATAAGCATTACTATTATTAAAGAATTGGCAGTTCATAAAACTCTTTTACAGAGTAGAACGAATTTTCGAGGATCCACTAGCGTAGCCTATCAATCTGATGGCCGTCGTGGAGGTTGCTTTAGTAAGTCGGTCCAGTATTAAATATATCTGCCCAGCAGTGGGGCCCAGTAGGCTGATAATATTACGTACTCGTAGAACAGGCCTTTATCAGTGTTAAAAACCTTTTAAAAACTTACCGTTTGACCACACTGCACAAACACACGGCCACAATGACGCACTGACACTGACTAAGGTATTTTTATCTACCTATCAAAATACTTCTAATATGCATCTACTACCTGAGAAATTATCTAAGGGTGTCACCCAAGAGTGAGTACGTATTTTAGGTCTAGATTGCGGACAACTTTTTTATTCCGATCCTACCGTAATTTTATTCTAGCAGCACCCCCAAGGGGGTCATCTGAAGGACCGGAATTTTTGTTTCAGTCATTGTGGCGATCTATGGGGGAGGCTTATGTCACTAACATTACCGTGTATGTCTAGCAACACAAGCTCTACTTAGTTTAGGGCTAGATGATGCTTTCAAACATAAAATATTATGTGAACGACTACGACGTAGCCGCTACGCCGCATAGCCAAATTGAGTTGTGGCTACGACTTAGCTGTAGACGTGCTACGTCGTAGCTGTAGACCGTCTACGAGCGTTCTACAACGTAGAGTTCTGCTACGATAACATGTCGCTTGATAATAATAATTTTAAAATATTTTACTTAGTTATTAATATAATAATTTTACTTAGTTATTATTAATTTAGCTGTAAAGTTTAAATTAGAACTTATTTGTAGCTCGATTAACTTATTATCAGCGAATAAATAACCATCAAATATGCTTTAAATTTTATCATTCATTCTATTAAATTTTTAAAAAGACTTGTTTGTAATGCTACGTCAACTTGACCACGTTACGTAGCCGAGTTGACGTAGCAGTACTCGTAGATGATCTACGGCTGTTACGGCGTAGAGGTCTGCTACGATGATACGGGCCATGGTAGGTATAATCATTTTGGAATATTTTAAAACCTAAATGGATATAAAATAATTTGATTTAGCTTCCTCACTGTCCATTTAAATGCACCCTTGGGCCGAGACCACTGTGGAAATCTTACAACAATAAAAGAAAGAAACACAAACTACGGAAAAGTACAATATCTGCAAAAAGTAAGTAGTCCAAGACTCGAGGACCCTTCAGATAATAATAACTGTGTCACCTTTGCTGTAGCTTAGTAAGTAGGTACAGTCAACCTTACTACCTATAGTCACCTCTATAAAGTACAGTTAACGTAAAATCAGTACCCCTACTACCAGCGATTACAAAAAACAATCGATAAAAGTTTTTGAGAGCTCGATTCTACTCTTCCCAAACAAGAATATTTCGAAGATCGGAGATCGGTTCCGAAACCCTTATGGTCTCGTTTTTTTTGTCCTATTTCCGTCGTTAATATCTCAGCAACATACAGCAGCAAATAAAGTGAGATGAAAAATAATAATACATTTCATGCGCCTGTACAGATTAAAAGAAAAAAATTGAATGCAAATGAAAATTTTCAGTACTAATTGTGTTGTCGAAATTTAAAAAAGAGACCTACAATGTCAAGTGGGGTATCCAATGAAAGTATCAATTTGTACATTTCAAAACAGTTTTTGAAATTTCTGAAGGTTTCATACTTTTTGAAACATTGCCCTTTTATAAAATATTACTATTTATGTATTTTTTTTAGGCTCCGTGCAACAAACGTTTTGTTACAAACTAACTAACTATATTTATTTGGCCATAAACAGGTACATACAGGTTTGACAAGAACTATTATGTAGGTAGGTACATGTAGGTACATATACATTACATACACACATCGCGCACATACCCAAATTTATCCAATAGAAAGGAAATATGGTCATTCGAATTCCGAAACTAGTTAGTGTTTCTTCACTAATAAATGTCAACTCTCGCTCGCTATGCTAGTGTTGTGCCGACATAATTAAATAATGTTTCGATACTCCCGATATAAGAAGAAGTACCTAATTAAAGTTTATTAATTTGATTCCGTTATTTGATCACTGTACCTTTCAATAAAAACTCCAGGATATTGCATATTATTTCATCGAAATAGTAAAAAAAAATACTATGTTTTTTTCATCCAAAGAGATTGCTCATAGCGATAATAAAGGTGCCACAGGGCACCTTCGCGGGGGTACATAGGTACTCCCGCGATTCTTATTAATGGTAGGTAACTTCCTTTATAATTCGCATAGACACAAATTAATAAAAGCAGAGATTAGGTAGGCAGCTATATTTTTTAATGTTCTATGGTACCTAAGTACTGACGAAAAATTATGAAAATAGAAAGAAGAAAAAATAGATCAAAAACAAAAAATCTAATTGAAAAAACACAACTAACCTGTGAAGTTATTTTATTTTAATTTCTAATCACTCGTAGAACTGCAATAATATCGCGTTTGAAAACAACGTGGGCCGTCGACCGTCGCCTGTTTTACCCGTACACCCAAATGGATATGATAATAAAAAACTCAAAATCATATAGCCACATTATTTCTGAGTGTTTTTTTATCGGTTAAAAGCTAGGCTTAAATAAAGTGATCAGAAACCTATTGGATCACGATGAATATACATATATTACTTTTTGTGGTTATTCAAACGACCTCGGTTTTTCCCCAAGTGTGCACTTTACTGACGCACCTTAAGGTGAATCGATTCACGTTGTCCGCGAGATATTTTTTTTCGCTTTTATATTTTTGCTGAGTTTGGTAGTAGTTTTTGAGTTTATGACGTGTCTCCCACGTCATAAACTCAAAAACTACTACTTACTTTGTTTTATAAAAAGTAGTGTAAGTGTGTAGTAAAAGTAAGTCCAATTTCACCGTCGCAATTGAACTCGATCACGTTGCGATTGAACGCGTTCAATATATGTATGATAAACTCAGTTTGGTGCTTTAAACGCATTTCATTGACATAAAGTTAATTCGGTTCAAGCGCTAAACCGAGTTCATGATTTGTCATGATGAGACAATAGGTATTACGAATTTGAACTCGATCAAGCTGAACTTACGTCCAATTTCACCGGTTGCAAGCTATCATGTCAACAAATGTGAACTTGGTTCTGTTGAACTGTTTTGGCAGCGATCGGTGAAATTGGACCTTAGAAATCTTAGCTAGGTTCGTCATAGTCACATGTCGAGAGGACTTCATCTTCATTAGTAATTTCCACATGTCATTAAGCTTTATCGACAATTTTAAACGGTTTGTCATGTAATGATGAATGCTCTTGAAATGTAGTAGGAAAATAACAACCATTATGAATATGCACTCATGTTAGTTACCAGCAAATGATAACACTAAGTGGACACGTAAAGATTCCTGTATTTCTCTGTTTTATCTGCAGGTCGAATGATCATATGTATTTGTCATAAATAAATTAAATAATGCTGGACAATCCAGACAGCATTATCTAGTACCAAAGTAAGCAGACGCGCGTCAAAAGTATCAAGGTAGAAACCAACAACGAATTTAAAGAGCCTTATCACACTGGCCTTATCACCTTCACCTTATAAATAAAAAAATAATGCTGGACCTCTGTACCATCTCCATGTGCTGGACAATCCACACGGCATCATCTAGCCCCAAGCTAAGCAGAGCTTGTGTTAATGGGTACTAGATGACTGATATACTCATCATACTTAAAGAGATCGATTTCTTATTTTGTTTTTTGTTTATTGGTAAATCAACAGCGTAGCTTATTAATATATGGTAATACATATTAATCTTAAAATTAGACCAAAAAAGATGACTGATATACTCATCATACTTAAAGAGATCGATTTCTTATTTTGTTTTTTGTTTATTGGTAAATCAACAGCGTAGCTTATTAATATATGGTAATACATATTAATCTTAAAATTAGACCAAAAAAGATTTACACATATTAGGTAAATTATTAGGTTTAGGTTAGATAAAGTGCTATATGTACAATTAATAAAACTTCAACTAAATAGGTAGATGGGTACAAAGATACTCACTGCAATGTGTTTGTGTGTGTGTGACTACTCCACCGAGGCACTAATCTCTTAAGAGTTTAGGCAACGTGAGAGTACTGTGCGTGCGTGTGTTTGTACTAATGGGGAGGGAAGGGAGGTGGGTTACTGATTGTGATGTAGTTTTTTGATTTCCTATTTCAGGGAATTTTTAGACAGATGGAAAATATCAAGAGTATTCTTTGTTAATAGAGTAGAGCTGCTCGGCCCAGAACAGAGTTTTGGGCATAGTTTGTACTAACCGGGGGAACATCGGCACCTTATGGCATCGCTTTTTCGGTCCTTTTTTCCGTCTTTAATATCTTAGCAACTACAGCAGCAAATAACGTGAAATTTGAAAAAATAATACATTTCGTGCGCCTGTACAGATTAAAAGAAATATAAATATAAATAAATGAAAAATTAATATGTAAATTTTCAGTACAAATTGTGATGCCGAAATTTTAAAAGAGACCTACAATGTCAAGTGGGGTATCAAATAAAAGGTATCAAGTTTTAAATATCAAGGATCAGATCCAAAAGGCGGTACTCCTGGACTCGGCGCGCATCGTCAGGAAGTTCCTCTAGTTTCAACATCTCGCTTTAACTAAGTTCGAAACTTGTGATGTAGACGCGAGGGATGTCTACCTGGGCAATAGCTTACTTATATTTTTATACAGTGCACCTTTTTTAGTCACTTTAAAAAAAAAAAACATAATGAATACGCCACCTTTCGCCACCATGACAAAACGTGTACCAGTTTGAGGAGGCAGGTATAAAGATATTTATAGTCAAAACTTATGCGGACAGTACTCACTCGCCATGACACCCCAAGACAGGCCAGGCACGAGTGTGTACATGGTGCGCTCCATGGACCAAGAAAGCAAGGTCTGGCACTCCGAGACTGACACAACTCTGCGTTGTCCAGTTGCCACTTATTTCAACAAAACATGGAAGTAGAGAAACAAATAGTCATTGTAAAAAATTCACAAAAAATTATAATCGTCAATTTTGTTTGTGAGATCAGTCAAAACAGTTTTAGTTAAAAACGAGTAATTGTGATAAATAATTGATTAGCACAAAACAACATAGTTTTATCAGATTTGTACAGATTCTCGGGAACATTCGACACACACAATTCGTACAGAGTTCGGGAAGTTATGATCTTATGCTACTGGTAACACCAGAAAACAGATTCGCCTTCTCATTCGCCGATGGCGTCGATGACGTATGCTTGTGTCACCCACGTGACCGTGATGTCTCGGAATGCCATACCTTGTATATTATACCATGGTGCGCTCGTATCACCTCAGCCGTTCGCTCGGTCCCTCGTACGTAGGTATTCTCGTCTTGTCTCGGCTACAGTTCTAATGAGACAATCAATGTGTTCATGGCGGGGCCCGTTGAGAGGACGAGCACCCCGAGACATTCGACGAGACGTCTCGGCGAGAGTGTACTACCGACATTAAATCTAAGTAAATCCTACACTTTTTAGTAGCTGTGGGAATCGTGTTCAAAAAAAACGTTAGCTATGACCGTAGCTTAACCTATTACGAACCTTCATCGCATGTTACCTCCTTAGCTTAAAACAAGATCCGTCAAGTGCGAGTGAACTCGCGCGCCGAGGGTTTCGAACGGTTGTCAAGTATACCAATATGTACTTTAGGTACTGGTTAGAGACTTCGCTATTTAATGAATACCAAAAATTAAACATTTCAGATGTATCGGTTTGCACACTTCGGAGTATAGAAGGTAATAGTAAAAATTACGAGTTATTTCAAAAAATAGAACACAGCCACAATCTCAAAACAGTTTTTGAAATGTTTGTAGGTAAAAAGTGTTCTAATTATAGACTTCTCTATATTTTCCTGTAAAATATATCTACAAACGTTATACACGTTTTAGAAGGATCGCTCTGCAAACTTCGGAGATAGGGGAGGAGAAATGGGTATTTTGTCGAGTTTTTTCAAAGTACCTATTTCAAAAAGTATTAAGACAGCACAGAAATTACAAAATCTGTTTTGTGACTTACAAGCCGATACCTCTCATTTGATACCCCACTTGACATTGTAGGCCTCTTTTTAAATTTCGACATTACAATTTGTATTGAACATTTTAATTTATTTTTTCTTTTAATCTGTACAAGCGCACGAAATGTGTTATGGTTTATATTTCACGTTATTTGCTGCTAGTTGCTGAGATATTAAAGACGGAAAAAGGACAGAAAAAGCAAGACCGGGTTTCGAAACCGATCTTCGAAACCCTAAAAAACCTCAAAACTTACCGGAAGATACTTCCCATCCGGCAAACACAAATCCACTGAGTACTGTTAACATCACAAATCCCTCAGTGTCACTGTCAAATTGTCACTCGCAAATAGCACGTAAAAATGCAAACTCAATACTCTAATATAAAATTATTCCGTGTTAATATAGACCAATAATGGCTCAAGTTAAATACACTCGCCCCAAATCAAACTCGAAGGACCAGGAGGAGGTTGAAGCCGCTATTAAAGCTGCACATTTCTACGGCCCCAGCATCGAGTCAAAATTTGACGAGCTCAAGTACGATGTTGTACACAAAATTGAGAAAGAACTCAACGATTCCCAAAACGCTCGAGAGTATATATCACAGAAGTACGACGAGCTTTGCAACAAAATCCAATATTTGACTGAGCTGGATGCGACTGTGAATGGCTTTCGCAGCGACGTGAAAGCTATAGAAAAACAGATTTCCGAACTGTCAGCCAGAGTCGATGATATAGAAAAGAGGACCATCTGCAAGGAGTGCCCATCTTTGACCTCTGCTATGATCAATTAATGAAATATTTTAATTGAGACTTAAAGTTTGCAATTATTATTTGCTTTAATAAATTTATTGTTTGCATGAAAGGTATTTGAAATGAACAGTTCATTCGCTAGTGGGAAAATCGTGACCTATGGAAGACTTCTGTTTCGAGGAGATTTCATGACGTAATGGCTCTAAAGGACCTTTTAGACACGCCACCACACGTCCATTGCTGAACGGCCTCCCGCAAACAATCATGGCAAAATGATGTTGTGGGATGATCCCACAACATCATTTTGCCATAAAGACCGCGCTTGGCAGGTCATTATGGCAAAATTATGCAAACTTAGAGATAATTTGTTTGTTTTGAAAGAACTAGAAACCGACTTAGAACTTTTTTGACACTGTTTTCAAACTGACAAATAAAAATAAAAAGTCCCAAGGGAATAAAAAAAATACGGGACCACCTCAGGATCAATATATATGTCGGCGCGAAGACGTTATTTCAATATGAAAATCTAGTTTTGAGAGTTAATTTGATTGTTAAACCACTTAATCTAATCATAAAATTGAGTTAAGTTTAATAACATTGTAAAAAAGTCGAAGTCTTAGCTTCGCGACGGCGATTTTCGCTCGCGTTTGGAACCGTCCGATGCGGGGCTAAGCTTTGCTATAAATACGGCCGTCGGCAGAGCTAGAATTCATTCGACGCTGTCATGGCCATCTGCGGTCAACAGCATTATAGTCCATTAGAAAGAAAAAAAAACTAGGATTCATTCATTCTCGAGTCGTCGGACGGAACGGACCTCTGCTATGGAATAAATGCTATTGCCACACCAACTTCGTGTCTTTCTTCCAATGGATCCCCACCAAGACTAGGATGATAGTGACGTCGGCACTGGTGACGTCACCCTTTTTATTAAGCGTACGGAGGGTCTTTCTCCGTCATATACAATAAAGAAAGAATTTTCAATATCAGTCCATAAATGGAGAAATCGACGAACATAAATTAAAAAAAACATACATACAGCCGAACATAGAACCTCCTCTTTTTTCGAAGTCGGTTATAAATACAGAGGAAGCCGCTGCTTTCCCCTGGTAGTGGACTCATAAGACATCCACCAGCTGAGTTGTAGGGGTCGATTCTTACGCCGCGGCTAAATAACCTGGAAGCAGACTTAAAGTGTCGATTATCCAACTTTCTCTATCGCTAATGGAAAAACTGCAACGCACTTGTGAATAAAACTGTTAAAACTTTCACGATCTGTTAACATATTTAAGATTATTTAATCGGGTATTCATCGCCTTGCAGCGATCGTGGTCACGGGGCGCGAAAAGGCACGTAATAAATAACCGATATATAATCTTCATTTGTGAGTGCTTCATAAATGTGATTCCTAACCCACCACATGTGCTACCACGCCCCGGACACACGACCATTTCTTTCTATGCCCAGAGGTAGCCCTTCTCAGTTTCTGTCAGTTCTCAGACTCAGTCGGCAGTCTAACAGTTTGGAAACGGTTAATTTAAAATAGCAATTATAGCTGCGGCCCATAGACTCAGGTATAATGTAAAATAGAGTAAATTGCTTCTCTTAAAAGCCAGTACGAAGAGTTACTTGGTACCTCCGGTCTCGCTTTACAGTACTCCTCTTAGTTGGGTCATACAATTTAAATAGGTACCTGGGTCACTGGGTCACTGGGCCACTGGGTCACTGAGGATATCTCAGACAATGGATGTTGAAAGGGAGCGTAGGGCGTTGTCGGTGAGGTGTAATATGATGGCTCGCAGATTCGCACGTTGTACAACGCCAGTCAAAATAACACTTTTTAAGGCGTATTGTACTTCTTTCTACACGTGCAGCCTGTGGGCCAGATATACACAAAAAGCCTAAAACGCCTTACGCGTCCAGTATAATAACGGCTTCAGGAGGTTGTTGGGGCTGCCGCGGTACTGCAGCGCATCAGGGATGTTCGTTGATGCGCACGTGGATGGATTCCATGCAATCATGCGCAAGCGGGTCGCGTCCCTGGTGGGCCGTATGCGCCGCAGCTCTAACAGCGTTCTGGTCGTCGTGGCGCTGGACCTCCGCTCCAGTATTATGGGCCACTGGATGATGATGCTGAAACCGGTATCATCGCTGGTGGCTCAATGATCTGTCTAGGCCTAGATTAAGGGTTTATTTAATGAATCAATTTGTTTGTACTTTATTTGATTTTATTTTAATTATTATATGCGTATTTGATTTGACTTATGGATCTCTGGTCTGAAATAAATAAAAAAAAGCTGCATTTTGTACAAGTTTCTTCAGTAAAATTAGATACCTACCAACTTCCTACCAATTCTTAATTTTATAGTCAGGAATCATCACCAGCATAATAGTCCACCGCCTGGACATAAGCCTGATATTGAGCGTCATAACGCCATGTGTTCCTTTTTCAGGAATAGCAGGAACGAATTAACAGATATTAAAAAACAGGTACTTATGGCGATAAATAAAATAAAAAAATAGTTTAAAATAATTTTACTTTACCAATAATTAAAAATTATCACAACTAACAAAGATTTAACACAAATTCAACAAACGCAATAATATTTGGCACAGTTCTTTCATACTAAACAGGTACTAAATTGAAATCATTTTCTACTAAATGCTAACCCGTGGGCCATTGCTCATCGCGACTTTTTTCAGCGAGAAAGTCTGTTAGCTGATAGTGTCGGTGATACACTAACCAAATAAAACTGTTTCGCCAAAAAAAAAGTCGTGTTGGGAAAGGACTCCTAAATTGTTCATTTTGTCCGTATAAAACTATTTATATGTACATCTGTTAAATTCTATTCTAATTGTTCATATTTATTATTTACACTATTTGTTATTACATAAATGTTAGTTACATAAAAACTTTTATTCTGTTTTATTTATTATATTAGATATTATTATTTGTATCATCAAAATTACAAATAACTTGGTTTGTTCTGGCACTACTTGACTTTAATGTACTAAACAACAAAAATAAACTTACAAAATACGTTAGCGTCAATTAAATTATCGTAGTTAAATATTCTTTATTTAAAAAGAATATTGCTTCATTATTAAAAAAAAATATTTATTATATTATTATCATGTCTAAAAATTTTTTGTACGAAATAATTATTACTATTCGAATCCTTTCATGTGATATTTTGCGTACAAAATAAGTTATCCTATTAATTTGTGTCCCTAATATATGTACATATAAACTTATTATTGTTTTTATAAAAAGCGCTTTACTAACATAGGACGTCTGATGCCACCAAAGCGGGGAGGAGAGAAGAAATGTAAAAAAACAATCACCAAATTTTCAAAAATGGTATTCCTCACGTTTTGTGATACCCATGTGACATATTATGCTAACGGTTAATTTTACATAATCTCCACTCCATGTTTTTAATGTTCTACAAAACATTGTTAATCCAAATTATTTCCCAGCAAGAATAGCCTGAATCTGCGATACAGTCTTTCCTTTCGTCTCAGGAATCAAGAAGAAGACAAAGAATATACACAGAATCATTAACGCAGCGAAAAACCAGAAACAGCTGTAGATACCAATCGCATCCTTCATAATCGGGAAGCAAAGAGTGACGACGAACACCAACATCCAATTAGTGATGACGGTAACACCGGTGGCAGTACCCCGGAACTCAACAGGGAAAAGTTCAGACATCATCATCCAGGGGATAGGACCGAAACCCATTGAGAAGGAAATGATGAACAAGACCAAGCAAACTAAAGGTAACCAGCCATAAGACGCGACGTTGTATAACGACGCTTGTAGCTTGAAGTATATCCCTAAAACGATCAAGCAAATACCCATGATGATACAGCTTTGAAGCAGCAAAAGCCGACGACCGGCGCGCTCGACTAACAAAGAGCTAATATACGTAGCAATAGTTTGGACTACTCCGACGATGATGGTAGCGATTACAGGAGATATGTTGGAGCCGGCAGATTGGAAGATATTGTTGGTGTAGAAGATGACGGCGTTGATGCCACTGAACTGCTGGAAGAACATGAGGCCAAGGCCGCAGATGAAGGCCTTACGGGGGCCCGGGCTGGTGATGATGCTGAGGATGCCAGCGCGCTGCCGGGCTGCGTCGTCCACCTGGGAAAGAAGATAAGATAAGATGGAGATATATAAGATCACATAAAATAAAGATAGCAAAGGGTAACAATAATATACAAAATAGTAAAGGTACAAAACTACCTTCAATATTGCCTTTGGTATATTGAGACCTG
Organism: Eupithecia inturbata; assembly: GCA_963662085.1. Lineage (NCBI taxonomy): Eukaryota > Metazoa > Arthropoda > Insecta > Lepidoptera > Geometridae > Eupithecia > Eupithecia inturbata. Next base: position 9,175,915 of record OY759198.1, read on the forward strand.
AGAAGTTATGGAAATTTAAATGTCCGGAATAAACATTGAAAAAGTTGTAAAAGATTTTCAACCTATGCTTGAGTCAAACTCGAACTTTTGTAAGATCAACAGCCACTACGAATAAAGTCTCTTACGAAAAAAACAGCATAAAAAAACAGCAAGCTATGGGCTCCTTGGTCATGTGACTACAAAAAGTAATCAAAAGACCCCTTCAACATGAGCTTACTTTAAATCTGGCTCACATTCTTGACAGACGTATCGGTGAAGATAGATTTTATTAGTGATTCAACTCCAGGACTCTCATTCTATGGCTATAATTTCAACCCCCGTGTTGATCTCTTTATTCGTCTCCATCAACATTCACGGTAGTGTCCGATGTACTCACTTCCTTTTGCATATCCTCGAGTTCACCCGACAGGTCTGCGTCCGGTCCGCGCAGCCAGCGCAGAGACTTCTCCGCATCACGGCGGCGGTTACGGCCGAGCAGGTACTGGGGCGTCTCTGGCATCCACCTGGAAAAGAACATGGCGGATAAAAATATTTCGATACTATAAGCATCACTCCACTTTCGTTGAGATAACTTTGCCAAGCCTTTGGTCCATTCAAGAAAACCTGCTTTGCCGGCATGATGGGCAATCTTCGATCAGGTATTCCGAGCGGGGGAGGCGGAAACCTCCTTGATCGATGTAGGCAATTCATAAAAGCATCATGTTTTGTGTAAAAATATAATTAGTCCGCAATTAATGAAACTATAGCAACGTCTTCTGGTCAATTGTAGGCCATGGACCTCATAAGGTGCAATTTTTGCCGGCAGACGGCAACGATAGCGTTTTGTTTTCTTCCCTGAATGTGGTTATTCAAAACAACGCGCTATCGTACAAAATACATTCTCACCAGAACACAACAACCAGCAGCGGAGGCAGTACAGCTGACACGATGGACAGTATCTTCCAATGGGTCCACCCGCCCACCACGAAGGTGAACAGGATCCCGACTGTGAGGAACAGCTGGAAGAACGCACCCAGAGACCCTCTGATGGAAGTCTCGGCTATCTCGCCGATGTACATGGGAGCCGCTACACAGATGCCTCCTGGAAGACGTATAGGTAACGAATTAGTTAACATTTCTGCACAAATTACTACTTTCAACAGACTTTAACGCATTCATATTCTCAATTCGATTGTATGTTTTTGTTATACGTTGTAAGTAGGTAGGTACATAAGTTTGTTTTAAGCTATATTCGCCAATAATTGTATTAAAAATTTGATAATTCTTTCGCATTTGTAATTTGTATTGTTGCAAGGGTCAACATAATACCGGCGCTGAGTAGGTAATTTTGATTTATCTACTCAGCAACATACTGAGGTGATACCTTTTTGACTCGACACTCGGTGGTTTGACTCGACACTCGGTGGTTTGCTAAGAAGGATGCGGAACTTACTAGGTAGGTCTACTAATATATCTTACTGATAATCTATATATGTCTTACTGTTAAATTCGTATCTAGTTTAGTTTTTTCATATAATATGTTTAGTAATTGTAATGTACGACACATTACATCGTGTCAAATAAATCATTTCATTTAATTTTTCATTTGTATAGAATAGAGATTTTTTTATGATACATAGAAAAAATCTAGAACATCCGGAACAAATATCTGCAGAGGCGGGAATCGAACCCGCAACCCCTTCGCTCGCCGCATCACAAAGGCCGTCTTATTCGTAAAAAAGTGCGTGTGAAAGCATGCACTTTTTTAGGATTTCGAAACCTTTAAGGTCTCGCTTTTTCTGTCCTTGTTTCCGTCTTCCGTATTATCTCAGCAACTACAGCAGCAATTAACGTGACATATAAAATAATAATAATAATAAATAAAATAATAATAAATAAAAAATAAAAATGTAAATTTTCAGTACAAAATTCAGTACACAACAGTTTTCAGTACGAAATTTTAAAGGAGACTTATAATGTCCAGTGGGGTATCAAATGAAAGATATCAGTTTGTAAATTTCAAAACGGTTTTTAAAAATTTCTGTAGGTCTCATATTTTTTGAAATATTTTGAAAAAGTCAAAAATATATCCATGCCTTGATCAGATGGATCGCTCTGTAAACTTCGGAGATAGGGAGGGCCCAAAAGATTGCAGAGTGATCCATCTGAAATGTATGTAGTGTTTGTAGATATATCTCTGAACTATATTTTACAGGAAAAATATAGAAAAGTCTGTAACTGTAGATCACTTTTTGAAAAATTGTCATAAAGGGGGGTATTATTTTCAAAAGGGGAGTTTACCTCACCGAGTGGGGTATTAAATAAAAGGTATCGTTTTGTACATCTCAAAACAGTTTTTGAAATTTCTGTAGGTTTCATACTTTTTGAAATATTTTGAAAAAACTAGAAAATTTTACTATTACCTAGGTACTCCGAAGTTTGCAAACCGATCCATTTTTGGTATTCATCAAATAGCAAAGTCTCTAACCAGTACCTATAGAACATATTGGTATACTGGACAACCGTTCGAAACCCTCAGCGAGCGAGTCACACTCGCACTTGATATATCTTTTTTGTTTTGTAGTCGGAAGACCAGACGCAGTCTTTACGTCTAAAAATAATACCACACAAGAGGACCAATGTAGACAATACCTAGAAATGTAAGTATATTATTGTAAGAACAGGTTTTATGCTCATGGTCAAGCAAACGGTCGGACGTGACTGTCTGCTAATATTTGTTTTGGAGATATTTCGGTTATCTGCGGAACCATCTGTGCCTCTAAACTCTAAATAATCTAAACGTAGCAAGTACCTATCATTATAGTTATCTACATGTATGTCGCCGCTGTTGATATTTGTACTATGAACGTCAATGTCACCTGTCAGGTACTGTATGAGTGTGACAGATTGTCTCCTTCCCTCTTCTCTTCCAACCCCGTTGCACGATTGATTGATTGATTGATTATTACTTTATTGCACCATCATATTATTTATAAATCAAGAACTTAATAATAATTTTAACTAGTGTGACACAATCGGCGGCCTTATCGCTAACAGCGCTCACTTCCAGGCAACCTTTGGATGGATAGGATCGGCCGCCGGGTGGCGCCAGTACATTAATCCATATGCCGATTAATGACGGTCAACGATTGAAAATTTGTAAATAAAAAAAAAAGAAATAAAGAATTTATTCATAGCCACACACACACACTTGTTATATAAAAAATAAGGGAAATACAAAAGAAAAAACAGGTACTAATAAACAAAAAATTTACAAAAAATTTTAATAACCAAAATATAGGCCTATTGTCTTTATTGTCTTAATGCGCAATGTGTGTATTGTCTTACATCTTTTCAAATGAAATGAATTAGGTGTTCCTAACAATAAATCAGCGTTGGCTGTTCGTTTTGTAAACCGCCCAGCCATTCTACAAACGGATTGATTCTACGATCGGGCGGCGACATATTCACCATAGATTTTTCCTGATCATCCACATATACAGAACTATCAAACCTTATTTTGAATCAAGAGAATCAAGTGATCTCACTTGATAAAATCGGATCAAGTAAGTCAGACGACGACCTAAATGGCGCAGCGGGCAAAGTCTGCCTTCGACGCAGGAGGTTGCAGATTCGATTCCGGCTGCGGGAATTTGTTTCGGGTCTGGGGTGTATTATGTAGGTATATCACTTACCTGGTACTCATCACATCAAAGTGCTTTATTTCCTTTAGACCTTACAGGACTCTTGGACACGTCACAATATTCAATGATTTTTTATTCACTTCAATATTTTTAATATCACAAGCTGTGCTTTTGAGGCCAGATGTCGTGTGAAAATGTCCAGTCCTTGTAAAGTTTATTATATTACCTGTGCCAAGTCCAGCGAAGAAACGAGCAGCGATCAGCATAGGCGCCCCCGTCGCGAAGATGGTCAGCAACCAGTTCAGCATGAAAGGAACCGCCAGCATCAGAATCGTCGGCCGGCGTCCCACCTTCTGCGCTATCATTCCGGCGGGGAGGGCGCTGATGGCGGCGCCGATCGCCAAGATCGAGGAGACTATCGAACCTGGAATCATTTAATTGGTTGACAAACTTTACATTTTTGCCATAGCTTAGCAGTAGTTAGGTTATCAACACACTTCAAATGCTGAACGTGCCCCCAAACAGGGGGTTGTGCCGTAATCACTTAAACTCCATAATCAAATCACATAGTAGTTCGACAAAATGCATAAACGTCAACATCAACACGTGTCAACACTCTTTGACACTAGCTGTCAAAGTGTTTCAATTTCTTAAACATCACCAATCATTTGGCCATGCATGCTTAGCTGATTGCTAATCACATGTATACCTTCAAGATTCTTGACCGTGCTGGTGTTATATTTGATATGCATCTATTATTAGGTATATTCTATAAATCACGCCTACGGTGCATTTTTAACGATAACAGTGTTTTACAAGAAACACACGGTAGACTTTTCAACACAACTGTCAGTGAAGAGCAAACCGATCGACAAAAAACATTTTATTTAAATCATTCGTTTACTGACAGCTAGTATTATAAAATCTGTGCTGACAGGGTTTCAGTCATCATCTAGATAATTAAGGCCAGTATTATGAAAGCTTGCTCGGTCATAGATGGTCATAGATCATTGCTTGAGTGACGTTTATGCCATAGAAAAGCGTTACTCAAGCATAGATCGATGACTGAGAAAGTTTTCATAATACGAGCCTAAGTATATGTTTAACAATTCCAACGGTATTTATTTTATATATAGACATAGAAACGTTTGTTTGTTACTCAGACACATACTGAAATTAAAAGAAAAGAACATAGAAAAGGCAACAGTTGCTAGAGTCACAAAACGGTCCCTGTCTCAGCATGAGTTGGTTGATTTGCGTACAACCAACGCTGGTCTTCCGACAGAGCCGTTTCGTGCGTCACAGAATTTTTTCTGTCTTGCTGAATCAAGATTATTTATAGCTTAATCAGATTCGTCTAAAAGAGATTCAATCTCTCCAAAAAAAAACTCTAAAGTTTAAAGTTATAGCTTACTTTAAAAATCAATGGAGCTTATGTTTTTCAGACAAAACGGTTTGATCACTGGTGGTAACATTGTCTTTTTGGATGTTCGCCAGATGACGTATTCTACATAAAATAACTTTGTCCTATCTGACCGATTGGCTGTCTGACGAAAGGCTTTTTAATCCCTTATTTACTTACATGTATAGATGGGCAAAATCGATGGCAAAATCTTGCCTGTGAAAAGCTATTACAACACATGACATGACATGAATGATTACGCCGCGAAAAAAGTATCGCCCATTCAAGGAGCAAGTATGTACATACCTAGGTATTTCGTAGCACCAAGAGAGGAGTATTTCATCGTTTCAAATTCTTTAGAGAAAAGACAAAATAAAACATCTTGTCTCAGCAATTCAAGATTAAACAAGAAAAACATCCTTTTAATGATGTTAAAAGTTCCTTTTAAGATCGTAACTTTACAAAGAAATTGTGAAAATAATTCTTTCTTACTGAATCTGACAGAAATATACCTATAAGTTTGTTAGCATATCTTAGAGAGAAACATCTAGGTACCGATCTAGACAGAAGAAATCACAAACTATAACGGTGTAGTGTAATAATAGCTTTCAGACTTCAAATACGAAATACCAACGTTGTTTACCCGAGTTTACGCGTAGGTGTGAGACGTTTAGTGCGGTCACCTCACGTGAACGTTTACGTAAGATACGTCACGTTAGTCACTGTTGATTTTATTTAATTTAAATTACCTACTAAATAAATAATTAACAATTAATAGCAGGGTAGGTTGTTAACTTTTTGTAGTCTATTTCGTTATTCGTGTTAGTCCTACCGTCGTCGTTTTACTTGAAATATCTACCAATAATCTCCTGTAGTAACGTGGGCTGAAAACTTTCCACTTGTTTGAAATTTCATTTATAAGGTACTAGCTCCTCCCTCCGGTTTCTCATGCATTTTCCGAGACAAAAATACGTGTGTAGTATATTTTGTTATTCCTGCTAACGAAATACTTACACTCGTCATCAGAATAATCAGCTCAGACACAGAGTGCGCAGTTTTTCTATATATATTGTATTATTGATGTATTATTGATTATTGAATCTAAAAATCATCACAAATGAATTACGAAAAATAGGTTTAGAATTAAATTTTTCATTACAGTTGTAGACTCACTCAGTTCACTTCGCCTCCTTGGTTCACGATGAGTTCTTGATGAGTCTTTTCAGTCCTTTGTAGATGAGAAAATTCAAAATTTCAACAAAACTTCGGACAGGCATGACAAGGGGTTGTTTTTTTTTACAAAAATTACCGACTAAACTTATTTATTTTTCAAAATTTAACATAAAAATAGAATTTAGCAATGAAAGCCGCGGCACAGATTAGATAATGTTATCAATAAAAATACTTAATTATGCATTCAATAAAAATACTTAATTAAGTACCTAGCTGGTAATAAAATGAATAAATTGCTGAGTAACAGGTTATCTGACAATAAAATAAAGCAATAAAACTTTAGGTCAAGGTCAATGTTGATATGAATTAAATACCAGATAGTTAATAAATATGAAGATAATTGTTGTAATGCAATTCGCACAATCTCAATGAATTTCATAATTTGAGTCGCCGAAGGAATTTTAAAATTCGTTTATGAAATTACCATTAGGAAAACAACGCACTTCTCCGTGCTGCGTCGTCAGACGAATCTTCCAAAATCGATTGTTTCTGATTTGATATTATTCCTTTCCTCTTTTAAAGAATATTTCATAAAATTTCCATCAGATTAAACCGCTTTCCATCAGGCAGACAGCATGCTTGTTTGCCAACTTGGTAGAATAAAAAATAAATAAAAATTACGGTGACCTTTTTTGACTGAAAAAGAAGTAGGTTACTTAGCCACTCACACGTCCCAACATCATGTGTTGCGAAATAAAATTTCCGGTTGAACGTCCCAGCAACATTTGACGCAAATTTCTCCGCGCGGAGCAAAATTGGTTTTGTGTCGAACTTAACTCTATTGGAATGATTCTCGAGTCATGACATGTTGCTCTGATACCTGTTCCGTTAGTAGAATCATTGTAATCATCATACGCAATATATAGATTTTTTTACCAACACTTGAGCTGAGTTTGTGAGCGTTGATGTCGTTTCTAAAGATCTTATTATCCATTGAAGTTGACTAGCTCTCGGGCGTGGACTATAGGATCAGATAAAGATACAGTTATTTAGCTTCACAGGAACAGCACAGACATTTCATTTCATTTATTCTCAAACAATTTACATTGTGTCGGAAATTACACATCGATAATACAAACACACAGATAATACAAAACGGAGAATTATAGTACAGTTACAATATTAAAAATGTATTAAAAATGTTATAAATGAGATAGAAACAGAGCAAAAAAAAAATTAGTAATAATAATAGTGCTTAATCAAAATATTACTCAAATATCCAAACAATTAATAATCAAGAATGTCAGATTTCAAATAAAAATGTTAAAAAGAAAATTTAAAAATATAACCCAATTATTATTATGTAAAATGTCAAAAATATTCATAAAATTATGTCAACTATGTTACCTAAATCTCAGACTTATGTTTGTCAGCGCAGAACTCCTCCAAATAATAGTAGCACTTCTTCAACAAGAATTCCTTTAGTTTATTTTTAAATTTGTCTGCATAATATATACTTTTATAAGGGATAGGCAATTTATTATATAGTTTTACAGCCTGGTGCCGTACGCTGTGCTTCGATATGTTCAGCTTAGGCGAAAATTCCTTTACTATGTCCCTTCTAGTTTTACAAAAGTATAATCAGATAAACATACGTAATTACAAGTATAACTGAATAGGTTGGTGAAAGGTAGAGTAGTTGTGAGCACTTACTTTTAGTAAGTGTAGACAACACGCAAGCGGCCGGTTGGCCCAGCGAGTTCAACAGGGGTAAACTGTAGGCCCGTTGGTGACTGATGGCGCAGTGATGTTGGTTGCGTTGGTGGTCTTGTTGACGAATGGTTCTAGTTGGGGTAATGGTCCATGCTATGAACACTTACTTTCAGTGGTGGTCAACAGGAAAGCGGCGGGTTGTCCCAGCGAGTTTAACAGGGGTTCCGTGGTTCCGTTGACGACTTGCACAGTGATGTTGGTTGCGTTGGTGGTCTTGTTGAGTAATGGTTCTAGTTGGGGCAGCGCTGGTGAGGTCCATGCTAGGATGGTGCCAGCCACCACGGCTCCGATGCAGGCTGGAAGAAGAACAAGCTAATTTAAAGGGCGAACCTGCAGGTTTGGTTGTCAAACTAGGCCGAGACCTCAGTACTCACGGGATACCCGTGGTAAAAACTGAAATTACATAAAATTCAACATTTTTTCTTTGGTTCCTAAACGAGAAAACACGATTGCGAAAAAAAAACGATAAAAAAATCATGATATGCACTTTCATGATTTTTTTTATCGTACTTTTCGGCCTAGTTTGTCAACCAAACCTGCAGGTTCGCCTGTTTCGCACATAATTTGGTCGAGATATCAGGAACCCTGCGGTCTATTGAAATTATTTATATTTTGATTCGTAGGTTATTTTATTAGTCATTATTTGATGCCTTGAAGTTTCATCATAAGTTGTGTAGTTTTCTTGTAAATAAGCAAAAACTAGATTTTTGCGCTTATGCCCCTTCTAAAACGTTAAAACGTATGCTCTGTCCCGCTCCTATGAACGCGAAATCCTATGCCTATCCTTTTCACAACATGGCGCGGATTACGCCCTCTTAACAAAACCCGACGATTGTTGTAACTCGGGTAGAGATGAGCATCGTTAAAACAACTCAATCGATTAGCATTGAACTCTTGATTAAATTACAATTCAAACAAAAAACACTACGTAGACCAAATCGGTTCAGCTGTTTGAAAGCTCCGATGACATCACACAGCTAGGAAAATAAAGCTCTGTGCACATTAATAAAACACCGCTACCGCACAGCACAAAAACGTGCATTCAAATATGGGCTTAAACTCGTTATCTTTAGATACATTTTACAGTGACAAAATGGCTTCCCACAAGCTTCAAACGAGTGGCCCGATACCATCAATACAAAATGCATTAAATGTTACGGGTCAAAGCCCATATTTTTTGAACTCGTGAAATAGGACAAGACACACTACAAGACAATATTATTGTATCATTATGTAATATGTAAGACCTACAGTACTAAACTACTTTATCAAAAAAAAATTGAATGCACAAAAAAAAAACTATGTACATACTTTATCAAAAAAAAAAAAATTTTGTGTTGTGCGGTAGCGGTGCGGCCCTGATCTGTGAAAACCTTTTGCGTCGCGGGACGACTGTCCTGCGACCTGTCATACTTTTGACTAGACACAGGCAGTTACTGTAATAAAACATTGGACAAAGTTGACGACACGTTAACAAAATCGGAGTTGGCTTATTTCTGCCCCAAGAATGAACTCAATTAAAAACAAACAGAACGATAATCCCTGCAAACAGTGTCAGACGTCCGCGTCGCCCCATCAGCTAAACTAGCATCTTCACTATTTATACACAGTCGACAGTCGGACATGTGTGCCAAAACCTCGCAATGGCTAATCAACATGTTACCTAAACATTGCGTTTACACGAAACACATTTGAGATTTGCTCTAAATTTAATTTTGACACACCTCCGTATTGATTTATTTATTTTAGGATAACTTACGGCTAAACATGAAAGAAAAGTATAAGGATAGCCAATTAAAGGTTTTCACAAACAGTATAAACGAGTATTGAAGATAATCTAAGTGGTGGACAAACAAAGTAGGTACCTACATGTGAAGTGAAGATGGCTATACCGAAGTGATTACCACAGATACTCTTGAAGTTACTGGGAGAAGTGGTAAAGAAATCAACTTCTTTTGCCATTGCATTGAAATCACAGATTTAAAATATCTGCTCGTGCGTAGAAATATACGTTAAATGTATTATGCTATGCTTTTTGCATATTTCAGATAATTTACACAAAATTGTTAATTACAGCTAAACCTTCCTCTTAATCATCCGTCAATTAGTACAAAACCGTATCAAAATCCGTTCGGTAATTTTTGAGTTCATACTATTCAGATAGACAAAAAAACGCGACGACTTTGTTATACAGGGTTACCCACACCCCTGTATACTTATAATTATTTTTCACGTACAGCCTAATACTGGTCCACTGCTGGACGCAGAACTCTTTCTGATAAGCGCATGAAAAAGATAGGCATAGGATTTCGCGTTCATAGGAGCGGGACAGAGTACACTATCTTTGTTTCAATATATGCCACAAAAAAAAAATAAAGAAACAAATGCCAAACCACCTAAGTCCCATTATAGTCATGATATACGATTTTTTTTATAGCTAATAATAGACAGCCCAATGTCATATTACGTAAATACTAGAATCAATAATGTGTTTTTTTATATGATAATCCCTGTCGTTAATTCCAAAAACACATTGTTTAAAGAAATAAACACTCGACCCTTGTAATCGTTGATAAGGAAATCCTTTTACCACTAATCACTTAGCTATCTGCAAATAACAATCTACCTGCGCGAACTAAGTCCTCTTGCTTGGGTCCCTTAGTAGTCTTGTTAACAACTGAAATTGCTTTATTATTTTACAACGTAATTGCAATCTTTACTTGAAATTAAATACATACCTACAAGCGTTTTTACTTTGGCAAAAACCCGTAAAATGTCAGTTATTTTATTACTTTCGCCTTCACTAAGCCGATAAAAATATTCTGTAGGACATGAAAATGCACTAATTGATACGAAGAATAAGAACTCTGTGGAAATATGTACAAAAAAATAATAATAATTGCCGTAAATTTTCTCGTTTTTTTTGCAAAAAATATTCTAAACAAAAACCTTTCCATATTAATCCAATTCAAGAAAAAAAATGTTTTCCTCCATACAAAATGTAATTGATTATTTTTTATGTTCGTAGATTAGGTACATATGTAGCATAAAAAGAAAAATATTTTAATTTAATTTTAAATTTTCAATACAAATTGTGATATCGAAATTTTAAATGGACCTACAAGGTCAAGTGGGTTATCAAATGAAAGGTATCGATTTGTACATTTCTGAATATTTTGGAAAAACTCGAAAATTTACTATTACCCTCTACACCAAGGTTTGCATACCGACACATCTGAAATGTTGGTACCTTTAATTTTTAGGTATTCATTAAATAGCAAAGTCTCTAACTAGTACCTACCTATAGTACATATTGGTATACTTGACAAACGTTCAAAACCCTCGGCGCGCAATTCACACTCGCACTTAACGGATCTTGTTTTCTTCTCAATCGTGTTTTCACATTCAAGGAACCAAAGAAAAAATGTAGAATTTTATGTTATTCGAGTTTTTACCACGGGGATCCGTGAGTACTCGTGATCTAGCGCTAGTTTTACAACCAACCCCGTTACGTTCGCCCCTTAATTCCTCTAATCATAAAGGGGTAATTCCCAGAGCCCCCACACTGCATGCGGTTTGAGGATCGCAGTTCGGTTGTAGAATTGTTCTGCAGGAGGCGCTACCCCGGTGGATATCCTTTACTTGCCTCTAACAACACCCGAAGAGTTTCGGTGGTGTACATTATAAGCTGGCACCATACGGCCAAGAAGACTTATAATTATTTGACGCAACATATTCGAAATCCAAATACCTGCAACGGATGCGACGTACTGCGTCCCTTTCCGCGTCGGCCCTCCTTTCTCCTGCACGGACAGCATGTGCATCGTAGGCTTGTCCATGGTGGCTGGTTATGCAGCATGCTGCAACAAAACAAGAAAAACCTCTTAGAGGAACAGTTTAAAATTGCGAACGCCGCACGTCACTGTTCACTGTGTTTTGTTTCCCTCCATGTGAAGGGAAATCCAGTGTATAAAAATATTTTTGTATTTTTGTACACCTGGTCAAAGACAGCCTTCAAATTGCTATTTTTGGAGCGGACCAGCCTACTCCAGAACGATGCGACGCGAGAACGGACGATGGCGAAGAAGTCGGGCACTCCCGCTTCGGAGAACATGCTCGACGCACTCGGTAACCTCATGATTGCCCGGTACGCGTTATTGTATCGGACTCTGATGGTGTTTATGGCCTTCCTGGTGAAATTCGACCACAGCTGGCATGTGTACATGCCCAAACAATGCGCACGGAACAGGGTGTTTTTGACTTCCTTGCTGCAGTTCGTGAAGCGGCGTGCGAGCATGTTACTCCTCACCGCCAGCGCCCTTCGTAATGGCGGGCATTGCGCCCTCATAAAGACGTGAATAGATTTTACTCGCTGAAGCACTGAATAAACGTTCTTACTACTTGGTACCTACTTGTACCTTCAAATTATTTTAATTAATTTTCTAGTATTCCTGTAGGTACAAAGGTCACAGACAAAGGGGCAAAGGGACTGTGACCTTTGTCACATCAAATCTGTGACACTGTATCATTTGGGCAAATCGCTGAAGTTCGTTTTTGTTTTTGTTTTGATTTCTTTCATTCATGATTTTTTACAACTCTCGTCCGTTTTTGAGCTAGAATTTAAGTCCTTTTCGCTGCGCGTGTGCAATTAAGCGTTGTTGAACTTTTTGTTTTTAATTTTGACATAGCTGTTGCCTTATTATTTTTTGTTTTTGTTAACAGGTTATTGAATATTTTCATTCATACATGGATTTGTTGACATAAAATAAGTTGGATTCTAAAACCGAGTATAGAGGCATTTCGTTCTCTATCAAATTACGGTATCAACTACATCGATATCTTCTTCACCGCACACATAGGTAAACTTCCACTGTCTCTGTCTCCCCAAAATGGTGGGGTTTTGCTTTTACATAATCAACACGCTTGGAAGGCGGATTGGTGATCTCACAATGGATGTGTTGAATAATATCTACACAGAAGGAACCTCCTACCCCTGGTTGGTTCCCTTAGTCGACTCTTACGATATCCACGGACTGAGTTGTAGGGGTCGATTCTTACGCTGCGACCGCCACGATTTATAATCAGTTCAGTACCTACAGATAGAGTAAAAACACGCTGTAACAGCAGAGGGAGTGCCATTCAACAATTTGTAAATTTTTGTAGCCAAAAACCGATCTTTGTGTGTTTTGACAGCACGTAAATACACATATTCACTCACACATTCGTATGATTGAATGTCGCAAGTGAATGGTGTTTTCCCTAAATGATTGGGTAACTGTGAAGCAAGAATTTATTCCTATTGACTGTGGGTGTCAATTGTTAATTGTCAAATAGCAAAAAACAAAAAAAAAACAACGGAAATCCATTTCTAACGTCGCTTTTTCTTATTTTACGAAATATCAGCCTGTAGCTATGGTTACCTTATCATTACGCTGCTCTCTTCGATTATCGAAAATACAAGACCCTTAGTAAAAAAGATTACTACCTTAGCCTAAAAGCATTAGTCAATAAATCACTTTTTTATGAGAAATCAGCTTATTTTAATATTAATATAAATAACAAAATACATGATCCCAAGCAATTGTGGAAAAATTTAAAATCAGAGTTATTGCCATTTGAAAATCGAAATGAATTACCACAGCACTTTACGGATCCTGATAAAATGAACTCACACTTTTGAAATGTGCCCGGTAGTACTGACGTTGGAATATCTTTGCTGACGTATTATTTATTTCATAAATTTAGCGACTCTACTTTTAAAATTAATACCGTAGATGTCAAAGATGTCGTAAAAATTATTAAACAGTTAAAAAGCAACGCTGAAGGCCACGATGGCATAACATTGACAATGCTTCTTTCTACGTTACCACAATCCTTAGCACAAATCGTAAATAGCTCAATTAATACCTCAACATTTCCCGACGTTTGGAAGGTAGCGGTCGTTCGACCTCTGCCTAAGAACAATAATCCTCAAGGGGTTAAAGATCTAAGACCAATAAGCATTCTGCCTTGTATTTCTAAACTTGTTGAAAAAGCTGTCTGCATACAATTGACCGAATATCTTGAAAGCAATAACATCCTTCCCGATGTGCAGTCAGGTTTTCGTAAGAGCAAGAGTACAGCCACTGCTTTATTAGATGTCACGGATAATTTGTTGTGCGCTCAGGATAAAGGTCTCTGTACGCTATTGGTCTTACTTGATTTTTCTAGAGCATTCGACTCTATAAATGTAGAGTTACTAATGTCCAAATTAAACTATTACGGATTTGATCAATCTGCTCAAAATTGGTTCAGTAGTTATCTAAGTAACCGTTTTCAATTCGTAGAACTCAGAAATAGTAATGGTTCCTCATTAGTTTCGCAGATCACACCTGTTCGCAGAGGAGTACCACAAGGATCCATACTAGGACCAATTTTGTTCATCCTATACTGTGCAGATATCACAAACTGTTTAAAATTCTGTCAATATCACATATATGCAGATGACGTACAAATATATATATCTTTTAAACCCGACGAAATTGACACCGCAATTAGAGATTTGACAGAAGATCTTAATAACATTGTCTCATGGTCAAACAAAAACAGCCTTATTCTGAACCCTTTGAAAACTAAATACCTCATCTTCGGCTCGAAACACAAACTTACGCAAATACCGCAGCATGTAAATATTTTCCTCATGGGTGAGCCTATTGTGCGTGTTTTTACGAGGCACGAAATTTAGGGCTGATAGTCGATGCTGACCTCAGATTCGAAAAACAAGTCACGGATTCAGTTCAAAGCTGCTTCTATCGTTTAAAAGTTTTGTATGGAATTAGATCACATCTGAGCGTAGAACTTCGAATCCAGCTTGTAGAGTCATTAGTCCTATCAAAATTCAACTACTCTGATAGTTTTTGGTCCCCGTCTTTTAAAGCGTACTCAGCGTCTTATCCAGAGAGTTCAGAATGCTTGCGCTAGGTTTTGCTTTGCTATACCACCACGAGAACATGTTACGCCATTTCTAAACCAACACTACATCCTTAGAATGAAGTCACGCAGAAAACTCCATTTAGCTACTCTTCTTTTCGGTGTCGTCAAGTTTGGTGCGCCCCCTTATCTCTATGATAAGCTTATTTGGTTTAAGAAAGAGGGAACGAGGAGAAAATGTTGCCCTATTCTAGCAAGACTCCAAGGTTCTTCTGCAGCTTTCAGGGGTAGTTTTCGTTACGCAGCTACAAAATGCTGGAATAATATTCCACCACCAATCAAGGACCTAAAACATATAAATGCGTTTAAACTTAAATTAAAACAGTTCCTCCTCCGCGCTCAGAAGGAGGATGAAAGTCTTAAAGATAACGATAGATCTGTTATCTGAATTATCTTATTTATTTTATGTGCTTTAAATAATATGTGCTTTAATATCGGACTAAATTGCACAGTCATTCGCGGTTTCTGTCTATAGTTTGTCGTTGCATCGTCGCGTTGTTTGTATACCTCTAAACGGCGTAATTTGTTCGGCCTGACTGACCCAGCCACAGCCTCCCGACCGACCGGCAACAATGGTATTGCAATATTATTTTATAATTTTTAAATTGTATAATACTCTAATATTTGGGTGCTTTCATAGGTTTGTTTGTATTTGTTTTTCTTTTTTAATATTTTTCTTTTTTTTGTTATCATGTCTACAACACGTACCTGGCGACCGTAACGTGACCCGATCCCTCTGGTCTTCACTGAACACCAGCGCTGGGAGCACACACCAGTGTGCACCCAGCATAATGCTGAGTGAAGACCATATTTCCTTAAACACTGCTACGCACAAGGTAAATTTATTTTGTAACTTAGGTCGTATAAATTGGCATAGAATTAAGGCTAATTGTGTATAGTAGTTTTAAGGTAAATAAAATATTTTTCATTTCATTTTCATTTCATTTTCATTTCATTTTCATTACAATACAATACAAAAAAAGCTTTTTTTTGCTCACCATAAAAATAACATAACAAGGAGACATTACACAAGACAAATATGGGGGGCCTTATCGCTTAGACGCGATCTCTTCTAGGCAACCTTTGGATGGAAAGAATTATTTGAATTTAACAAAGGCTGGGGATGTTCCAAAGACATTGTAAAATAGATATTAACATACCGATTATATTTTGAGTAGGTGCCTACATACAAATAATAAATAATAATAATAATAAAGTGAAAAACTCGTGTGAAGTCCACCATATCCTCTTCTATTTTTTTATACTAATTTGTCGGGGTATTTTTCTCCCATGCCTAGCAACATTTTCATAGTAATGGCGTCGTATTCAATTTATTTATGACATTCGATGACTTTTTCACGCAAAATTATATACTTAATAGTACTGACAAGTGAAATGAGATTAATAGCAGTATTATTTTTCTTGTTACTACCTATTGTTTTATTTTAACACAATTTCACCGAACAACAACACCATGTATTTACACACCTATATTTATGAGCGAAGTGCTTTCCGCGTCATTTTAACTAATGTCGGTTCGAATTTAAAATGGCGACTGCTGTGTCGTAATAATTTGGCTTTACCTCGTTTGTGTCAACTCTTTCTAAGTCTTCTTTTTCAAAGACCTACAAAATTATTAGGATCAAATACTTTAGGTAGGTACGTATGGACAATATAGGAATACCTAGGTAGGTAGGTGTAAATACAAAGTTGATGCCCTTTGAAACTGAAACAAGAATGCAAATTTCATTTGCATGCTAAAATAAACATTTATGTAAGTACTTAGAATTATAATTATTTGCCCAGCAACCTGTTTTGTATCTTTTCCATACTTATAAGGGTAAGGTAAAGTGCAGTCACTGCCAAAATTTTTGCAAAAATTCCTAAGGTTGGTAGGTATATTTAAGATTTTTTTAAATAATTATAGCTTTGTGGACCTTTATTAACAAAGATAAATGACAATTAAATAATAGATATCAATGAAATATATAGTAAGTTAAAGTTATTAACTTACTGCAGACTGTTAAGTTTGATTATACTCGTAGTTATCACTGAAATCAAAATGTGGCATCCACGCCGATACCAAATTTATACAGAAATACCGAATTCGCATTTATTTTGCTAGTATTTTCATTTGATTATAAGTATTATATGATAGTTTTTGTTTGCAGCTGTTTCCCAACACTTAAAGTACCTACCTACCCCACAAAAAGTCAGTGCAAGCATATCTATACTCTGGCCAAACTGAACAAACAATGTTTGTAAACATTGCCCCCATACTTAACCTAAAAAAAACTCTCATGTTGTCGGTTTTGAGTCAGAATTTGCACTACTAGTCACTTTTAGCTCTTTCCTACTCTACAATGCATAACGCTGACAAAATATTTTGTTATTTACTAACATTGTAGTACATTGTGATTGGCTGAAATATAGGTGACCGCATTGCATGCTTATGTACATTATGCGTTATTTCTGGTACATACGAAGAAAGAAAGAAAGAAATTGTAAAAAGTAATGGTGCAGTATTTGGTGTAAAGTGAATTGAATAGAATTATAGTTATATTTTTCCTTTATAGTTATCCTTTGTCTTTTTTTTATTGGTTCCGTACCCGAAGGGTGAAAACGGAACACTATTACTAGGCCTCCGCTGTCTGTCCGTCCGTCCGTCTGTCACAGGGCTCTATCTCATGAACTGTAAGAGGTAGACAGTTGAAACTTCCAGAGACTTGAATTCCCTTGCCGCTATAACAAAAAATAATAAAAATAAAATAAATATCCAAATTAAAGGGGGTTTCCATACAAAAAACCAAAAAACGTGTTTTTGTTTTTTGCTCTGTGCTCTATGTTTGTATCTTGTATCTCTTGAACCACAATAGGTGAAAATGAAACTTTCCATAAATAAGAAACACATAACAACAAATACTAAAAATATAAACATATAGAAAATTTAAAGGGGTCTCTGAACAAGTGAAAATTTGTCGTTCTTTTAAAAAGCTTACTGTTTTTTGCATCATGGAATCCTTCGTGTGCGAGTCGACTCGCACTTGGCGGTTTGTTTTTGCTGGTAACTCTACAAGCTCCTACACATTCTATCCGTAGGTACGAGTACCTATTGCGATGAATTAGTGATCTGATCACCCACAGCCTTGGACCGCGATAATTTAGTGCTAATCCACCGCTAAACAGCTGGCTGCTGATAATATAGCAGCTATATTATAGCAGCTATATTATAGCTCTTAATAGAGTTATGTAAGTACGTTTTATAACGTAAGGATTTTTTATATTCTTTTGGAGATGGGATGGGAGAAAATGCAGATTTTTAAGGTTCTAGGTAGTGTACCATGGATGAAACCGCCTGATAAGGCCGCCAATTTCATTGCTTTAGGTACCTACAACTTGCTTAATAACGTGAAGAAATAAAAGTATTATCTATAATAAAAAATATATATCTATGTATGTATTTATTGTATTAAGTATATGATATCAGTCATCTAATACCCTAACACAAGCTCTGCTTAACTTGGGGCTAGATGATGCTGTGTGGATTGTCCAGCATTATTATTATTATTACCATTATTTATTATTATTATTAATTCATAGTGCTAATCCAATGCTAGTGATGGTATTATAGCTTTTAATATAGAGTTATGGTAGAATTTGTATCAGCTGGAAATAGGATGGGCAAATCCACGTTTTTAACCGTTTACAAAACAATGGCATCTCTATTGTTTCATTTCTTGGAGGTTTTTTTTATTTATCGTGGTTAAAGATGATGTAGATTGTAAATTATGGCGCTCTGACTTTCGTGAGACTTTGGCATATACATAGGTGCACGTCTCACGTGAGATGTTGGCTTATAGGTGCACGTCTCACGTGAGACAGATGTTAATAAGTACCTAATAGGTAGTTAATAGGTATTTGCTGACAGTGATAGAGATATTATGTTATGTGTCGAATGTACAGACAGACATACAGACGACGCGAAGGGGGCGCCGCCGCCGCCGCGCCGCCCGCCGCCAGGCGTAGGGTTAGTACCTAATAGGGTCCCGTTGGCACCCGTTGGGTACGGAACCCTAGAGGTAAAATGTCAAGCACACAAATGAAGATGCAATTATTTTGCAGAGTCACCAATAAAATGATAAATAAATCGAATAACCAACAATTGGATTGTAAATGTGAGAAGCAGCAGTGCATATGAGTCGGTGCCTCTGGAATGATATACAGGGTGAAGCATTGACATAGGGAACTCACGAGAAATGGTCGCATGGAATAAATTTACATTGCAAGCAAAAGGTGCTGTTGCGCACCGATATTGGCAATGGCGTAAGACCTGGAAGTCAATTCTCGCCAATTTATCACTCGATATTTATCAAAAGAACTGTCAAATTTGATAGTTTTTATATGAAAGATCTGTCAAATTTGACAGTTCTTTTGATATTTATCGATTGATAAATTGGCGAGAATTGCCTTCCATCTTACGGCCGATTCCTACGGCATTGGGTAGGGAGGGGTGAATTTAGCCTCCCACACCTGGCACTGTGTGCACACCTGCCCTTGTCAACAAAGTATTTAACATTGGTAGGTACACAACTCTTAATTTTTCTTTATTGTGTATTATATTTTTGTAACTGTGCTTTATATGGACTACAACCAACGCAACGGTCTGAAATAAATGATTTTAATTTCGTTTAAATTTTATTTATTTTTATTGTTGAGAGGTATAAAAATATTAAGGCAAATTTTGCAGCGATAAAAAACCTGCAAATACCATAGATTTAATTACCTGCTTAAATGGTAAAAAACGTAGATTGTTTTCATGCACACAGGGTGTGCATGAAAACAATCTGGCAACTTATGAAAAACAAAATTTATCTACGTCTTTGCAGGTTTTATTTCGCCTCTCGCAAACCGTAATAGATTACTAGCTCGCTCGTAGAATAAGTACCGGAGCTCCATGACTACAACTATAACAAAGTGATCGATCATCCTGTATTTGGCGGAACTTCCAGTCATCTTGTATAGTTCATCAATGGGTTACAAAAGTTAAATTGGTAAAACAAATACGCAGAGGTCAGATTGATTCTCCAATGACATTTGTTATGCTCTGTTAATTATTAAAAGTTCCTTTCTGCATTTTATTAAAAAAAGTCCGATGGTTCTATTTAAAGCTGGACAACACTTTTCCGGAATGAAAGCGGCTAGGGAGCCAAAGGAATTATATGTATTTTAGAATAAGCAGGTACGTTATCCATACTATTCATACTTATATTATAAATTCGAAAGTAACTCTGTGTGTCTGTCTGAGCTTTTCACGCCTAAGCAGCTGAACGGATAACAATGGAATTTGGCAGGGAGGTAGATGGTATTCCGGGGATAGACATAGGCTACTTTTAAAACCAAAAAAGAGCGTGCGAAGCTTCGGGCAGCAACTAGTTTAGTATAAATTCGAAGTGCCGCCGCCCGTTGCGGTCGTGTCGTAAGAATCGAGCCCTCTAACCCAGCTCGTGGATGTCGACTAAGGGTACCTATTAGAGGTAAGGGAACAGTACCTATATTTAACTCCTCCCTTGTATGGAGGGTGGCCCTACATTTGCATTTTTTTTAAATCGCTGCGCACAATTAAAATTATATATTTGGATAGCGAAAACTAAAAAAAAAAAATCTTATAAGGTAATATCCTAAAGCGTCAGGTTTCTGAGATAATCACATATGAAAATAATTATATTTTTTCTGCATATTTGAATATCTTTAGGACATTATGATATCTAACATGTTTTATTGGGCTTCTATCCAAAATTTGGATAGAGAACAAATAATTATGTAGTTAATATAATTATGTAGTTGTTCGGGCGACCTGCCGGTTCAACCTAGCAGTTTTATACGAAGGGGTTTGACACTTCTTATCTTCGCCAAGTCAAACGAATCGTCTGAATTCAATTGTTTCAATTTTAGAGAGATTTCACAGTTGAACGTCCGAGCCCTTCTTTAACCTCTCGGATCCAAGAATGGCACATGGAAATTCAGTGCTATTCCCAAAGAAATAGAGATCACAATGCGATGACAGTGTAGAGAAATGCCATATCCAAAACCACCAAGTCAATACGCTATCATTATTCAATTGTATTTAAACGGATAAAGCCGTTGTCCCACCGCGGCGCACGCTACGCTCGGCTACGCGGCGCATTTTAGCTGCGTGGGTTCGTTTGACATCGTGTGTCTAAGATTCCACTGCAGCACACATTATACATGAAAATTAACCCACGATTATGTAAAACTGTAGCGCATCACAATTTTGACGTCCCACTTCCCGCAGTGAAGCTACGCACGCGTTTACCACGTGCATAGCGTTGACAGAGTTGAGCTGCGTGGGTGCCATATCCGAGCAAGCCACGCGTGTAGCAATGAGGTCATTAATCTCGCATTAGTGCGTAGCGTGTTCAGGGGTTGCAGTGGAAGTTATCACCTACATTTTCTTGCAAAGCGAATCTAGTGCGTACGTTACACACATGCGTAGCCTCTCCGTGCGCAGCGGTGGGGCAGCGGCTTAACAACCACACGACCTATTATCAACTGGTAGGTATCTGGTTTATCTCATGCGTATGCATGAAGCTCGTATGCATATGTAAAATGAACCCGTTGTAATAAAATACTACGATATGTGGCGAGCTGGACAACCGCAATGTTGGGTGATTATTATAGAATGAATTTTGGAATAAAATTACATTGCCGTTTGCGAAGCTTTGACGTTTTTCAAAGTTTAGTTTGACAACCAAACTCGTTATAGGTTCGCCCCTCTAGATCCGTCCATACCCGATCTAACCACATCTAAAACTTTCTAAAACAAATTGTAAGTGTTATAAATTTTTATGAATTTTGACTTATCGGTTTTGAACATTTAGTAATAGTTTGATTGTTTTGAAAAAATAAAAATCCAACTTAAATTTTTTTATTATTTACACTGTCTAACTTGTTTAAGTTTTGCAGGACAAATACTTACTTATCCCTAGAAAATAATATTTTCTTGGAACCATTTCGTAATATTAACTTCTATAATAATAGCGAAAGAACCATCCAAATAGGTCCGCAATTGACGGCGTAATCGACGAACATACATAAAAACCGCCAAGTGCGAGTCAACTCGCACACGAAGAGTTCCGTACCGTAAAAATCAGGCAACTTTTACAAAGAACATCAAATTTTCACTTGTTCGGAGACCCCATTAAATTTTCAAACGGACGGACGGACAGCGGAGGCTTAGCAATAGGGTTCCGTTTTCACCCTTCGGGTACGGAACCCTAAAAAATACATACATACAGCCGAACATACTACCTTCTCTTTCTTTGAATCGATTAAAATCCTTCGCGAACCTAAACGAAGATAAAGACAACATTTCCCAAAAATCTGAATAATATCTTTACGCAGGTATCCTATCGAAATACCAACAAGAGGCTTTGGCAATCTTGCATTATGATAAGCACAGCTCGGCTACCGTTTCGATAAAACACTAGAAAAGTAATCCCGTATTATATAATATTCTTAGATAGCCCCGAACATCGATAAAGCAACAGCACGCCAAGGTCGACAATGCAGCTTGCAGTCGACCTTGGCTGAAACTATCTGAAACTAATAGCTGGAAGGCTGGACACGGACTGCGCTTTCGTGAAGCACTGGACGCGCACAAATAGAGCCATGCGCTCATGGAGATTGTTTGTCCCAGATTGTGCGTTCCATTCATAAGATGTTGTTCATATTACTTTTGTTCTTATTACCTATTCTATGGCTGAAATATGTATCGTGTATCTAATCTGAAATAAACTTATTGAATTGAAATTGAATTGAATTGACGACCTTGGCGTAGTGAGCGTAGGTCTGCCTGCGACGCAGGTTTGGTTCCCGTCTCGGGATAAATGTTTGTACGATCTACATATGTCTGTTCTGGGTGTTGTCTATGTATAAAAAAAAACTATTTATAGCCTGCTTTTTATCCCATAAATCAGTTTTCTTCTCTTGGGATTAGAATTAACATTTAAACGTTTCTATAGAAAGAACGCGTGCGAACCCGCGGGCAAAAACTAGTTCCAACTAAGGTCATGAATGATACATGAAATTATTTATAAAAATGTATATTAGTTGCCCATAAAACGGAGTGATAAAAAGCAAATAAATAAATAAAACCTGATTTTTAGAGCACTCAACTGAATCAATCGATAATTTGGAGTATCACCATGCCATAAATTATCTTATCATAATATTATCAAGTATCGATAAACGAATATAATGTGGCGGTGACAAAATTATCTTGTTAGTCATAATATAAGGCTCTTGTTTTAGCATAGTACCTACCATTATATCCTGTGATAATTGCCTACTGAAAATAGTGTCTTTATTAACAAAGAAAATAACAATCAAATATATAAATATGCTGGACAATCCACATAGCATCTTCTAGCTCCAAGCTTGGAGCTAGCTATAGCTATACAGAGCTTGTATTATGGGTACTAAATGACTGATATGACCTACTTAATATATGTAAATACATTACATAGATATATATTTTTTATTATACATAGAAAATACGCAGAACACCCGGAACAAATATTTGTAGATCGTACTAACATTTGTCCCAAGGCGGGAATCGAACCCGCAACCTCCTGCGTCGCAGGCGGACCTTCGCCCGACGCGCCTCATCGGTCGACTAATAATATAAACTAATGAGAAAGAATATTTACAATTGAAACAATTGAGCTAACTGCAGACTGTTTCAAATAATCTACAGGTAGCTCAACTGATCCATATCAATACCAGTCGGAAGCGTCCCCAAGACGCTGGCTGTATTGCCCCGCTGTATGGCAATGCTGATGCGCTGCGCCAGATACTCACCAGCTCTCGGGTCACGCGTTGCTTCAACCATACGCTTTTTGAAAACCGGAGAGCATCGGTACACCGCCACAGACCTAGGTTCTAGACCACAGAAATCTAAATAATAATCATTCAGATTTCTGTGGTCTAGTATGTCCCTAGGTCCAGTTTTAGGGTTTTTAAGATCGGAGATCGGTTTCGAAACCCTTAGCTCGCTTTTTCTGTCCTTTTTTCCGTCTTTTATATCTCAGCAACTACAGCAGCAAATAACTTGAAATTTAAAATAATAATACATTTCATGCGTCTGTGCAGATTTAATGAAAAATCAATGAAAAAATATTTAAAATGAAACTGAAAATTTTCAGCACAAATTGTGATGTTGAAATTTTAAAAGAAACCTTGTAGGTCACAAGGTCAAGTGGTGTATCAAAAGAAAAGTATCGGTTTGTACATCTCAAAACAGTTTTTGAAATTTCCGTAGATTTTATACTTTCTGAAATATTTCGAAAAAAGTCGAGATGTTTACCTACCCCCTAAGTTGGCGAACCGATAAATTTGAAATGTTGGTACCTGACATTTTTAGGTATTCACAAAATAGCAAAATCTCTAACTGGTACCTATAGTGCATATTTGTATACTTGACAAACGTTCGAAACCCTCGGCGCGCGAGTCACACTCGCACTTGACGGATCTAGTTTTAAATTTACAAGGTCTTATGCTACAACCACTAAGCATGACCAGTCTCGCTCTTCTACCGATCGAAACTTCAAACTTAACGAACTCTTTTTTCTTCGTCCTAAGGTTGCCTAGAAGAAATTTACCACAGAGCATATATGTCAAATTTAACTATTCCTTGTAGATACTTTTGCTGCCGGCTGTAAAATGAGAATGTTCCTATTGGTTTAATACCTACTGAGCTACCAGGAAAATTAAACCCGCATGGTTTGAGTTTGTTACACGAAATCTGTTTATTTTCCCTTTATCACTTTGCCGTCGTACAAGGTAGTTTTCAGGGCCATATCCTAACCTGGTCGTTGAACCGAACACGCGATGTTCACACAAATATTTGTACAGGGGGCACCAGGCGAGGTATGGCTATTGTACCTAGGTAGAAAGTTTGAACTGAATAATAGAAATGAAGTTCGATTTAATGAAGTTCAAAATTGGATGAATCGTGTTAAAATAATTGAGTTTTTCAAAGCATCGTTATTTACAATCAACATCATCAGGTATTTATCTTTTTCAAAATTTTTCGTTTGAAACAATCCATCTATGAAGGTTTTGTAAGTAAATATTTTCTTGATGTGTATAATTAACATGGACGAAGAAAAATAAACCGCCAAGTGCAAGTCGACTCGCACACGAAGGGTTCCGTACCGTAAAAATCAGGCAACTTTTTTAATGAATATCAAATTTTCACTTGTTCGGAGACCCTTTTAAATTTTCAACTTATTTTTTTTTTAGTATTTGTTATTTAATTATAGAAAGTTTCATGTCTATCTATTGTAGTTCAAGAGATACAGCCTTGACAAATTAAAAGCAAAAATACCCAAAAAAATCACGTTTGTTGTATGGGAGCCCCCTTTAATTTTAATATTTATTTTTATTATTCATTGTTATAGCGGCAAGAGAAATACACATTATCTGAAAATTTCAACTGTCCACCTCTTACGGTTCATGATATATAGCCACGTGACAGACGGACAGACGGTCGGCGCGGCGGCGGGGCGGTCGGTGGAGGCTTAGTGTTAGTAATACGGTTCCATTTTCACCCTTCGGGTACGGAACCCTAAAAATGAGTTTAATCTCCAAAACAAAATATGGTCTGGATGTAACACTTTGCTCACATTGCTACCTGCTAGTCACATTATCCTTGAGTAATCTATACTTAGGTACCTACTACGTTTTATGGAAAGGCAACACGAAAGACAAACGGTGAACAATTTTTTTTTATTCTCAATAAGTCAAGGTACTTTTTAGTCATGAATTTGACTATGTCAATCCTGTATTTTAACTATTTTTTTACTACATAGTATGTATAACTAAATTAAATCTAACACTAACCTAAATAGTTTTATTGAAAATAAAAACTAGATAGGTTAACAAACCACAGTACCTAGGTAAAGTAAGTACCTATCTTTTAAAGATATAATATATAAGTACCTTAAGTAGGTACTCAAAGTCAAAGTCAAAAACTCTTTATTTCCATATATACAATAAATGTACCTACACTTAGAAAAGGTAATAATAATAATTAAACACTGACACGGAAATAAAGCCATATTTTTGATTTCAATCGCTTCGGTATGACTGTAGACTAAAGTAAAGAAGCGACGAAGAAACCTTTAGCCAGTTAGTTAGTTGTTATTTTTCGAGTTGGAGCAAATCCCGTCCCAAGCTTTTTTATCCTCTAGATAATCTGATATTTTATAGTAGGCCTTTATACACAAGAAGGTTTTGACAATTTGTTTGAATTTATTTACTAATAATTTTTGCAACTCACTAGGAGTTTTGTTGTAGAAGCGTACCTATAGGTACATTGCCCTTTAAAAGATACTTTACTATATACCTACCCGAGTGCGTTGACTGGGTTTTACTGATGTAATAAACGTATATCCATACCTATTTATACATATTATAAATAAATAAATAAATAATGCTGAACATTCCACACAGCATCATCTAGCCCCAAGCTAAGCAAAGCTTGTGTTATGGGTGCTAGATGACTGATATACATAATACAATACATTACATATACATATTTTATTTATTATACATAGAAAATACCCAAATGTTATAAATTTGAAAGTAACTGTCTATAATGTCTGTAACCTTTCACGTCTAAACGACTGAACAGATCACAATGAAAGCTAGTCCTATATAAAAACATACGCAGGCAACATGTTGTTAATAAAAATAAATTAAGTAATGAATGCATTTCATTTGCATTAATGTTTCTACCTAACCTTTATTTAACCTCGCACACCTGACGTACTGTTTTGATAATAAAGTAGGTACTTATCTACTTATACATAACTCATTTAAGTATCTTTACGTACATCAGTTTTTTTTAATTTTCAGATAATTACAAATTTATATTATTAACGATAATTGTTGACCCTTGGACTCTAGAATTTCCATAAAAAGTTAACTTTAGATAGGTAGCAAATTTATCTAAAGCACTACGGTACCTATTAACCTGCCTATTTACTTACCTACCTAAATACCCTATGTTGAATAACTATGAGCAACCCGAACTTTTGATAGTCCAATAAAAACACCAAAAAAATGTATGATTTTAGGTTTTGACCCATTTTAAACCCACAAATTTTAATATTTCATACAATGACACACATAGGTAGTTATTATCCATATCCATACTAATATTATAAATTCGAAGGTAACTCTGTCTGTCTGCCTGTCTGTCTGTTACCTTTTCACACCTAAACGGCTGAACGGATCTCAATGAAATTTGGTAGGGAGGTAAATGGTATCCCGGGGATGGACATAGGCTACTTGAAAAGCGCTTGCAAAGCCGCGGGCAGCAGCTAGTACACCTATACATAGAACAACAAATAGCAAAAGTTTAGGAACATTTTATCTTTACCTACTTAATGTCAGTAGGTATCTCCTCAATATTCTGACACTTAGGTTTGTTATTTCGTTATCTGGTAAAAGTAGCATCCTGTTCTGTGCCGCCCTGTACTCCGATTATTGAGGGTCGCGGGGTCAAAAGGATGCACTCTTCGATTACTAATTGTACTAAGTAGATACATCTAGATGCTGCTGCATCCATTTCCTGATCATGTTTAACTAACTATGTAGGTAGGTACCTACTATAATAACTCTTAAGGTTGAATATAAAGTTTAGATTAAGGCGCTAATCCGACTCACTCTAGCGCCGCCACCTATTTTATCTTATTATTACGATAAAAAAAGGAATTTTGAAAAATCTTTTGGGCAGTTTTTGAAACCTATCACAAGCTTTTATTTTAATGCCTCTGTAATAGTTTTATTTTGTATAGTTTATGCTTCGATCAATTATATCACTTTATGCAAAGATTTGAAATTGCTCTTTGTGGCCACCAAACTCTGTTTTCGCATCACTGTCTAAACCTCAGACCAATAATCATACGTCTAAACTATTTTTTTTTCTTTTAAAACTATTACAGAGGCATTAAAAAAAGTCTATGATAGGTATGATGATATGATAGGTACCTATGGTAGGACAAACTGCCCCATGGATTTTTGAAAATTCCTTTGTTTAATGTATAATCAGATAAAATAGGTGGCGGCACTAGTGTGGGTCCGGGTAGCACCTTAAGGTAAGGTTTTTTTTTTACCATTCAATCTCACTTAATAGTTTACCTTTAACCCTTGGACGAACGAAATCACCCTCCCTTCCTGATCGAAGCTTTAGCCTCTAACCCTTTAAGAACATTTGAAAGAATACAACTCTCATTCATTCGAAAACCATGAATAGCAGCTTTGTTTGAAGCAAGATGATTTCTTTTTGGGTTTTTATTTTTGTTGCTATCTAAAGTACCTAATTTGCCGCATATCGTAAACCATTTTCTAATTAACCCATGATAAAACCAACTTTGATTGTATTTTAGGAGCATTTGCATTTGGGAATATGTTGATTTTTTGCCCAAAGCTATCTATTTTCCCATGCTCAACAAATAGTGTCAGTGAATTAAGGTTATTTTTTCATATTTCAATAGAAAATGGTTTATGATTTGCAAATTACTTTTCCGCTAGTGTTAGCACGCAGAAAAAGTTAATAAACCGCCAAGTGCGAGTCGAATCGCATACGAATGATTCCGTACCGTAAAAATCAAGCCTCTTCAAAAAACATCAAAATTTCACTTGTCCCTCACGGTCCCTCGCTCGCGTTTCCTTTAAATTTTAAATTTTATTATATTTTTAGTATTTATTATTATTATTACAGTTGAAGTGTTACTTATTTATAGAAAGTCTCATGTATTGTGGTTCAAGAAATACAACCTTGGCAAACGAAGAGCAAAAATCGCCAAAAAATCACGTTTTTTTATTAATATTTTATATATTTATTTTTAATATTTTTTGTTATAGCGACAAGAGAAATACACATTCTCTGAAAATTTCAACAGTATATCTCTTACGGTTCATGAGATAAAGCCCTGTGACAAACGGACGGACGGACGGAAGGACAGCGGAGGCTTAGTAATAGGGTTCCGTTTTCACCCTCCGGGTACGGAACCCTAATAACCAATCGTGCGCCAACACGAAACATAAGACATTTAGGTAAGTGTTAAGATTTTATTAAATAAAATAGGTAATGCAATGAGGTGTTTATATTATAATATTATTGAGGTAATGTAATGATAATGACTTTAAAAGGTAACTGTTTCTCTCTTTAGAGATAGGTACCTTGTTACTTACTTAGGCGAAGGGTGCCAATGGGAATAAGTAGGTAGGTAGGTACACCAGGTACCTACCCAAATTGTGCGTGAGGGAATTATGAGGGCCCTGTATACCTACGTGACCTAGGGATCGCAGTAGTGCGGAAAATAAATTCTTACAATAAATAAGAAGTAGGTAGGTAGGTACCTACTTTATAATTAATCCTTTCCCGCACTTCCAGACTGTTATTTTGACGTAAATTAGGTAGATACCTAGAGCATGCATTTAGTGAAGAAATAAGAACCGGGAAATAAACCTAGGTACTTCTAAGAAAAAAGCTAGGTACGAGTTTTTTTTTCAGTTTGTGTACGTGAAAATACGAGTTTTTTCAAAATATTTCAAAATACAAAATTCCAAATGCTTTATTTCCTTTAGTTAGACCATACAGGACTCTTGGACACGTCACAAAATTCAAATTACATAAGTAAAACTAGAAAATAAAGCGATACTTTGATTTTTGCTCACTACTACCAGTATCTACTATCGGGATTGATTTTAAAAGTACCTATAGGTGGTGGTGGGATAATTCATATCTGATTTTAGAAAACTTAATACTACTGTTTGGTAGGTCACATAGAAAGAAGAATCAAAAATGAGGGTAGGTTAAAATGAAAGAGCTGCATGCAGGTAGGTTAGACGTAAAGCACCTGGGTTCTAATCGAACGAAAGAAAAACGTAGAATGATTATAAAAATATTTATCTTGTCTAGGTACGTTAATTCGCACACCTGATTAGGTAAATAAATAAATAATGTTGCATAATATTTAGACCAATCTGAATTTTATCGCTAGTGGCATAGTACTTACTACAACGAAATAAATTGAGTACCTACTTAATCCAGTTTTAGATTTGTGTTTATTTTAATTGTTAGCTGTAACGCACTCCTTTATTATTATTAGCTATAATAATCCATAATAATTACTACCGGCACCACGTTACAGGTGTCTTATAGGTAATAGGTAGGTAGGTAGGTAATAAAACAAACGATAAAATAAAAAATCTTACCAAAATATTAAATCAGCCACAAAAATGTCACAACACCAACACTGGCCACTGAACTGAGAATATAATAAAAACTAAAAAGATAACGTTCGATTTTTGAATTATGTAACGCGTTGCTAACGCGCGGAGGACGGTTTGGCGCGCGCTACGGCTCCCACGGATTTCGGTACACTGGCCAAATTATTTAAAATCACCCATCATTTCTGTTCTGCGTTGGGATTACGCAATAAACTACCTTCTTTTATAAAAAATCAAGCACAGAATCAGGGCATTCTGACCCGGATTATGTCTGTTTGATAAGTTTTATGAAAGATAACCTCCAAATTCTGTCCAAATATTTTCACAAGACTTGTTTTGATCGTCTGACGTCATGCAAGGGAACGACCTTTGAAAGCCACGCCTCCAGTGACGTAGACGGAGCGGATTTGGTTTTGCTCCTTTCCGCTATTTTTAGCTTGAAATAACAGATGGCATATTGAAAATTAAATTATTGACTCTTTGTTAGCTCGATCATTTGTGATACTAGATACTAGGTAGGAACTTTCATTAGGTAGGTACTTATTATAACTAAGACCGCCAATTGTCGCTTAGTTTTTTATTTGTCTTGTTGTAAATACCTAGTTCTATATTAGATTTAAGTGTGCAATAAAGTATAGGTACCTACCTATTGTATCTAGGTATCCTACTATTGAATATAAACTACCCCACACTGTAAAGCCTGCTCACTCGGTAGTAAAACGCATTTAAGATTCGTTTAGGGTCATGTTTCAAGTCTCGGCTTTTTGACATAATTTTATTGAATTTCACAGAACGTTGCGGCGAGTATTCGGGGAAGTTACTAAGTACATTGAATTACTTTAACTAGTAATTATAACTCAATGGTAGGTAGCACAAGTGCTACCTACCATTGAGTAGGTATAAAATTATGTCAAAAAGCCGAGACTTGAAACGTGACCCTAAACGAATCTTAAATGCGTTTGACTATTCGGGAGTTTAACTCTGCGCTCATTCATCCAATACCGCAACAACACAAAACAAAAACGTGCATTCAAATATAGGCTTAAACTCGTTATCTTTTGATACATTTTTCCCGCTTCAAACGAGTGGTCCGCGAGCTGTTTGTCAGCTAATGCCGTCAATATAAAATTTACCTAAATGTTAAGAGTGCCCATATTTGAATGCACATTTTTGTGCTGTGCTGCAGCGGTGCTTTTTAGGTTTACGAAAAGCTTTAAGCTAAGTACCTACTTACCTATTTTATGCTGCTAGTTCTAGCACTCATTTATCCAGGCACCGCGTGAGTTTGGATAAATTAAAGCTATGAAATTAAATAGGAGGAAAAGGATGTCCGGCGGCGGCGGTGGCCATCTGCCTAAAGCGCGGAGATTGATTTCATAACCTTAGGTACCAGTCGTTTCATAAGTTCATAGGTATGCTGTAAGTAAAGTATAAGTACCTACCTATGTATTAACTTTAACCACAGCCCGGACTCTCGCCCATTTCTACATACAAAAGTCGCGTCTCGGCGCATACATGCGCAACTGCGTGTATGACGTCTAGGGTCACTTCATGAACACTTATATCGTGCGAGTGAGACAGTTGCGAAAACTGAAACGCATTTTATTTTTTATTTTCCTCACAAAAAGTGTAATTAAACCTCAAAACAGAAGAAATTTCGTATGACCATGATCAAACAAACAAAAACATAGAACACCAACGGCGTCGACTGTCAAAATCATTACATGCCAATTGCCATCTGCGTTCCGTGAATGAGCCGTACATCCCGCGCATTTAGTACGTAAACCGAACTCGACTATGGGCCGGCGGGGTGAGGAAGGTCGGTTAGGTGGGGGGCGAAGAGTGTCCATTCTATACGTACCTATTATTATATTATCTCGCGTTTTGCAAGTTTCTTTGAAAACTGTAAAAAATTCCGCTCTCGTTGCCCACTGAAATTCAATTGACTCATTCTTTCAATTTAGGTGTCCATCATCATTACAAAATAAATCACTGATTAAATTCACATGATCTCTTCCATCAATGTCAATATCGTTCGTGATATAGGTCACTGATCTACATTGGCTCGTAGCAGCCAAGCAGGTCACCAAAATCTGTCGCCAATATATGTTTAGGTAGGTAGGTATCTATCTCAATCCGGTCTTGGCCAGTCAGGATCATCAAGGTTGATTGAAAATGACAGTAGACCTCTATGGTGATTTGTATACCACAGTAGGTAGGCCTCTGTGGTGAGAAGAAAACTTCGAAATTTGATATCATACAAAACAACATATAGGTAGGTAAATTATTATACAGTACCATAATAAACGTTATTTGATGCAAATATAAGTGGTTTATTATTATCGATACCCAGTTTCGAATGTCGATGTAATCGACATTCGAAGACATTAGACATCCTTCCCAATAAATATAAGTCCACAATATGTAAAAAAAAACCCTACCTAAATTATGCTTTGTGGAGTTCCGTACCCGAAGGGTGAAAACGGAACCCTATTACTAAGCCTCCGCTTTCCGTCTGTCCGTTTATCACTGTCACAGGTCTCTATCTCATGAACCGTAAGAGGTAGACAGTAAAAAAATCAGAGAATGTGCCGCTATAACAACAAACAATAAAAATATTAAAAAAATCCAAAAAAAAAATTATACAATTTTTTTACTTTGTCAAGGCTGTTGTATCTCTTGAACCACAATACGTAGATACATGAAACTTTCTATAAATAAGTAACACTTCAACTGTAATAATAACAAATACTATAAATATAATCATTATAATAAAGTTGAAAATTTAAAGGGGTCTCCGAACAAGTGAATATGTGTTTTTTGAAAAAGTTGCCTGATTTTTACGGTACGGAAATTCAACTATTCTTCAAGACTATTTTCATCATCAAGTATCTATCCTTACCTTACACAATTAGACTTTTTACGGCACCTTATACACGCGTTAATTAAATTATCCAGCGTTAATCTTCACATTAATGTGTAGGCAGGCCAGTTGCGTCACAGAGTTTGAAGACGTACGGCACGGCGATCGACGCCACCTTGCCCGCTCCACACAAACGGCAAGACGATTCGTTGACGCTGATTGCGGAGACGTCTAGATTAAACGTACCTACCTACTTTTATCGAGAAACTAAATAGGATTTACTATTATTTTTGGTGGTTTGAGTATTCCTATATTTCAGTAAATATATACCTCTACAAGAACTTTATGGTACCAATAATAGCCATGATAGTTTCAACTTTTTATTTTCAAGTATATTTAACCCAACAAAACTATTTACATCACAATACAAGTGCTAATAAGACTATCACATATGACCAGCGTTAATAGCAGTAGCGTTAATCTTCACATTAATGTTAACGCATGCCAGTTGCGTCACGAACAGTTTGAAGACGTAAGGCACGGCGATGGATGCAACCTCGCCCGCTCCACACAAACGGCAAGACGTGTCGTTGACGTTCATAGCGGCTGGGCCTAAGAGGGTACCGCATTTTGTACATAGGAGGGCCTGGAGACAAAAAGAGAGAGAGAAAATAAATAACACTTAAGGGGCGAACCTAAAACTAAGCTAGATCTCAGCATCACGGGATCCCCGTAGTAATTAACTCGAATTAAATATAATTCTACATTTTTTCTTTGGTTCCTTGAATGTGAAAAAACCCTCTTAAGGAATAAAGAGATTTGATAACAATTTATAGTTGAAAATTTGACTTGTCTTATATTCAGATTCATTATTATATTAATAGCCAAATATGCACATAGATAAGTAGCTTATGTTCTAATTAAAGGTAAAGTTAGTACATACACCCTGTTGGGGAGCAATTTATTATTTTGTAGACAGATTACGATTATTAGTCATTTTTCCTTTTGTCACTTGTCATTCACTTTTTATTATAATAATTCAGTTAGTTTCAATTGTAAATACTAGTTCTAATTTGTTTCTATTATTTGACTGTAATTTTCTTTATTTAATGCTTAGTGCTTACTAAGTAAGCCTAAAGAAATAAAGTTATTGACTTCGGACTTCAGTTATCGTGGCCGTGGCGGCGGTCGCGGCGAGAATCGAATCCCCTACAATTCAGTCCGTGGATGTGGTAAGAGTCGACTAGAGGAAGGGCAGCAGCTTCCTTCTGTGTATTTTAACACCTCCACTGCCTGCCACGCGTGGTGATTATGAGAAATCCCTCTTGTATGGGGGAGGCAGGTTCAGCAGTGAACGTTAGTGTGTTGATGAGGTAATGTAATTGTTTACCATTTACAAACATCCATTATTATTCGGTACGTTTTATGGAAATAAATCACTTTGGTTTACATTTTTATCGAAGATAAAACTGTCAGATTTTCTCGATAGTTCTAAAACCTGATAACAGGATAATAATAATTGAACAACGATACGTACTCGACCTGATGGAATAATCATATTTGGCGGAAGTATTACGAATGAGATAAGATAACTAAACATTGATGGTCTAAATAGCAAAAAGCCGATGTAAAATAACTTGGCTAACAAACTTGCATTTCATTTTCAGATTTATTTATTTAATAATTTTGTTGCATATCATAACATTGGTGTTTCAAAATAATTATAGATTATAGATGATTATAGATTAATTAGAATTAAATTCATCAAAGGTTATATAAAAATTAAACTTTTTATATGTAACACATATAAACTTTACTGTATGCCCTATGTAACCTGTATGGTACCATCGGTGCTGAAATAAATGTTTTTTTCTTATTTATTTAAATAAAAATTATAGATTCTTTTTTAATTTTAGTCTAGGCAATTTTAGTTAGGGCATGCGGGAGAATTCTAAACCGGCGTCGCACCCAACACACTTGTAGAGACATACATTACAGAGTAATGTAGATTATACAAATATACCCCAACTCTTCCCGCGGGTGTCGTAAGAGGCGACTAAGGGATATCCTAGGGGCGGGCAGCAGCGCCCCCTGCAGAACAATTCTACCACCAAACTGCGATTCCCAAACCGCATGCCAAGCGTGGGGATTATTGGCATTACCCCCCATGTTATAAAGCCCAATAAGGCGTTTATCAGGGGCCTGCGTCCAGCAGTGGCCAGGTATAGGCTGTAGATTCTACAGCCTATACCGGGCCACACACACAACAAATATTTGTATCATCTACAGTGTAGATGATACAAATATTTGTACTGAGGCGGGAATCGAACCCACAACCTCCTGCGTCGCAGGCGGATCTTTGCCCGTTGCGCCACTGAGCATACATACAGTGCTGCAGTGTTAACAAATTTCGAGTAAAAAATTAAAGGGTACCTCTGTCTTATCAGAACAGTGGAACAGTCTATCCTGCAGTAAGAAGGCGGCGCCGTGAGACAACAGTGCGTCTCGTTCCATCTCGCCGAGTCGCACGCCTCCGCCGCGCCTTCTCCCTTTCACTGGTTGTCGGGTTAGGGCGTCCACTACGCCTGTTGTTCGGACCTGGGGAAAACAAGGGAGTATGTTGAACAAGAAGATTTGTTATTATTTGCCTGGAAGAGATCGCTTCTAAGCGATAAAGCCGTCCATTGTACTTATGTCTTATGTAATGTCTTTTGGTAACGCATTTTGTTGGTGTACAATAAAGTATTTTTCTTTGTATTTGTAGATAAGAAAGGTACTCGCTATGTACATACTCGTATATGGTGAAGAGTGTTGGCTTATGTATATAATGGCGACAAAAGTCACCAAAATGGCGACCTCTCAACAAAAAGACGGAGAAGTCGCCATTTATCGGTATATTAGGTTATTGATTAGCAGTTCTTTCATCTTTACATAGTTTACTCCTATGGCTCAGCGAAGTGTCTCTTGGTTTCCCATTAAGTGAAGTCGTCAGTGTGGTCTGTCCTGACAAAATTTCCCGCCAGATCTCTGTTAGTGTCTCAAACTTATACATACTTCAATGGTGTTCCATATTATGTGGAAGACCACCGTTAGTTTACCAACCTTAACCCAACCTATGCTGTGGTAGAGCCTATTTGTGACTACCGGTCTTACATTTAGTGCCTTCCATCCTTTGCTGTGTGTTGCTCTTAGTATAGACCCAAAGAATATTCCACAAAAAACCGCTCACAACGCGATGTGAGCGGTTTTTTCTAGTTCTTTCTAGATTATCACTAGAAGAAAGATTCTCTTTCTTTCGCTACGAGGCAGTCAGTCTTCTGTCAACCTAGACCTGTTAAGTTCTTTATGTTTCCTATAAGCACGTACCTGCCACTTATCGGACACCATGATGCCAGACGCGGCAGATGTTGACGGACGCGAGATGACGGCCGTCATCTCGCGTCCGTCCACGCCGCTGTACATCCGTTCGGTGCCGTAGTAGTTGTAAAAATACACTCATTAGTCTGCAGTACATATTATCTACCCTACAAGCACGTACCTGCCACTTATCGGACATCATATGCCTAAGCCGCTGGTAGTGTATGACCCCGTAGAAGATGTCGGCCGTCATCTCGCGTCCGTCCACGCCGCTGTACATCCGCCCCGTGCCGTAGTAGTTGTAAAAATACACTCATTAGTCTGCAGTACATATCTACCCTACAAGCACATACCTGCCACTTATCGGACACCATATGCCTGAGCCGCTGGTAGTGTATGACCCCGTAGAAGATGTCGGCCGTCATCTCGCGTCCGTCCACACCGCTGTACATCCGTTCCGTGCCGTAGTAGTTGTAACCGCCGGCCTCGAGTAGACGGCCGAAGTAGTTGATGGCTGAGTCCTTTTCGTTGAAACGGAACGGTGTTGCGTCGTATACCTGGGGATTGCGGTGGTTTTAAGCGTGGAGAAATTGTTTTTAACCGATTCGTTGCTGCACCCATTTTGAAAAACTTTTCACCAGGGCTGTGAGCAAATTTTCTATGACACGACTGGCGTGTCAAGCGCCATAGAAGTCCATGGCACGCTTAGCGTGCCATCAGCCATGTGTATAAAACTACATGCTTTTTTTGCTTTTTTACTGGTCTAGACTTGTTTCAAGTTTAGTTGGAATCAAACCACGGGAGTGTACGGCACGATACGTTTTACATTGGTTTTGAAGAGGTTAACTAAGTGTTTTTCCTGAAATGGAAGGTAAGTGACTTTACTTTTTCAGATGTTTCAAACCTTTTTTGATATTTTATCTAACTTTTACTAAAAATGTCACTTAGTGACTTGTTGCAGTAGTACAACGACGAAATGTTCGGATTATTTTGTCAAATTGACCTACTTTTTCTAGATTTAAATCGAAAACGCAAATACATTCCTGAAACAGAAAACTATGATAATGATGAAACTCAATGTGAAAATGAAGAAGAAATAAATCGAAAACGCAAATACATTCCTGAAACAGAAAACTATGATAATGATGAAACTCAATGTGAAAATGAAGAAGAAACTTTGAATTATATATTTGAACAAAACTCACAATCATACTCAGATGTTGGAAATGACAAGCCTCAAAAGAAATTTAAGAACAGTGGTACATGCACAGAAATTGACGATAAAAATACTAATTCAGTACCCTCCATAATAGATTTGCATGGATGCAAAAGATTCGGCGAGTTTATATCAAATGAACAGTAGACTTGCCGTACATAAAAATTGTTGGTTTTTCAAAATACATCATATTTTACAACCCTCCTCGGAATTTACTTTTTCTCGTACTTATCACGAACCTTGTGTAATTATCATAGCCTAACTTCGGAATGTTTATCTACTAATCCCTAGACAATTTCATGGAGAATCTAAATATATAAAGGTGTCAATAGGTATTCTAACGAGATAATTGCGAATATGTCGCGCGTCCCACTTTGGGACGCTCAGCGTACGCTCACTGCAGAGGTCTGCCACGCCAGCGCTTTAAGCGCCGCGAGGTCCGCCCCTTGAGAGGTGGCTAAAGTATTCAGTATTGACACGCCTATCGTGTCATAAGAACGCAATTTAAAAAGGTTGTCAATCCCTGGAACTGTTGAATTCACGCAATATCGAGAGGCTAAGACAACAGGCGTAATCTACGTGGAAAATCTGTATAGTTTCGTTCTGGGCAGACTTTTCTAAAACTTAATCTGAGGGTGTTACAATCGAGGAAAAAATGACACGCCTATCGTGTCATAAGCCACTAGTTAAAACCATTGATGACACGCCTGTCGTGCCATCAGCAACGAATCGGTTAAGTACCTTCTAGCTGCGCCCCGCGGCTTCGT
This sequence comes from Eupithecia inturbata, assembly GCA_963662085.1. Taxonomy (NCBI): domain Eukaryota; kingdom Metazoa; phylum Arthropoda; class Insecta; order Lepidoptera; family Geometridae; genus Eupithecia; species Eupithecia inturbata. The sequence continues at coordinate 9,214,382 of OY759198.1, forward strand.
AAAATGCTATTATAAAAAGGTCGAACCCGCAACCTTTTGCGTCGCAGGCGGTCGCGTCGGTCGTTAGATTTTGTCCTTTAGAACAATTTATACATTATACCTCTAGAATAGTAAAATTTAGCAGCTATCGCGATGCTGTTGCTGCTCCCGCGGGTTCTGCTGAGCAGTGAGGCTGACTTCTTTCGCCAGATGGCATCGAACGTGTCGGTGCATGCCTGGGCGAACATGGCCGAAGCACTGCAGAATCGCAACAGCAGCCTAAACGCGTTGTTATATTGGACCCGCAGAGCATTGTAAGCTTTTTGGGTATAATATTAGGATGAAATATTTAGTAACAATTCCGCGCAAAACCTTCTCTGTTATAAGATCATGCAGACATTGCATGCCATGCAAACTCAAACTTTAAAAAAAAGTTAAAAAAAACTTTAGAAAGTTGGAGGGTAAGTTACTTGGCAATTATATGTTGCGTTAATCTGTTTTTTACCTTCTCTGATTGCATGGCATGCCAATTTGTGGGTGGCGGGGGCATGCATTATTTTTTTTTATTATATAAAAACTAGTTTGCAATTTCTGGTTCATAGATTTATAAAACAATAGTAAAAGTTACTTTAGTTGTGATTTTTTTTTCTTGTTGCATGGTATTTGTTTAGTATTGACTACACAGAAACAATTCTGTGACTACACTGACTACCTACATACCTACCTAACTATTATTTGTTGTTGGAAATAAAATATTTTTATTATTTTATTATTAATTTACAAATACAAATGTTTTTTATTTCGTTCACAAAGTACATAGATATCTTAACAATATTTTGAAACCTCCTTTTAAGTAAAGAATACTTGTACTAGGAGGTTTTGCTCTTCCTTAATTACATTTCTTACAATTTACCAAAAAGTTTTTACAATTTGTAGGAACCAAATAAAATAAAATGTGATACTAAGTAACAGTAAGGTGTTCCGATTGTTCCTATAAAAAAACAGTGAAGTCTATTTTTTGAGGAAGGTACTTACACTTCCAAACAAAATTCTGCTCCACTAATCTCTTGTTCCGTGTTCACAGAACTTGTCACGGCTCTGCGCAAACTGTCTGCGTCAAAACAAGTCGTAGACAATTTCGAGTGTCATTTTTGTAAGGTTCTAGATATCTGTGGAGGAGGCGGCGGATACCTGATCGAAGGCTGACAGCTATATCAAAGTCAAAGTCAAAAACTCTTTATTTCCATAAATACAATAAATGTACACTTAGAAAAGGTCAAATTCTAATATCTCAAACTCGACGCTAAAACGAGAATTATGGTTTCTGTGTCGTGAGTTGTTAACAAACATTATTTCTATAAAATGGCTCGAGTATAGTAACTCACGTCTCCGTGCAGACTGGCAGACTTCCCCGCCATACACTCCACCATCATGGCGATGGTCATCCGGGAGGGGAAGCCGTGGGGGTTGAACAGGATATCCGGGATGAGCCCTGACTCCGTGAACGGAAGATCCTCGGCTGCCCACTTCTGGGAGCAGATGCCTTTCTGGCCGGCGCGGGACGCGAACTTGTCGCCTACTGTTGGGTTTCTCTGTGGGGTAAAGAGTTGATGTTACTTTAGTTACAAATAAGAAATGGTGTCAGTACTTTAGTTACAAATAAGAAATGGTGTCGGTACTTTAGTTACACATAAGAAATGGTGTCGGTACTTTAGTTACATATAAGAAATGGTGTCGGTACTTTAGTTACAAATAAGAAATGGTGTCGGTACTTTAGTTACACATAAGAAATGGTGTCGGTACTTTAGTTACACATAAGAAATGGTGTCGGTACTTTAGTTACACATAAGAAATGGTGTCGGTACTTTAGTTACAAATAAGAAATGGTGTCGGTACTTTAGTTACACATAAGAAATGGTGTCGGTACTTTAGTTACACATAAGAAATGGTGTCGGTACTTTAGTTACACATAAGAAATGGTGTCGGTACTTTAGTTACACATAAGAAATGGTGTCGGTACTTTAGTTACACATAAGAAATGGTGTCGGTACTTTAGTTACAAATAAGAAATGGTGTCGGTACTTTAGTTACAAATAAGAAATGGTGTCGGTACTTTAGTTACACATAAGAAATGGTGTCGGTACTTTAGTTACAAATAAGAAATGGTGTCGGTACTTTAGTTACACATAAGAAATGGTGTCGGTACTTTAGTTACAAATAAGAAATGGTGTCGGTACTTTAGTTACACATAAGAAATGGTGTCGGTACTTTAGTTACACATAAGAAATGGTGTCGGTACTTTAGTTACACATAAGAAATGGTGTCGGTACTTTAGTTACACATAAGAAATGGTGTCGGTACTTTAGTTACACATAAGAAATGGTGTCGGTACTTTAGTTACACATAAGAAATGGTGTCGGTACTTTAGTTACAAATAAGAAATGGTGTCGGTACTTTAGTTACAAATAAGAAATGGTGTCGGTACTTTAGTTACACATAAGAAATGGTGTCGGTACTTTAGTTACAAATAAGAAATGGTGTCGGTACTTTAGTTACACATAAGAAATGGTGTCGGTACTTTAGTTACAAATAGAGAATACAATCCCGAGCATGTTTTTCAATCCCGGGCTTACGGGATTTTTGAAGCCTTTTCCCGGGATCCCGGGCCTATCCCGGGATTAGACTATGTGGTTTCTAATTGAGCTAAAATTTAAAAAAACGAGTAATAAAAAAAAATGTCTTTAATGTCTTTGCACAACACAAATCAGAACAATAATAAGAAAAGAAAAAACACAAACCAAAAAATACAATACTTTTGCAAGAAATTAAAAAACAGCACAAAATAACTAAACTTGAGAGCAATAAAATCGCACATCCGCACATTTTTACTTAAAAGTTCAATTTTTTTTTTATTTGGAGCTTACAGCAAATTAAAATCAAATTAAATTAAAGTGCATAATCTAGGCATTCGCAGAACTGATAAAGGGTTGACATTTACCTTTAAAAACAACTCATTAGCAACAAAACAATAGACCCCCTTATGTCGCTCGATCTAGGTAAGGCCGGCGGCGGGATTTATCGCAGGTATAAAAGAGTGCATATTGAGGGAATGGTCATCATTTGCATACCAACGTACAGTGTGAAAGGTTCTCTATTGATATTGGCTTCAAACGGAACACGAAAATGGATACTACACCAGAAGTAGCCGCTCAAGTGGTTGCCCTTGTTGAATCGGGGCTTAAGCAAAGTCAAGTGGCTCGACAATTGAGTTTGAGCCGATTTACCGTTCGGCGTGTATACCAGAGGTATCAAGAGACTGGTGGCTACCAACGGCGACAAGGATCGGGCCGTCCCCGTGCTACAACAGAGCGTGATAACCGCTTTCTTATAACGACATCTTTAAGAAATCGTCGTTTGAACGCAGTTCAACTGGGCCAACGACTTCAAGAAGTTCGTGAAGTAGAAGTTAGCCGGTGGACAGTCAGAAGACGATTGAGAGAAGGTGGCCTGACTGCACACAGGCCAGCAAACGGGCCGAAATTGACCCCAGCCCACCGAGAAGCCCGCCTTCAGTTCGCTCGAGACCATTTGAATTGGACCGAAGAGCAGTGGAGTGCAGTCCTGTTCTCTGATGAGTGCAGGATGTGCTTGCATGGCAACGACGGACGGGGGAAGGTGTATAGAAGATCGGGAGAACGATTTGCCCAATGCTGCATAACAGAACGTGTCGCCTATGGCGGTGGATCAATCATGTCTTGGGGAGGCATGTCTATGGAAGCAAAAACCGAGCTTGCCTTCATCACCGGACCGAATACTGGTCGCCAATCAAGAGGATTGACTTCCATACGATACATTGAGGAAGTACTCGAGAGCCACGTCGTACCTTTTGCTGGGTTTATCGGCGAAAACTTTCTGTTTATGCAAGATAATGCAAGACCGCATACTGCTGGCATAGTGATCGAGTACCTTCAAGAGGTGGATGTGACCGTTATGGAGTGGCCAGCTCGAAGCCCAGACCTCAATCCCATCGAACATCTATGGGACGAGCTGAAAAGAAGAGTTCGAGGCCGAGATGCTCCTCCATCGACTCTACAGGAGCTGCAACAGGCGATCGCAGAGGAATGGGAGGCTATTCCTCAAGACTTTATCAAAAGTCTAGTAACATCAATGAAAACACGGATGGAGTCAGTGATTCAGGCTAGGGGAGGGAACACTCGGTATTAATAACAAACTTTAAATTAATTTTATCTATTAATTTCATAACTTTGACACCAATACTTGAATAAAGAATTTTTTACTAAACATGCATTTTTGTTATTGATCCACAAAAGCATTTTTATGTAATGATTGAAAGACAAATCAGATACCACTGGATAGGTATTAAAATAGACTATGAATCTGCATTACAGAAACATAATATTTTTTGTTTTTTTTTTAGTTATGTCAAAAAATCATGAATGTGCGATTTTTTTGCTCTCAAGTGTATTTAGAATTTCGAAAATATAGTCGCAGAAATATCAAAGCATCCAATGTTTGACTTCCGAGCCTGCTTCGTAGTTTATTGCCAACATAAGCAGCAGCTGAAAACGCTCGTTCAGGTTCTACGCTGGTTGGAGGAATAGACAATAGATACTTATATGCTGTTTCTAAGTGATATCCACGAACTCCTCCATTTTCGAACAGGCTCATTTCACGTCTAATACTATTTGCCAACCCCAATTCATTTTGTACTTGTACTTCAGGATCTGGGGATTTCATACTCTTGTTAATTTCCAGCTGTAACTTTTCCTTTAATGTCAATTGGGGTTGGGAGGTTTCTGACCTTAGCTCATCATCTGTTTGTGATCCTGACCTTGCTTCTTCTTCCGTGTTATCTCGACTATTAAGTCTTTTTACAATACTCTTTATTTGCTTCCTCACTAAAGCCTGTGTCGGAACTGGAAATAAGTCGTGCCATTCCAAATCCGATAATAACTGATTTTCATCATCCATTCGTGGATTTTGTAAATAATTTAACACGCCAGTTAAATCATCACTTCGTCGTTGCTTTATACGTTCCACTAAGGATGTTTTAATTTTTTTGGCAAGTGCTGAGTTTTTGCTAGACAGTTGTTTTATAAGAAATTTCAGAGCGGCATCAGCTGTGCATAAATTAGCATCTCGCCGACAGATTGCTTCTACTGTCAATTTAATTGGGGTCAGCACATCAACAATTTTATTTACCAATTCAAAATCAACATCTTCTAAACGAATTGGATGATTGAGATCTATAAGAGCTTTTTGAATGCATGCTTTTAAAAGATAAAATCGCTCCAGCATTGTTAAAAGACTATTCCACCTGGTTTTACAGTCCAAAAGAAGTGACAGCTCTTTTCCATGTTCAATTTTCACATATTTTTGAAGTACTGTTTCATTTTTCAACGGAGATCTTTTGAAATACACTACAACTTTGCGGATTTTCTTTATCAGCTCATTAATATTTTCATATTGTGTTAACTCTGGTACGTGTTCTGGCGCAAGATCATTTTGTGACATTACGATTAAACCTGATTCTGTACAGTCTAAGTCTTCTAAATGGTGTTCATCATCGCTGTCGTCCATATAATCAACATTCACAGCTGGTTCATTTATACTATCATCTGAGGTAGGGCTATCTTGCAAATTATTATGTTTTTCATAAAGCACATCACAGACCGCCAAATTGATACCATGTGCGAGACACAGTTGTTGTTCAGTGCAAACAAGCCGCCCCACCTTTATCATAACATTCGGTCCATCGGTTACAATAGCCACGATGTCAGTTTCTAGGGAAATGTCAAATTTACTTAGACGCTCTTGCAATATACGAAGACAATTTTCAGCTGTCATACTTCCGTAAATAGGAACAAGTCCTAAGTTCCAAAATTTTTTATATGAATGAACGTTGACCGCCATGTATCGTTTATTGGAAGTTGAAGTCCACTCGTCGAAAGAAAGACTAAATCTTTCACCTGCACTTTTCAAATGTTGTAATTCTGCAGTTACTTGCTTTCTGATTTTTTCACTGTAATTCATAACACGTTTTCGAACAGTGACGGCTGACTTTGGTAAATCCGTGTATTTTGCTAAGAGCAATTTTCTCAAATCATCTGAGGTTATGAATACACTGAATGGAAATCCATCTAATGCAATCATTCTTGCCAAGATATCATCCAGGCTATCGTCGGCACTTTTAGTAAAATAATCATCTAACTTTCGCTTGGCTGGCGGCGGTGCTGTGTTCAGATTTTCAGAATCTTGACTTGTTGAAGCTGATATAACCTTGATATTATGTTTTGATAACAAATGTGTATGTAATCCCTTAGTTGATCCACCCAAAGTCTTGAGGATGGCTGGGCATCGCTTTCATTTAGCACTATTCCCGTCCTTCGCAACTAAATAATAACTCCACACTGACGTCGTATCACTGTCTTTTTTATGTTTAACAAAGTCTCCCGCCATTTGAAATACTTAATTTCAGATAATTGACTTTTAAATTTTAATGGCGTAGCCTACGTAACCCGTCACTGACAGAACAATAAATGAAAAAAATATAACCTGATTTGCATATTTATACTTTCGTACAGGGAATCCCCGACGGGAAATACCCGCAACAATATTATGATATGAGATGATCGGGTGATTCCCCTGTTGGTCCGTTGGGGAATTACCTTAAGAGTATTGTATTAAAGTATTCCGAGTGGGGAAGTCCCTTCTAAGTTCTACGACAAACATATTATTAGGACTGTACCTGTGTAGTAAATAGTGGGTACCTACGTATTGTACGAGTTGCTTTTTGTCGTAATGTATTAAAATAATCTAGGCAAGGTTATTTTCAAGACGCAACGGACTACGGAATACAAACTAGACTTGTTTGTGGCAATCCCGAAAATCCCGAGATTAGCCAAGTACAGTCCCGGGATTTTCGAGGCCAGAAAACGGTCGGGATCCCGGGATCCCGAGATTTGGGATCCCGGGATTGTATTCTCTAGTTACAAATAAGAAATGGTGTCGGTACTTTAGTTACATATAAGAAATGGTGTCGGTACTTTAGTTACAAATAAGAAATGGTGTCGGTACTTAAGTTACATATAAGAAATGGTGTCGGTACTTTAGTTACAAATAAGAAATGGTGTCGGTACTTTAGTTACATATAAGAAATGGTGTCGGTACTTTAGTTACAAATAAGAAATGGTGTCGGTACTTTAGTTACACATAAGAAATGGTGTCGGTACTTTAGTTACATATAAGAAATGGTGTCGGTACTTTAGTTACAAATAAGAAATGGTGTCGGTACTTTAGTTACAAATAAGAAATGGTGTCGGTACTTTATTTACACATAAGAAATGGTGTCGGTACTTTAGTTACATATAAGAAATGGTGTCGGTACTTTAGTTACAAATAAGAAATGGTGTCGGTACTTTAGTTACATATAAGAAATGGTGTCGGTACTTTAGTTACACATAAGAAATGGTGTCGGTACTTTAGTTACAAATAAGAAATGGTGTCGGTACTTTAGTTACGCATAAGAAATGGTGTCGGTACTTTAGTTACAAATAAGAAATGGTGTCGGTACTTTAGTTACATATAAGAAATGGTGTCGGTACTTTAGTTACAAATAAGAAATGGTGTCGGTACTTTAGTTACAAATAAGAAATGGTGTCGGTACTTTAGTTACATATAAGAAATGGTGTCGGTACTTTAGTTACAAATAAGAAATGGTGTCGGTACTTTAGTTACAAATAAGAAATGGTGTCGGTACTTTAGTTACAAATAAGAAATGGTGTCGGTACTTTAGTTACACATAAGAAATGGTGTCGGTACTTTAGTTACACATAAGAAATGGTGTCGGTACTTTAGTTACACATAAGAAATGGTGTCGGTACTTTAGTTACACATAAGAAATGGTGTCGGTACTTTAGTTACACATAAGAAATGGTGTCGGTACTTTAGTTACAAATAAGAAATGGTGTCGGTACTTCAGTTACACATAAGAAATGGTGTCGGTACTTTAGTTACAAATAAGAAATGGTGTCGGTACTTTAGTTACACATAAGAAATGGTGTCGGTACTTTAGTTACACATAAGAAATGGTGTCGGTACTTTAGTTACACATAAGAAATGGTGTCGGTACTTTAGTTACACATAAGAAATGGTGTCGGTACTTTAGTTACAAATAAGAAATGGTGTCGGTACTTTAGTTACATATAAGAAATGGTGTCGGTACTTTAGTTACAAATAAGAAATGGTTGGAATATCTATAAAAAGCATGGATATAAAGCCTATTTGACTGCACTCAGTCGTTGTCTTTTTATTCAGTTCAAATTCAAAGTGCTTTATTTCCTTTAGACCTTACAGGACACTTGGACACGTCACAAAATTCAAATAACATAAGTAAAACTAGGAAATAATGTGATCACTTTGATTTTTTGTTCACTTCAATATTTTTAAGGTAATGTAAAGAAGCGAACAAGAAACCTTTACCGTGTTAGGTTGTTAGTTTTCGAGTTGGAGCTAAACTGGTCCCAAGCTTTTTTATCCTATAGATAATTTGATATTTTGTAGTAAGTAAGCCTTTTTACAAAGGATATGTTTGACAATTTGTTTGAATTTATTTATTGACAATTTTTTCAACTCATTTGGTATTTTGTTGTAGAAGCGTATACATTGCCCTTTAAAAGATACATTCTTGTGTAGCCTAGTTGTGGCACAGCGAGTTTATTCTTATTTCTAGTATTTAAATTACGTATGTCGCTATTTTTAGAGAACCGATTGATCGTAAAGGAAGGAACGACTAAATTTTTAACCCGGAGCTATATATTCCACTTTTAGCCCTCAAACGTGGACAACGAAGAAAATACAAAATGGAGCAGAAAGAATAAATAGACGGATACAAGAATGCCGTTGTATTTGAGGTCGAGACCCTAGGTCCGTGGGGTACCGAGCCTCTCCGGGTTTTTAAAAAGTTATCTGAGCGTCTGGTCGACGCGACGCGTGACCAAAGAGAGCTGGCGGATATCTGGCGCAGCGCATCAGCATTGTCATACAGCGGGGCAATGCAGCCAGCGTCTTGGGGACGCTTCCGACTGGTATTGATATGGATCAGTTGAGCTACCTGTAGATTGTATGCAACAGTCTGCAGTTGTTTCAATTGTAAATACTAGTTCTAATTTGTTTTTGTTATTGAATTGTAATTTTCTTTGTCAATAAAGATGTTAAGAATGCCGTTGTCTGTTCTCACCTGTATCCTAAACACGAGACAAGCCTTCTTGAGCGTGGGTGTAAAGTCCCCACATTGCCGGACACTGTCCACAAACACTTCCTCCTTTCCTTTGTACTTTTGGACTACGAAGTTGTTCTTTTCGCCGTCGAAGTAACTGCAAAAAAATTTAAGGAATCATAAATAATAGTATTAATCAGGTTTCTGTTTTGTTTCTTCGACAACGCGAACGCGAATGTTCGCCTCGTAGTGTGGCCGTAGCATAAGGATTATCAGGTCTGACCCTCACTCCAACCGGTGGCAGTCCGTCCTCGTCAATGTGGCCTCTCAGATCAGCTATGCGATTACGCACCACCCATTCTATATTGACACTTGAAAGCCCTATGCTAATGGCCTTCGTAATTTGCTACTGTAATGGATATGACCATCTAAATGGCTTTCAAGGTTTTTTTTTGCCTTTTTTTCATCAAAAAGAAAGGTGTGGTGTACTGTGGTTTACCTCAACAAAAATAAATAAATCAATAGGATGGGTAATTTTTGCGTAATTGCACAACAAGAAGGGTGTCGTCTCGGCCGAAGAACGAAAGAGAGTATGCCTCAGTATGCCAGTGAAATGAGCGAAGCGAGCCGCGCTTTGTATATGTATAGTCATACTCTGCTAGTGCGACGAGCGAAGCGAGCCGCGCTTTGTATATGTATAGTCATACTCTGCTAGTGCGACGAGCGAAGCGAGCAGCACACCTATACACGGATTGCCAGCATGCGCCGGTATAGAAGTGCTTTGACTTACCAGCAGTAAGGGTCATCGGGCCTGATCCTCGCTCCAACCGGCGGTAGCCCATCCTCGTCGATATGGTCTTTCAACTCAGGGCGGGTGTCATCTCGTCCGAAGAACGAAAGAGAGTGCGTTAACTCGACAAATTCTGTCTTGTAAACAGTGCCGGCTGCGAAGCCTCGTTCATAGGCGGACTTGTTGATAATCATCGCGTCTTCCATGTCGTAGCCCTGAATAACAAATAAATAAATAATGCTGGACAATCAACGTACTAGATAACTGCTACACATATATTGCAATAAAATTTTACTACACGAAGCTTATTTTATAGAAAGAGACCCAGTTCCGGAATTAATAATTTACCAGATCATACAAACATTTGTCCCGCGGCGGGAATCGAACTCGTAACATTCGGCGTCTCAGGCGAACCCTCGCTCATCGGCAAACATCGTTCGGACTAGCGGTTTCGCCGGCGGCGCGTTTACAGTCAATGTAACTTGGTATCAACGTTCTTAACCCATTGGTACTCTAACGCAGTGAAAATAAGGTCCAAAATACTTACTGTGTAACAAATAACAGCGACAATAGCTAGGTCCCCAAAGTCGTCAATGATTTGTTTAGATTAGCTTTGTTACTACGACTTCTCCTCATTGTGACTCTTAAGCTTCTACGTCTACTTACTGTGTAAGATTTATAACAGCGACAAAAGCATTTATGGCCATAGGAAAGTCGTCTATGCGAACATTGTCGTGGCGTTAGGAGACAATATAACTTTGTATCAACGTCCATGACCCATTGATACTCTAACGCAGTGAAAATATAGTTAAAAATACTTACTGTGTAAGAAATAACCGCGTCGAATAGCATTAGTCCCGATAGGAAAGTCGTAATGCGTCGTCGTCGGTTGGAAAAGCGGGGAGGCCGGCGTTTGCAGGCTATATAACTTTGTATCAACGTCCCTTTCTAGCCTTAGCTCTATTTTAGTATAAATAAGGTTCAACACAGCTCATAAACTTACCGTATAAGAAATAACAGCGACGATAGCATTAGTCCCCATAGGAAAGTCGTCAATGCCAACATTGTCGTAATGCGTCGGTCGAAAGAGCGGCGTAGCCGGTGTTTGCAGGCGATATAACTTTGTATCGGCGTTAGTTGGCCACGTGTGGATCGGTGTACCCATTGTTTGTTTACCCATCTGGCATTGGTACATATTACTGCAAGGAAAAGATAACTATTGTTAGGTATAAACGAACATGTATTTAACCGACTCATTGGATTTCATGGCAGATAATGCACGTAAGGTATAAAATCTTTACTCAAAATACATAAAATACATACTGGTTTCCGTCGGTCGTCTCAATACCAGGCCACTGGTATTGAGAAAGTATTGCGAAAAAAAGTTTTTATGTATGAGTGACTGGCCAGTTATAATCTATTTGACATTATGATTATTTATAAGTAAAAATAGGAACGTTCCAATTTCAAAATTTCCCTCCACATTTTTTGCGAGCTAATTTAAATTAAGGTGACACATTGAAAAATGGATCTGCGACGGGAACATTTTCGCGCTATGATTTTTTACGATTTCAAGCGATCTAGAGAAGATTGGGGGGAAGATTTTGATCGCGAGCTTTTTCAATTTGACTGGCTATTCGGTATCACTTCCTTTACGGAACCAAAGAAGAATCAACGCCGAATGGTGTACTACCAAATGCTTGTCAGAAGTTTCCTCTGTTGTGAGCAACAAGCGACCAAACACAGGGCTCCGCGGGCTACTGCTCCAACACGACAACGTGTCCGCGCACACCGCGCTCAAACCGAGGGAGGGGAGAATTGGCGGCCTTATCGCTTAAAGCGATTTCTTCCAGGCAACCAACGTATAGCCCGTGTCTAGGTTTTTGGCTGAAAAACAGCGATGAGCTTCAATCACTCAGTACATGCTGAGCCAACACCTGTTTCGGCACAGGATCACTTGCACACCTCCATGTTCTTTGTTTAGTTTTGTTTGTTTTGTAGGGTTCCGTACCCGAAGGGTGAAAATGGAACCCTATTACTAAGCCTCAGCTGTCCGTCCGTCCGTTCGTCCGTCCGTCTGTCACAGGGCTCTATCTCATGAACCCTAAGAGGTAGACAGTTGAAATTTTCAGAGAATGTATATTGCTTTTGCCGCTCTGACAACAATTAAAACTAAAAAAAAAATTAAAAGGGCTCCCATACAAAAAAACGTGTTTTTTTTTTGGTTAATTTTGCTCTTTGTTTGTCGAAGTTGTATTTCTTGAACTACAATAGGTAGTAACATGAAACTTTCTATAAATAAGTAACACTTTAACCGATTCGTTGCTGCACCCATTTTGAAAAACTTTTCACCAGGGCTGTGAACAAATTTTCTATGACACGACTGGCGTGTCAAGCGCCATAGAAGTCCATGGCACGCTTAGCGTGCCATCAGCCATGTGTATAAAACTACATGCTTTTTTTGCTTTTTTACTGGTCTAGACTTACTTGTTTCAAGTTTAGTTGGAATCAAACCACGGGAGTGTACGGCACGATACGTTTTACATTGGTTTTGAAGAGGTTAACTAAGTGTTTTTCCTGAAATGGAAGGTAAGTGACTTTACTTTTTCAGATGTTTCAAACCTTTTTTGATATTTTATCTAACTTTTAATAAAAATGTCACTTAGTGACTTGTTGCAGTAGTACAACGACGAAATGTTCGGATTATTTTGTCAAATTGACCTACTTTTTCTAGATTTAAATCGAAAACGCAAATACATTCCTGAAACAGAAAACTATGATAATGATGAAACTCAATGTGAAAATGAAGAAGAAATAAATCGAAAACGCAAATACATTCCTGAAACAGAAAACTATGATAATGATGAAACTCAATGTGAAAATGAAGAAGAAATAAATCGAAAACGCAAATACATTCCTGAAACAGAAAACTATGATAATGATGAAACTCAATGTGAAAATGAAGAAGAAATAAATCGAAAACGCAAATACATTCCTGAAACAGAAAACTATGATAATGATGAAACTCAATGTGAAAATGAAGAAGAAACTTTGAATTATATATTTGAACAAAACTCACAATCATACTCAGATGTTGGAAATGACAAGCCTCAAAAGAAATTTAAGAACAGTGGTACATGCACAGAAATTGACGATAAAAATACTAATTCAGTACCCTCCATAATAGATTTGCATGGATGCAAAAGATTCGGCGAGTTTATATCAAATGAACTGTAGACTTGCCGTACATAAAAATTGTTGGTTTTTCAAAATACATCATATTTTACAACCCTCCTCGGAATTTACTTTTTCTCGTACTTATCACGAACCTTGTGTAATTATCATAGCCTAACTTCGGAATGTTAATCTACTAATCCCTAGACAATTTCATGGAGAATCTAAATATATAAAGGTGTCAATAGGTATTCTAACGAGATAATTGCGAATATGTCGCGCGCGTGTCGCGCGTCCCACTTTGGGACGCTCAGCGTACGCTCACTGCAGAGGTCTGCCACGCCAGCGCTTTAAGCGCCGCGAGGTCCGCCCCTTGAGAGGTGGCTGAAGTATTCAGTATTGACACGCCTATCGTGTCATAAGAACGCAATTTAAAAAGGTTGTCAATCCCTGGAACTGTTGAATTCACGCAATATCGAGAGGCTAAGACAACAGGCGTAATCTACGTGGAAAATCTGTATAGTTTCGTTCTGGGCAGACTTTTCTAAAACTTAATCTGAGGGTGTTACAATCGAGGAAAAAATGACACGCCTATCGTGTCATAAGCCACTAGTTAAAACCATTGATGACACGCCTGTCGTGCCATCAGCAACGAATCGGTTAACTGTAATAACAACAAATACTAAAAAAAAATATAAAATATTAAAATTTAAAGGGGTCTTCCGAACAAGTGAAAACTTGATGTTCTTTGAAAGAGTTGCCTGATTTTGACGGTACGGAACCCGGTGTGCGAGTCGCAGTCGAGCTCGCACTCGGCGTTTTATTATGTACATAAGTTTGTGTCGAAATAAATGCTATTCTATTCTAACATAATATGTCCTCATTAAAGGGGCAAGGAGACTTCATAAGCATAAGTAAACTTAAGTTTTACTTAAATTTTAGAATTGTTGAGCCCTTTTCTGAAAAATTACCAACGTTGACTAAGGGCATTTTCAAACTGGGTTATTTCTAAATGTCCGTTGTCGAGTAAAGAAGTTGATTTACCGTGGTGATTGATTGCAGTCGGGCATGGGCACCAGCTGAGCCAGGTTACTCATAAACGCTGACTTTGACAGCTCCAGATGAGTCGTTTTACCTGAAAAAATATATTAAATTCACGACACTACATCATCTACAACATAAACTGGTTCATATTTTATATGAAAATTATGAAATTATTTTAAATATCTACTGCTGGACGCAGACCTCCCCCTGATAAGCGCCTTATTGGCTTTTATCATATGGGGGATGGGGGGGTAACGCCCATAATCCCCACACTGGGCATGCGGGTTGGGGATCGCCGGTTGTGGGTAAAATTGTTCTGCAGGAGGCGCTGCTGCCCGCCCCCGGTGGATATCCCTTAGTCGCCTCTTACGACACCCGCGGGAAGAGTTGGGGTGGTGCAAATCCTAAGCCGACACCACACGGCGACACTACATACTATAAATTATGATAAATTACATTTGGTGAATTAAATTTTACTATGGTGCGGCTGATCTACTAAAGCAAAGTCGCTATCGTTATAGAAATAACTTTGCTCGATGATTCTTTGAAGGTATCGTAACTAAACTACCCGATCGTAACCAAAGTTGTCGACATATCTCAAAGAATTAGCCAGTTGAAGTGGCAGTGGGCCGGCCACATCACGCATAACCAACTGCTGGGGTAAATGGGTTGATTAGTGGAGACCGCGACTCGTTAACTGTAGTGTAATACACCCTGTACATTTATATGTACAGGTGGATGTGGATAGGTGGATGGCGGGCCGCATCATCCTTGCTTCGTGCGTTATTAGGAACAAACGTACATACTACCACATATATACCTTTGATAATCTCGTTCTTCGCTACAGCGATGTCTAGGTACAGTTGTTCCAGCGTCCCTATCAGTTCCAACTGCCCCGTTGCGAGGTGGATGACGGGCCGCATCATCCTGGCTTCGTGCGTTATTAGGAACACGCCTGCGTACTGTGCGCATATCTGTGCACAAAGAAACATATACAGATTAAGGAACAATAGAACTACACGTTAAGGGTTTTTTTATTATAAACTTTAGTAAAGTTTAAGTTGTTTAATGCCATTCTCTCTCTAATATTTTGCTTAAATGGTCAAGCATGTTGATTCACAAAATGTACCTCCCTTAACAAATCTTCACTTTTAAAGACACGTTTGTAGTACATATCGTTTTTTACAAAACTACGTTAATTTATAGATTATTTATCGCGTACCTTTTGTTTTATATTCCCCTACGTTTCCATCGCGTTACAGCGATCATTGTCACGTGGCGACGCGACTGCGTGTTCTCGATAAATAATCTTTAATAATATGTTAACAGATCGCGAAAGTTTCAAAAGTTTTTTACGTTAATTTAAACCAATTACTCATTAGCTTATTTATATTTTTATTGTAATATTCCTTTCCGCCGCGTACTTTAAAATGTATTTCCGCTAAGTCTAAGTCTGTTATGTATTCTGTGTAAGTCTTATAACAAATAAACATATATTATATTATATTCTTTAGTGTATCACCTGCTTCCTCGGAACTACAACGATCTCAGTCGTAATAGGTATCTCCTCCCCTTTCACTTTGAGTGTCCGTATATGACTGGCCGCCTTGTTGACCACATCCTCAGCGAAGTACCCGACGAGGCGACCGTCTATGAACACGGGATATTTGTATACGTCGCGAGAGAGGGGCGTAGCACCAATTATTGATACAGGCTCCATCCCCCATTTTTCTAGCACTGAGGGCATGTTTGCGAGCAGCTTTTTGTCTGCTATTTGGGTTATCTGAAAATAATTATGAGATTAATCCATGTTATGAATTTTTGTACCAGCAAATATTTGTCACCGTTTATTTTGACAGGTATGATAATAAAGATGAGCTATGCTTCTTAGGCTTGTATCTACGTTTTTGGTTGCAAATGTGTTCGCATCTCTTTGTCATCTCGAAGCATCTGAACAGCTTAAGCATTTTTAATATTTATGAGCGATCGGTTTACATTGCCCGCGCGATTTAAATTCCCAGCAGAAATAGAATTAATATTTTCTACGTTCTACAAGGAATAAAACTAGCGGAAAAAAAGTTAATGTTTTAGGCTACATTTTGTAAGTTTATGACCTTATTTCGCGACAAAAATCCGAAGATATTTAAATTAACTACCGAGCACTGGTATAAAATATCCGACCGCAAATCGAAATCCGTTAAAACACGAGTTCATAGAATTTTTTTTACGATTTACTTGAAAATACTTTTCCGCTATTTATATTCCTAGTAGAACGCAGAAAACAATAAAAACCACTAAAATATTTTAATTTCTCGCGAAACTCTGATCAGATTCCGTGTCGAAGACTCTGATACGGAATAGCCCGTTTCAGAATAGCCCTACAGGTGAGATGATGAACTGCGAAAGACTGCAGTGAGATTCAAAGCTGAAGATATGGCGCTCATTAGCACAGGTCAATATCCAGCAATGGGCGTCTTTCAGCTGAGTTGTATATACGTATACCTGTGCCTGTGTAGTAAGATGGTTCAGCAGTCCGCAGGGCGCCCCGTCCGGCGTGTGCACGGGACATACGAAGCCCCAGGCGTCGGGTAACAGCTGTCTCGCGTCTGTTGTTCGCATCTCCATGAAGAATGAACCACGGTGGATGGATCTGGAACGGTAGGTGTCACTGTGCTCTACGCTTGTGACTAGGCTTTAAACCTTAGGCCCGTATTATGAAACCTTGCTCAGTCATCAATCTATACTTGAGTAACGCTTTTCTATGGGATAAAAGTCGCTCAAGCATAGATATATGACTGAGCAAACTTTCATAATACGGGCCATAGTGTTTTGAGACGTGGATCTACGCTTCAAATGGGCCTTAAACCTATGAGTGTAAGGCCGTCTCAAGCGTCAAAATGTTTCCTCCATCTTGGCTGAGGGTGCCTCGAAAACTTAATCGAGTTCGGTATGATTTGACGTGCGAGTAAAGGACGTTTGAACGATAAAGCATGGGTGCTGTACTGGGGTAGAGTCAGATATATGGAAGGAGCGTTGCCGGTCGCTAGAAACGTCTCCATTTTGGATTATATTCTATACTTACTTGAAATGCGACATATATCTCATACGATTGATGTTCTCAGCGACTATCGTGAGCCCCTTGTACTGGGGTAGAGTCAGATATATGGAAGGAGCGTTGCCGGTCGCTAGAAACGTCTCCATTTTGGATTCGAAGCCTCCTGTCATACGCAGGAGTTGGCTTAGCTCCTTCTGTATAGAAAATATGGAATTTTAGAGGGTTGGCAG
This sequence comes from Eupithecia inturbata, assembly GCA_963662085.1. NCBI lineage: Eukaryota > Metazoa > Arthropoda > Insecta > Lepidoptera > Geometridae > Eupithecia > Eupithecia inturbata. The sequence goes on from OY759198.1 coordinate 9,231,892, forward strand.
CCATTTTTGTTGTATTTCCTATATATCCAAATTCAAGTGAATTTAAGATGACGATTAAGAGATTCAACAATAAATAAAATTAAGACAAAATGTCCTACCAAACGAAAGAGAGAAAGAAAAGACTAGAAAAAAACATTGAGCAGTTTGTGATACCTATCATGCTACATGCGAAAACAGGGTTTCGTGCCACCAAGAGCAACTTCGCATCTCTGCCTAAACCATACAAAATAAAACTATTACAGAGGCATTAACAAAGCTTATAATAGATATCACAAACTGTCCAATGGATTTTTCTACTCAAGCTTTTTCTCTCTCCTATTTGCAAGGACATTTTGACTTCATCATATTTTTGTAGAATCTCTTAATCGTCATCTTATAAGCCTGGAATCACTTACTGCTGGGTATAATATTTTCGCTACTGTTATTTTTTCTGACCTGTGCTTTTTGGATTCACGTTCGCCGTGACTTTGATAATATATTAAAAATGATTAAATTATTTTATTATTAAATTATAATTAATAGAATGTCTCGCCCGAGACAGCTTGATCGGGTCCCGAGTAAAGGTTTTAAATCTCCCCTTCTGAATTTGTATGTATTGTGCTTTCCTTTTATTTTAACATAGTTTTTAAGACAACTCACTAACAAAAAAATTAACCTAATATGTTGTCTGATTTAATAAATGAAATAAAAAAATTAAATTTACAAGGACGACGGACTTCTACGGCTCAATATTGTCCAATATACGTACTTAATATCAAAAAACTCCATCCAACCATCTCTTTTGGATAACGCACTAAGTCACACAAGCGTGATTTAGATCAGAAGCCTATTTAAAATAGAGAGTGGGTCGATTTTTATGTAGACCAGTGTGGAATCTTACCTCTCCAATGTTCAGGTTCAGCTCTGTCCTCGACTTCTTGTAAATCTGTATCTTGACGATGGTCATGAGCGTTTGCAGCCGTTCCTTCAACACCTGCAGGTACAGGTGCCCGGCTGTTAGCACCTCTTGGCACATCACTCCGTCGCTGCCTTCCATCTGTGGATGTAAGATTTACCAATGAATTTAATAAATAAACATCCAAGTACGAGTCGACTCGCACACGAAGGGTTCCGTACCGTAAAAATCAGGCAACTTTTTCCAAGAACATCAAATTTTCACTTGTTCGGACACCCCTTTAGTTTCAACTTTATTATATTTTTAGTATTTGTTATTATTACAGTTGAAGTGTTACTTATTTATAGAAAGTTTCATGTATCTACCTCAATAGGTAGATACACAATTCAATAATTCAATAGAATCACAATTGATTCAAGAGATTCAGCCTTGACAAAAAAAGAGCAAAAATATCAACAAAAACACACGTTTTTTGTACGGAATCCCCCTTTAATTTGAATATTTATTTTATTTTTATTATTATAGCGGCAAGAGAAATACTCAATCTCTGAAAATTTCAACTGTCTACCTCTTGCGGTTCATGAGATTGAGCCCTGTGACAGACGAACGGACGGACGGACAGCGGAGGCTTAGTAATAGGGTTCCGTTTTCACCCTTTGGGTACGGAACCCTAAAAATCCCCAGGGTTTCTCCCAGACAACATTCATAATGGAGAAAAAGATAAATAACTCTTATCTTTGTCTTTATTATGAATGTATATGAATAAAGAGCTGTTTAGTGGAAAAAAAGCAGAGGATAATAAGAACCTGCGACGCAGGAGGTTGCGGGTTCGATTCCCGCCTTGGGTCAAATGTTTCTACGATCTGCAAATATTTGTTCCGAGTGTTCTGGGTATTTTCTATGTATAATATAAAATATATATCTATATAGTGTATTGTATTAAGTATATCAGTCATCTAGTACCATAACACAAGCTCTGCTTAGCTTGGGGCTAGATGATGCTGCGTGGATTGTCCTGCATTATTTATTTACTATCTATAATGTCACGTTAGTGCGAAAAAGGGCTAAAATCGATTGACGGATAGGTTGTAGGTAGGTTTAACCAAACGGCCTAAAATAAATCATATTTGTCTCTCGGTTTGTCACTGAAATGTCGATTTTTGAGGTTATTGAAGACGTCTGACCAGAGCGATCTGAACAACTACCTTTTTAAAGATAAAGATAAAGATAAAAATCATTTATTACAGCAAAACTACTAAGTAAATACACTTAACTTATAATTAGCACTTACATGGTGATGAGGTATTTCTAAGTACTTGTATTTGAAATTTAGTGTAATACATTGTGTTATTGCCGAGACGTACATATCTACAATGTTATGTAATTTCTGATGGCACCCTCACTAGGCTAGGCCTGTATCGAGGGAGCCTATACATGTACGACAATTCAAAGTTTAGTATTGTTCAGGTTACGGATATAACCGAATATAAAAATACCTAAGGATGTATTATGTGATATTATGTGACTTTATCTTCATACTTTGGGTTTAAATGATGCCGTGTGGATTGTCCAGCATTATATAGGTTATTTATTTTATGGGAACCTAAGGCTAGAATTTAAACTACCTGTTCAAGGCTTAGTTGAACAGGTTGTTGTCACCTGTTACTAGCTACCTAAATATTAACTACTAGCGACTGCTCGCGGCTTCGCACGCGCTTTTTTAGATACCATTTACCTCCCTGCCAAATTTTATTGAGATCCGTTTAGCCGTTTAGGCGTGAAAAGGTAACAGACAGACAGACAGAGTTACTTTCTAATTTAAAATATTAGTATGGATATCTAGCTGTCATGTTGTTGTGTCTTGTAGCTATGTTATGTTGTTGTTTCATGTAGCTATGTCATGTTGTTGTGTCATGTAGCTAAGTCATGTTGTTGTGTCATGTACCTATGTCATGTTGTTGTGTCATGCAGCTATGTCATGTTGTTGTGTCATGTAGCTAAGTCATGTTGTTGTGTCATGTACCTATGTCATGTTGTTGTGTCATGTAGCTAAGTCATGTTGTTGTGTCATGCAGCTATGTCATGTTGTTGTGTCATGTAGCTAAGTCATGTTGTTGTGTCATGTCATGTACCAATGTCATGTTGTTGTGTCATGCAGCTATGTCATGTTGTTGTGTCATGTAGCTAAGTCATGTTGTTGTGTCATGTACCTATGTCATGTTGTTGTGTCATGTAGCTAAGTCATGTTGTTGTGTCATGTACCTATGTCATGTTGTTGTGTCATGTAGCTAAGTCATGTTGTTGTGTCATGCAGCTATGTCATGTTGTTGTGTCATGTAGCTAAGTCATGTTGTTGTGTCATGTAGCTATGTCATGTTGTTGTGTCATGTAGCTAAGTCATGTTGTTGTGTCATGTACCTATGTCATGTTGTTGTGTCATGTAGCTAAGTCATGTTGTTGTGTCATGCAGCTATGTCATGTTGTTGTGTCATGTAGCTAAGTCATGTTGTTGTGTCATGTACCTATGTCATGTTGTTGTGTCTTGTAGCTATGTCATGTTGTTGTGTCATGTAGCTAAGTCATGTTGTTGTGTCATGTACCTATGTCATGTTGTTGTGTCTTGTAGCTGTGTTATGTTGTTGTGTCATGTAGCTATGTCATGTTGTTGTGTCATGTACCTATGTCATGTTGTTGTGTCTTGTAGCTATGTCATGTTGTTGTGTCATGTAGCTAAGTCATGTTGTTGTGTCATGTACCTATGTCATGTTGTTGTGTCTTGTAGCTATGTCATGTTGTTGTGTCATGTAGCTAAGTCATGTTGTTGTGTCATGTACCTATGTCATGTTGTTGTGTCTTGTAGCTGTGTCATGTTGTTGTGTGATGTAGCTAAGTCATGTTGTTGTGTCATGTACCTATGTCATGTTGTTGTGTCATGTAGCTAAGTCATGTTGTTGTGTCATGTACCTATGTCATGTTGTTGTGTCATGTAGCTAAGTCATGTTGTTGTGTCATGCAGCTATGTCATGTTGTTGTGTCATGTAGCTAAGTCATGTTGTTGTGTCATGTAGCTATGTCATGTTGTTGTGTCATGCAGCTAAGTCATGTTGTTGTGTCATGTACCTATGTCATGTTGTTGTGTCATGTAGCTAAGTCATGTTGTTGTGTCATGTAGCTAAGTCATGTTGTTGTGTCATGTACCTATGTCATGTTGTTGTGTCATGCAGCTATGTCATGTTGTTGTGTCATGTAGCTAAGTCATGTTGTTGTGTCATGTACCTATGTCATGTTGTGTCATGTAGCTAAGTCATTTTGTTGTGTCATGCAGCTATGTCATGTTGTTGTGTCATGTAGCTAAGTCATGTTGTTGTGTCATGTCATGTACCTATGTCATGTTGTTGTGCAATGTACCTATGTCATGTTGTTGTGTCTTGTAGCTATGTCATGTTGTTGTGTCATGTAGCTAAGTCATGTTGTTGTGTCATGTACCTATGTCATGTTGTTGTGTCTTGTAGCTGTGTCATGTTGTTGTGTCATGTATAGAGAATACAATCCCGAGCATGTTTTTCAATCCCGGGCTTACGGGATTTTTGAAGCCTTTTCCCGGGATCCCGGGCCTATCCCGGGATTAGACTATGTGGTTTCTAATTGAGCTAAAATTTAAAAAAACGAGTAATAAAAAAAATGTCTTTAATGTCTTTGCACAACACAAATCAGAACAATAATAAGAAAAGAAAAAACACAAACCAAAAAATACAATACTTTTGCAAGAAATTAAAAAACAGCACAAAATAACTATTTAGAATTTCGAAAATATAGTCGCAGAAATATCAAAGCATCCAATGTTTGACTTCCGAGCCTGCTTCGTAGTTTATTGCCAACATAAGCAGCAGCTGAAAACGCTCGTTCAGGTTCTACGCTGGTTGGAGGAATAGACAATAGATACTTATATGCTGTTTCTAAGTGATATCCACGAACTCCTCCATTTTCGAACAGGCTCATTTCACGTCTAATACTATTTGCCAACCCCAATTCATTTTGTACTTGTACTTCAGGATCTGGGGATTTCATACTCTTGTTAATTTCCAGCTGTAACTTTTCCTTTAATGTCAATTGGGGTTGGGAGGTTTCTGACCTTAGCTCATCATCTGTTTGTGATCCTGACCTTGCTTCTTCTTCCGTGTTATCTCGACTATTAAGTCTTTTTACAATACTCTTTATTTGCTTCCTCACTAAAGCCTGTGTCGGAACTGGAAATAAGTCGTGCCATTCCAAATCCGATAATAACTGATTTTCATCATCCATTCGTGGATTTTGTAAATAATTTAACACGCCAGTTAAATCATCACTTCGTCGTTGCTTTATACGTTCCACTAAGGATGTTTTAATTTTTTTGGCAAGTTCTGAGTTTTTGCTAGACAGTTGTTTTATAAGAAATTTCAGAGCGGCATCAGCTGTGCATAAATTAGCATCTCGCCGACAGATTGCTTCTACTGTCAATTTAATTGGGGTCAGCACATCAACAATTTTATTTACCAATTCAAAATCAACATCTTCTAAACGAATTGGATGATTGAGATCTATAAGAGCTTTTTGAATGCATGCTTTTAAAAGATAAAATCGCTCCAGCATTGTTAAAAGACTATTCCACCTGGTTTTACAGTCCAAAAGAAGTGACAGCTCTTTTCCATGTTCAATTTTCACATATTTTTGAAGTACTGTTTCATTTTTCAACGGAGATCTTTTGAAATACACTACAACTTTGCGGATTTTCTTTATCAGCTCATTAATATTTTCATATTGTGTTAACTCTGGTACGTGTTCTGGCGCAAGATCATTTTGTGACATTACGATTAAACCTGATTCTGTACAGTCTAAGTCTTCTAAATGGTGTTCATCATCGCTGTCGTCCATATAATCAACATTCACAGCTGGTTCATTTATACTATCATCTGAGGTAGGGCTATCTTGCAAATTATTATGTTTTTCATAAAGCACATCACAGACCGCCAAATTGATACCATGTGCGAGACACAGTTGTTGTTCAGTGCAAACAAGCCGCCCCACCTTTATCATAACATTCGGTCCATCGGTTACAATAGCCACGATGTCAGTTTCTAGGGAAATGTCAAATTTACTTAGACGCTCTTGCAATATACGAAGACAATTTTCAGCTGTCATACTTCCGTAAATAGGAACAAGTCCTAAGTTCCAAAATTTTTTATATGAATGAACGTTGACCGCCATGTATCGTTTATTGGAAGTTGAAGTCCACTCGTCGAAAGAAAGACTAAATCTTTCACCTGCACTTTTCAAATGTTGTAATTCTGCAGTTACTTGCTTTCTGATTTTTTCACTGTAATTCATAACACGTTTTCGAACAGTGACGGCTGACTTTGGTAAATCCGTGTATTTTGCTAAGAGCAATTTTCTCAAATCATCTGAGGTTATGAATACACTGAATGGAAATCCATCTAATGCAATCATTCTTGCCAAGATATCATCCAGGCTATCGTCGGCACTTTTAGTAAAATAATCATCTAACTTTCGCTTGGCTGGCGGCGGTGCTGTGTTCAGATTTTCAGAATCTTGACTTGTTGAAGCTGATATAACCTTGATATTATGTTTTGATAACAAATGTGTATGTAATCCCTTAGTTGATCCACCCAAAGTCTTGAGGATGGCTGGGCATCGCTTACATTTAGCACTATTCCCGTCCTTCGCAACTAAATAATAACTCCACACTGACGTCGTATCACTGTCTTTTTTATGTTTAACAAAGTCTCCCGCCATTTGAAATACTTAATTTCAGATAATTGACTTTTAAATTTTAATGGCGTAGCCTACGTAACCCGTCACTGACAGAACAATAAATGAAAAAAATAAAACCTGATTTGCATATTTATACTTTCGTACAGGGAATCCCCGACGGGAAATACCCGCAACAATATTATGATATGAGATGATCGGGTGATTCCCCTGTTGGTCCGTTGGGGAATTACCTTAAGAGTATTGTATTAAAGTATTCCGAGTGGGGAAGTCCCTTCTAAGTTCTACGACAAACATATTATTAGGACTGTACCTGTGTAGTAAATAGTGGGTACCTACGTATTGTACGAGTTGCTTTTTGTCGTAATGTATTAAAATAATCTAGGCAAGGTTATTTTCAAGACGCAACGGACTACGGAATACAAACTAGACTTGTTTGTGGCAATCCCGAAAATCCCGAGATTAGCCAAGTACAGTCCCGGGATTTTCGAGGCCAGAAAACGGTCGGGATCCCGGGATCCCGAGATTTGGGATCCCGGGATTGTATTCTCTAGTCATGTAGCTAAGTCATGTTGTTGTGTCATGTACCTATGTCATGTTGTTGTGTCATGTAGCTAAGTCATGTTGTTGTGTCATGTACCTATGTCATGTAGCTAAGTCATGTTGTTGTGTCATGCAGCTATGTCATGTTGTTGTGTCATGTAGCTAAGTCATGTTGTTGTGTCATGTACCTATGTCATGTTGTTGTGTCTTGTAGCTATGTCATGTTGTTGTGTCATGTAGCTAAGTCATGTTGTTGTGTCATGTACCTATGTCATGTTGTTGTGTCTTGTAGCTGTGTTATGTTGTTGTGTCATGTAGCTATGTCATGTTGTTGTGTCATGTACGTATGTCATGTTGTTGTGTCTTGTAGCTATGTCATGTTGTTGTGTCATGTAGCTAAGTCATGTTGTTGTGTCATGTACCTATGTCATGTTGTTGTGTCTTGTAGCTGTGTCATGTTGTTGTGTCATGTAGCTAAGTCATGTTGTTGTGTCATGTACCTCTGTCATGTTGTTGTGTCATGTAGCTAAGTCATGTTGTTGTGTCATGTACCTATGTCATGTTGTTGTGTCATGTAGCTAAGTCATGTTGTTGTGTCATGCAGCTATGTCATGTTGTTGTGTCATGTAGCTAAGTCATGTTGTTGTGTCATGTAGCTATGTCATGTTGTTGTGTCATGCAGCTAAGTCATGTTGTTGTGTCATGTACCTATGTCATGTTGTTGTGTCATGTAGCTAAGTCATGTTGTTCTGTCATGTAGCTAAGTCATGTTGTTGTGTCATGTACCTATGTCATGTTGTTGTGTCATGCAGCTAAGTCATGTTGTTGTGTCATGTAGCTAAGTCATGTTGTTGTGTCATGTATAGAGAATACAATCCCGAGCATGTTTTTCAATCCCGGGCTTACGGGATTTTTGAAGCCTTTTCCCGGGATCCCGGGCCTATCCCGGGATTAGACTATGTGGTTTCTAATTGAGCTAAAATTTAAAAAAACGAGTAATAAAAAAAAATGTCTTTAATGTCTTTGCACAACACAAATCAGAACAATAATAAGAAAAGAAAAAACACAAACCAAAAATACAATACTTTTGCAAGAAATTAAAAAACAGCACAAAATAACTATTTAGAATTTCGAAAATATAGTCGCAGAAATATCAAAGCATCCAATGTTTGACTTCCGAGCCTGCTTCGTAGTTTATTGCCAACATAAGCAGCAGCTGAAAACGCTCGTTCAGGTTCTACGCTGGTTGGAGGAATAGACAATAGATACTTATATGCTGTTTCTAAGTGATATCCACGAACTCCTCCATTTTCGAACAGGCTCATTTCACGTCTAATACTATTTGCCAACCCCAATTCATTTTGTACTTGTACTTCAGGATCTGGGGATTTCATACTCTTGTTAATTTCCAGCTGTAACTTTTCCTTTAATGTCAATTGGGGTTGGGAGGTTTCTGACCTTAGCTCATCATCTGTTTGTGATCCTGACCTTGCTTCTTCTTCCGTGTTATCTCGACTATTAAGTCTTTTTACAATACTCTTTATTTGCTTCCTCACTAAAGCCTGTGTCGGAACTGGAAATAAGTCGTGCCATTCCAAATCCGATAATAACTGATTTTCATCATCCATTCGTGGATTTTGTAAATAATTTAACACGCCAGTTAAATCATCACTTCGTCGTTGCTTTATACGTTCCACTAAGGATGTTTTAATTTTTTTGGCAAGTTCTGAGTTTTTGCTAGACAGTTGTTTTATAAGAAATTTCAGAGCGGCATCAGCTGTGCATAAATTAGCATCTCGCCGACAGATTGCTTCTACTGTCAATTTAATTGGGGTCAGCACATCAACAATTTTATTTACCAATTCAAAATCAACATCTTCTAAACGAATTGGATGATTGAGATCTATAAGAGCTTTTTGAATGCATGCTTTTAAAAGATAAAATCGCTCCAGCATTGTTAAAAGACTATTCCACCTGGTTTTACAGTCCAAAAGAAGTGACAGCTCTTTTCCATGTTCAATTTTCACATATTTTTGAAGTACTGTTTCATTTTTCAACGGAGATCTTTTGAAATACACTACAACTTTGCGGATTTTCTTTATCAGCTCATTAATATTTTCATATTGTGTTAACTCTGGTACGTGTTCTGGCGCAAGATCATTTTGTGACATTACGATTAAACCTGATTCTGTACAGTCTAAGTCTTCTAAATGGTGTTCATCATCGCTGTCGTCCATATAATCAACATTCACAGCTGGTTCATTTATACTATCATCTGAGGTAGGGCTATCTTGCAAATTATTATGTTTTTCATAAAGCACATCACAGACCGCCAAATTGATACCATGTGCGAGACACAGTTGTTGTTCAGTGCAAACAAGCCGCCCCACCTTTATCATAACATTCGGTCCATCGGTTACAATAGCCACGATGTCAGTTTCTAGGGAAATGTCAAATTTACTTAGACGCTCTTGCAATATACGAAGACAATTTTCAGCTGTCATACTTCCGTAAATAGGAACAAGTCCTAAGTTCCAAAATTTTTTATATGAATGAACGTTGACCGCCATGTATCGTTTATTGGAAGTTGAAGTCCACTCGTCGAAAGAAAGACTAAATCTTTCACCTGCACTTTTCAAATGTTGTAATTCTGCAGTTACTTGCTTTCTGATTTTTTCACTGTAATTCATAACACGTTTTCGAACAGTGACGGCTGACTTTGGTAAATCCGTGTATTTTGCTAAGAGCAATTTTCTCAAATCATCTGAGGTTATGAATACACTGAATGGAAATCCATCTAATGCAATCATTCTTGCCAAGATATCATCCAGGCTATCGTCGGCACTTTTAGTAAAATAATCATCTAACTTTCGCTTGGCTGGCGGCGGTGCTGTGTTCAGATTTTCAGAATCTTGACTTGTTGAAGCTGATATAACCTTGATATTATGTTTTGATAACAAATGTGTATGTAATCCCTTAGTTGATCCACCCAAAGTCTTGAGGATGGCTGGGCATCGCTTACATTTAGCACTATTCCCGTCCTTCGCAACTAAATAATAACTCCACACTGACGTCGTATCACTGTCTTTTTTATGTTTAACAAAGTCTCCCGCCATTTGAAATACTTAATTTCAGATAATTGACTTTTAAATTTTAATGGCGTAGCCTACGTAACCCGTCACTGACAGAACAATAAATGAAAAAAATAAAACCTGATTTGCATATTTATACTTTCGTACAGGGAATCCCCGACGGGAAATACCCGCAACAATATTATGATATGAGATGATCGGGTGATTCCCCTGTTGGTCCGTTGGGGAATTACCTTAAGAGTATTGTATTAAAGTATTCCGAGTGGGGAAGTCCCTTCTAAGTTCTACGACAAACATATTATTAGGACTGTACCTGTGTAGTAAATAGTGGGTACCTACGTATTGTACGAGTTGCTTTTTGTCGTAATGTATTAAAATAATCTAGGCAAGGTTATTTTCAAGACGCAACGGACTACGGAATACAAACTAGACTTGTTTGTGGCAATCCCGAAAATCCCGAGATTAGCCAAGTACAGTCCCGGGATTTTCGAGGCCAGAAAACGGTCGGGATCCCGGGATCCCGAGATTTGGGATCCCGGGATTGTATTCTCTAGTCATGTACCTATGTCATGTTGTTGTGTCATGTAGCTAAGTCATGTTGTTGTGTCATGCAGCTATGTCATGTTGTTGTGTCATGTAGCTAAGTCATGTTGTTGTGTCATGTCATGTAGCTATGTCATGTTGTTGTGTCATGTAGCTAAGTCATGTTGTTGTGTCATGTACCTATGTCATGTTGTTGTGTCATGTAGCTAAGTCATGTTGTTGTGTCATGTAGCTAAGTCATGTTGTTGTGTCATGCAGCTATGTCATGTTGTTGTGTCATGTAGCTAAGTCATGTTGTTGTGTCATGTACCTATGTCATGTTGTTGTGTCTTGTAGCTATGTCATGTTGTTGTGTCATGTAGCTAAGTCATGTTGTTGTGTCATGTACATATGTCATGTTGTTGTGTCTTGTAGCTGTGTTATGTTGTTGTGTCATGTAGCTATGTCATGTTGTTGTGTCATGTACCTATGTCATGTTGTTGTGTCTTGTAGCTATGTCATGTTGTTGTGTCATGTAGCTAAGTCATGTTGTTGTGTCATGTACCTATGTCATGTTGTTGTGTCTTGTAGCTGTGTCATGTTGTTGTGTCATGTAGCTAAGTCATGTTGTTGTGTCATGTACCTATGTCATGTTGTTGTGTCATGTAACTAAGTCATGTTGTTGTGTCATGTACCTATGTCATGTTGTTGTGTCATGTAGCTAAGTCATGTTGTTGTGTCATGCAGCTATGTCATGTTGTTGTGTCATGTAGCTAAGTCATGTTGTTGTGTCATGTAGCTATGTCATGTTGTTGTGTCATGCAGCTAAGTCATGTTGTTGTGTCATGTACCTATGTCATGTTGTTGTGTCTTGTAGCTGTGTTATGTTGTTGTGTCATGTAGCTATGTCATGTTGTTGTGTCATGTACCTATGTCATGTTGTTGTGTCTTGTAGCTATGTCATGTTGTTGTGTCATGTAGCTAAGTCATGTTGTTGTGTCATGTACCTATGTCATGTTGTTGTGTCTTGTAGCTGTGTCATGTTGTTGTGTCATGTAGCTAAGTCATGTTGTTGTGTCATGTACCTATGTCATGTTGTTGTGTCATGTAACTAAGTCATGTTGTTGTGTCATGTACCTATGTCATGTTGTTGTGTCATGTAGCTAAGTCATGTTGTTGTGTCATGCAGCTATGTCATGTTGTTGTGTCATGTAGCTAAGTCATGTTGTTGTGTCATGTAGCTATGTCATGTTGTTGTGTCATGCAGCTAAGTCATGTTGTTGTGTCATGTACCTATGTCATGTTGTTGTGTCATGTAGCTAAGTCATGTTGTTGTGTCATGTAGCTAAGTCATGTTGTTGTGTCATGCAGCTATGTCATGTTGTTGTGTCATGTAGCTAAGTCATGTTGTTGTGTCATGTACCTATGTCATGTAGTTGTGTCTTGTAGCTATGTCATGTTGTTGTGTCATGTAGCTAAGTCATGTTGTTGTGTCATGTACCTATGTCATGTTGTTGTGTCTTGTAGCTGTGTTATGTTGTTGTGTCATGTAGCTATGTCATGTTGTTGTGTCATGTACCTATGTCATGTTGTTGTGTCTTGTAGCTATGTCATGTTGTTGTGTCATGTAGCTAAGTCATGTTGTTGTGTCATGTACCTATGTCATGTTGTTGTGTCTTGTAGCTGTGTCATGTTGTTGTGTCATGTAGCTAAGTCATGTTGTTGTGTCATGTACCTATGTCATGTTGTTGTGTCATGTAGCTAAGTCATGTTGTTGTGTCATGCAGCTAAGTCATGTTGTTGTGTCATGTACCTATGTCATGTTGTTGTGTCATGTAGCTAAGTCATGTTGTTGTGTCATGTACCTATGTCATGTTGTTGTGTCATGTAGCTAAGTCATGTTGTTGTGTCATGTACCTATGTCATGTTGTTGTGTCTTGTAGCTATGTCATGTTGTTGTGTCATGTAGCTAAGTCATGTTGTTGTGTCATGTACCTATGTCATGTTGTTGTGTCTTGTAGCTGTGTTATGTTGTTGTGTCTTGTAGCTGTGTTATGTTGTTGTGTCATGTAGCTATGTCATGTTGTTGTGTCATGTACCTATGTCATGTTGTTGTGTCTTGTAGCTATGTCATGTTGTTGTGTCATGTAGCTAAGTCATGTTGTTGTGTCATGTACCTATGTCATGTTGTTGTGTCTTGTAGCTGTGTCATGTTGTTGTGTCATGTAGCTAAGTCATGTTGTTGTGTCATGTACCTATGTCATGTTGTTGTGTCATGTAGCTAAGTCATGTTGTTGTGTCATGTACCTATGTCATGTTGTTGTGTCATGTAGCTAAGTCATGTTGTTGTGTCATGTAGCTAAGTCATGTTGTTGTGTCATGTACCTATGTCATGTTGTTGTGTCATGTAGCTAAGTCATGTTGTTGTGTCATGTACCTATGTCATGTTGTTGTGTCATGTAGCTAAGTCATGTTGTTGTGTCATGCAGCTATGTCATGTTGTTGTGTCATGTAGCTAAGTCATGTTGTTGTGTCATGTAGCTATGTCATGTTGTTGTGTCATGTAGCTATGTCATGTTGTTGTGTCATGCAGCTATGTCATGTTGTTGTGTCATGTAGCTAAGTCATGTTGTTGTGTCATGTACCTATGTCATGTTGTTGTGTCTTGTAGCTGTGTTATGTTGTTGTGTCATGTAGCTATGTCATGTTGTTGTGTCATGTACCTATGTCATGTTGTTGTGTCTTGTAGCTGTGTTATGTTGTTGTGTCATGTAGCTAAGTCATGTTGTTGTGTCATGCAGCTATGTCATGTTGTTGTGTCTTGTAGCTATGTTATGTTGTTGTGTCATGTACCTATGTCATGTTGTTGTGTCATGCAGCTATGTCATGTTGTTGTGTCATGTAGCTAAGTCATGTTGTTGTGTCATGTACCTATGTCATGTTGTTGTGTCTTGTAGCTGTGTCATGTTGTTGTGTCATGTAGCTAAGTCATGTTGTTGTGTCATGTACCTATGTCATGTTGTTGTGTCATGTAGCTAAGTCATGTTGTTGTGTCATGTACCTATGTCATGTTGTTGTGTCATGTAGCTAAGTCATGTTGTTGTGTCATGCAGCTATGTCATGTTGTTGTGTCATGTAGCTAAGTCATGTTGTTGTGTCATGTAGCTATGTCATGTTGTTGTGTCATGCAGCTAAGTCATGTTGTTGTGTCATGTACCTATGTCATGTTGTTGTGTCATGTAGCTAAGTCATGTTGTTGTGTCATGCAGCTATGTCATGTTGTTGTGTCATGTAGCTAAGTCATGTTGTTGTGTCATGTAGCTATGTCATGTTGTTGTGTCATGCAGCTATGTCATGTTGTTGTCTCATGTAGCTAAGTCATGTTGTTGTGTCATGTACCTATGTCATGTTGTTGTGTCTTGTAGCTGTGTTATGTTGTTGTGTCATGTAGCTATGTCATGTTGTTGTGTCATGTACCTATGTCATGTTGTTGTGTCTTGTAGCTGTGTTATGTTGTTGTGTCATGTAGCTAAGTCATGTTGTTGTGTCATGCAGCTATGTCATGTTGTTGTGTCTTGTAGCTATGTTATGTTGTTGTGTCATGTACCTATGTCATGTTGTTGTGTCATGCAGCTATGTCATGTTGTTGTGTCATGTAGCTAAGTCATGTTGTTGTGTCATGTACCTATGTCATGTTGTTGTGTCATGTAGCTAAGTCATGTTGTTGTGTCATGTACCTATGTCATGTTGTTGTGTCATGTAGCTAAGTCATGTTGTTGTGTCATGCAGCTATGTCATGTTGTTGTGTCATGTAGCTAAGTCATGTTGTTGTGTCATGTAGCTATGTCATGTTGTTGTGTCATGCAGCTAAGTCATGTTGTTGTGTCATGTACCTATGTCATGTTGTTGTGTCATGTAGCTAAGTCATGTTGTTGTGTCATGCAGCTATGTCATGTTGTTGTGTCATGTAGCTAAGTCATGTTGTTGTGTCATGTAGCTATGTCATGTTGTTGTGTCATGCAGCTATGTCATGTTGTTGTGTCATGTAGCTAAGCCATGTTGTTGTGTCATGTACCTATGTCATGTTGTTGTGTCTTGTAGCTGTGTTATGTTGTTGTGTCATGTATAGAGAATACAATCCCGGGATCCCAAATCTCGGGATCCCGGGATCCCGACCGTTTTCTGGCCTCGAAAATCCCGGGACTGTACTTGGCTAATCTCGGGATTTTCGGGATTGCCACAAACAAGTCTAGTTTGTATTCCGTAGTCCGTTGCGTCTTGAAAATAACCTTGCCTAGATTATTTTAATACATTACCACAAAAAGCAACTCGTACAATACGTAGGTACCCACTATTTACTACACAGGTACAGTCCTAATAATATGTTTGTCGTAGAACTTAGAAGGGACTTCCCCACTCGGAATACTTTAATACAATACTCTTAAGGTAATTCCCCAACGGACCAACAGGGGAATCACCCGATCATCTCATATCATAATATTGTTGCGGGTATTTCCCGTCGGGGATTCCCTGTACGAAAGTATAAATATGCAAATCAGGTTTTATTTTTTTCATTTATTGTTCTGTCAGTGACGGGTTACGTAGGCTACGCCATTAAAATTTAAAAGTCAATTATCTGAAATTAAGTATTTCAAATGGCGGGAGACTTTGTTAAACATAAAAAAGACAGTGATACGACGTCAGTGTGGAGTTATTATTTAGTTGCGAAGGACGGGAATAGTGCTAAATGTAAGCGATGCCCAGCCATCCTCAAGACTTTGGGTGGATCAACTAAGGGATTACATACACATTTGTTATCAAAACATAATATCAAGGTTATATCAGCTTCAACAAGTCAAGATTCTGAAAATCTGAACACAGCACCGCCGCCAGCCAAGCGAAAGTTAGATGATTATTTTACTAAAAGTGCCGACGATAGCCTGGATGATATCTTGGCAAGAATGATTGCATTAGATGGATTTCCATTCAGTGTATTCATAACCTCAGATGATTTGAGAAAATTGCTCTTAGCAAAATACACGGATTTACCAAAGTCAGCCGTCACTGTTCGAAAACGTGTTATGAATTACAGTGAAAAAATCAGAAAGCAAGTAACTGCAGAATTACAACATTTGAAAAGTGCAGGTGAAAGATTTAGTCTTTCTTTCGACGAGTGGACTTCAACTTCCAATAAACGATACATGGCGGTCAACGTTCATTCATATAAAAAATTTTGGAACTTAGGACTTGTTCCTATTTACGGAAGTATGACAGCTGAAAATTGTCTTCGTATATTGCAAGAGCGTCTAAGTAAATTTGACATTTCCCTAGAAACTGACATCGTGGCTATTGTAACCGATGGACCGAATGTTATGATAAAGGTGGGGCGGCTTGTTTGCACTGAACAACAACTGTGTCTCGCACATGATATCAATTTGGCGGTCTGTGATGTGCTTTATGAAAAACATAATAATTTGCAAGATAGCCCTACCTCAGATGATAGTATAAATGAACCAGCTGTGAATGTTGATTATATGGACGACAGCGATGATGAACACCATTTAGAAGACTTAGACTGTACAGAATCAGGTTTAATCGTAATGTCACAAAATGATCTTGCGCCAGAACACGTACCAGAGTTAACACAATATGAAAATATTAATGAGCTGATAAAGAAAATCCGCAAAGTTGTAGTGTATTTCAAAAGATCTCCGTTGAAAAATGAAACAGTACTTCAAAAATATGTGAAAATTGAACATGGAAAAGAGCTGTCACTTCTTTTGGACTGTAAAACCAGGTGGAATAGTCTTTTAACAATGCTGGAGCGATTTTATCTTTTAAAAGCATGCATTCAAAAAGCTCTTATAGATCTCAATCATCCAATTCGTTTAGAAGATGTTGATTTTGAATTGGTAAATAAAATTGTTGATGTGCTGACCCCAATTAAATTGACAGTAGAAGCAATCTGTCGGCGAGATGCTAATTTATGCACAGCTGATGCCGCTCTGAAATTTCTTATAAAACAACTGTCTAGCAAAAACTCAGCACTTGCCAAAAAAATTAAAACATCCTTAGTGGAACGTATAAAGCAACGACGAAGTGATGATTTAACTGGCGTGTTAAATTATTTACAAAATCCACGAATGGATGATGAAAATCAGTTATTATCGGATTTGGAATGGCACGACTTATTTCCAGTTCCGACACAGGCTTTAGTGAGGAAGCAAATAAAGAGTATTGTAAAAAGACTTAATAGTCGAGATAACACGGAAGAAGAAGCAAGGTCAGGATCACAAACAGATGATGAGCTAAGGTCAGAAACCTCCCAACCCCAATTGACATTAAAGGAAAAGTTACAGCTGGAAATTAACAAGAGTATGAAATCCCCAGATCCTGAAGTACAAGTACAAAATGAATTGGGGTTGGCAAATAGTATTAGACGTGAAATGAGCCTGTTCGAAAATGGAGGAGTTCGTGGATATCACTTAGAAACAGCATATAAGTATCTATTGTCTATTCCTCCAACCAGCGTAGAACCTGAACGAGCGTTTTCAGCTGCTGCTTATGTTGGCAATAAACTACGAAGCAGGCTCGGAAGTCAAACATTGGATGCTTTGATATTTCTGCGACTATATTTTCGAAATTCTAAATAGTTATTTTGTGCTGTTTTTTCTTTTCTTATTATTGTTCTGATTTGTGTTGTGCAAAGACATTAAAGACATTTTTTTTTATTACTCGTTTTTTTAAATTTTAGCTCAATTAGAAACCACATAGTCTAATCCCGGGATAGGCCCGGGATCCCGGGAAAAGGCTTCAAAAATCCCGTAAGCCCGGGATTGAAAAACATGCTCGGGATTGTATTCTCTAGTCATGTAGCTATGTCATGTTGTTGTGTCATGTACCTATGTCATGTTGTTGTGTCTTGTAGCTGTGTTATGTTGTTGTGTCATGTAGCTATGTCATGTTGTTATGTCATGTCGCTACGTCATGTTGTTGTGTCATGTACCTATGTCATGTTGTTGTGTCTTGTAGCTATGTCATGTTGTTGTGTCATGTAGCTAAGTCATGTTGTTGTGTCATGTACCTATGTCATGTTGTTGTGTCTTGTAGCTGTGTTATGTTGTTGTGTCATGTAGCTATGTCATGTTGTTATGTCATGTCGCTACGTCATGTTGTTGTGTCATGTACCTATGTCATGTTGTTGTGTCTTGTAGCTATGTCATGTTGTTGTGTCATGTAGCTAAGTCATGTTGTTGTGTCATGTACCTATGTCATGTTGTTGTGTCTTGTAGCTATGTCATGTTGTTGTGTCATGTAGCTAAGTCATGTTGTTGTGTCATGTACCTATGTCATGTTGTTGTGTCTTGTAGCTGTGTTATGTTGTTTGTCATGTAGCTATGTCATGTTGTTGTGTCATGTACCTATGTCATGTTGTTGTGTCTTGTAGCTATGTCATGTTGTTGTGTCATGTAGCTAAGTCATGTTGTTGTGTCATGTACCTATGTCATGTTGTTGTGTCTTGTAGCTGTGTTATGTTGTTGTGTCATGTAGCTATGTCATGTTGTTATGTCATGTCGCTACGTCATGCATGTTGTATCAAACATCTTCTGACACATTTTAGAGCAGGCCGTGGAACTTGTCCGTATGTCCCAGTAGGCGTGTCATCACGCAGCGGTCTATTAGAAACTGAGCTGCCTCCAGGTGGGAGCGCCAGGAAGGCATGACACTATGTCATGTTGTTGTGGCATGTAGCTATATCATGTTGTTGTGTCATATTGTTATGTCATGTTGTTGTGGCATGTAGCTATATCATGTTGTTGTGTCATGTTGCTATGTCATGTTGTTGTATCAACTCACCTTACACTTGTTCTGTACAGTATCAAACATCTTCTGGCACATATAGAGCAGGCCGTGGAACTTGTCCGTATGTCCGGGTAGGTGTATCATCACGCAGCGGTCTATTAGGAACTTAGCTGCCTCCAGGTCGGTGCACCAGGGGGGCAATTCCAGCTTGGGGCGGAACATTCGGCCGAGATACAGGAGGCAGTCTGATGAGGTGTGGAGGCCTTCTTCGTGCAGCTCGCGGAGCATGTTTTGGATGCAGCTGAAAGGAATGAAACACTTTAGGTTTTCGCGACGATATCAATTCGGAAACAGGGGTAAAAACGAAAATCAAAGTTTCTTATTCGTTTTCGTGTAAACGCTCAATTCGATATTCGTTTTCCGATTAATAATAATAGTAAATCATTTATTTCAGGCAACTTTAGTCTAGTACAGGATGTAAAAACTTAAAAACTACGGCCCATATAAAATACATACCTTAGTATACATAAAATAAACCTATTAAAGTAAAGTTAAGTATATGTGTAAAGTATTTATTTTGTGTCAGTATTAATTTTTATTTATATTAGACCCTCAGGTCGTCGCGGCATTGTAGAAATAATCAATTTTACAAAAATAACCCTCGACAACTACTTTCATACTCGGGTACAAAGACGAATATCATTAAAAACGGCTGCACTATTTTCATGAGATATACATAGTTAACAGTATTCTTGTTTAAGTAACCTTTCAAAGAAAAAGGCACACTGAAATAAAGTTTATACATACTAACTTCAGCCTGCGGCTTCGCAAGTGTTTTTTTGGAATAGAAAGCCTATAATATAACACCCTGTTTGAGCCAGGACGGGAGTCAAAATCGGACAACTTGGCTCACTCGGATCACCGAGTGAGCCAAGTCAAAATTTTGCATCTACGCGCAACGCTAGTAAGCCGTCAAAAGCTCGAGATTGGTCAAGCTTAGCAGGAGCTGTTTAAAATTTTCACAAAACAACTTTTCTGCCATCTTTTTAATTGTAGAACGCAGGTGAAACAAAAAAAAAACAGAAAAAATAAAATCATTTTGAATTTCCCGGGCACGTTGCGCGCCATTTTGTGAATAGGATAGCAATAGGATTTCGCGTTCATAGGAGCGGGACAGAGCATACCTGTTTGGAAAGGCGTAAGTGTAAAAAAAACAAATTTTTGTTTCTTAAAAGATAACTGCACAACTAATATTAAGAACCTGGCTAAGACGAACCAAATAATTTGTAACTACGAATTAAAAAGTCATATAACGCAGGGTTCCTGAGATCTCAACCAAATGATGTATGAAAAAACAGTGCACTTTCATGAAGTTTTATTGTATTTTTTTTTTCTTAATTGTGTTTTTACAGGAACCAAATAAATAATGTTGAATTTTATTTAATTCGAGTTTTCTACCACGGGCACCCCGTGAGTACTGAGATCTAGGCCTAGTTTAACAACCAAACCCGTTAAGTTCGCCCTTTTAAGTTGGTATCGATATCCAACTCACTTGACATAGTACAGATCATTCTTCTTCCCATGCAGCAGCAGTCTGTAGATGTAGTGGTCCGGATAGTCCACCAGGCACTTGAGGATCAAGATCAGCGGAGCGTAGTACATCGACTTACGATACGAGAACATCAGCTTGGCTGTGCCGTTTGTTAGGAAGTGGAGAACGTTGTTCTGGGAAAGAGAAAGTTCAAATACAAAATTACCATTCTGTATTTGTAAACATGGGTCACAAAGATGGATGAATGGTAATAGGTAAACACCATACATGTTATGCCTAAATCTAGGGCATGCAAATATACTTGTAAACAAAAAAACAACACAAAATAATCTATTTGTTATTAGGACAACAAAAACATGACTCAACAAAAAAAAAAGTAAAGTAAAGTAAAAAACATTTGTATGATCTTGTATGTCAGTAGGAGAGTCTAGTTATAAACATAAAGAATTCAATTAAGTTACAAATTTACACATTGAGTATATTAAATTACAAAATACATCAAAATATATTGCAAGTTATCGATAGCTATTATGTTTATTGTAGAAGTTAGGCATGTTGGTAGCGCGGTAGGCCGAGAAAGAGGCCTAACGCAAAAAGCACAAAATATAGAAATCAATTTGCGGAAATTTTGTCTTACGACAAAAGAAAACATTCATAGGTGCTCTTTTTTTTGACAATTTATCACGAAGCTCTGGAAGGCACCTTATTCACTCTTGCCTTGAGACCCAGGTTCAAAATAGTCGGAAAAATAGAGGTAGCAGTAAGTTCCCAACTCTAGCGGTACAAATGATAAAGGTAGAATAAAACCGCTTAGTGCAAGTGGATTATATTAGGTCCTTACATATGAAATTGGCGTTTTGTATGGGAGGAACAAAAAGTCGAATATTTTTTAATATAATATATTTAATTAATCAAAGTATGAACCATTATTTTCTATGCACTTTTGCCATCTTATAGGTAGTTCATTGATCCCTTTACTAAAAAAACCAGTCGGACGGGAATCAATAAAATCTTTGAAGGCGATTTGGACTGCCCCATCGGAGTTGAATTTTTTCCCTTGCAAGAAGTTATCCAAATTTCGAAAAAAATGGTAATCTGTTGGAGCAAGGTCCGGGGAGTACGGAGGATGTCTTAGACTTTCCAATTGAAGCTCTTCTAATTTAGTAGCCGTCTGTTGCGCAGTGTGTGTTCTAGCGTTGTCGTGAAGCAGCAGTGGCGTGGAGCGATTGACCAGCCTAGGTTGTTTAGCCGCTAGCTTTTCCATCATGGTTTGCAATTGCTGACAATAGACATCAGCCGTAATAGTCTGGCCAGATTTGAGAAAACTGTAATGAACAATACCGGCACTAGTCCACCAAACGCTTACAAGTAACTTTTTTGGGGTTAATTTTCGTTTGGGGCAGGATTTGGCTGGCTGGCCAGGATCCAACCATTGCGCTGAGCGCTTCCGATTATCGTAAAGAACCCATTTTTCATCACAGGTAATGATTCGGTTTAAAATACCTTCATTATTGTGCCGGTTTAGTAATGTAACGCAGCAGTCGACGCGCGTTTGCCGGTTTGCTTCAGTCAATTCGTGAGGTACCCACCTTTCAAGCTTTTTAATCTTCCCAATTTGCTTCAAGTGAATTAAAACAGTTTTATCACTAACATCGCAGCCTGCAGCTAACTCGGACGTGGTTTGCGATGGATCCGCTTCCACAATAGCCTTCAACTCTTCATTATCAACTTGAGTCTCAGGCCGTCCACGGGGCTTGTTCTGCAGGTCAAAATTTCCAGAACGAAAACGTTGGAACCAAAAACGAACTGTGTTTTCTTTTGCAACACGACCGCCATACACATCATTCACCCTTCGAGTTGTTTCCGCAGCACTAGTGCCACGGCGGAACTCGTACTCGTAAATAATGCGATATTTTAAGTTTTCCATTTTGTAAAATGAGTGACGCAAACAGAAAAAAACAGAAGAAAAAAAACAAATGAATGACGATCATCGAAGCACAAATACATGAGTCTATAGCTGTACAAATTTGAATTTGGAATTCCTTACCAAAGAGGAGAAATTTGTGATTAAAGTGGCCAGTACGAAAAACGCCAATTTCATATGTAAGGACCTAATACATATGATTGCAGCTCTTGATAGCCACGAGGATGTTTCACCTTGTACTGAGAATAGGTCCCCCCTTCCAATTTTTGTTGTCTGTCTGACTTAACTAAGAGCGACAACGACGACTGCACAGAAAATAAGAGAGTGATGTGATAACGGACGGACTGATGGCTCGGTCCCATTTTCAAGACAGTGGGTCAAACCAGTAATAGAAGTAAACTCACTGTGCTGGTCTGATCAGCTGTGACACACCGTATCAGCACTCCGTAGTCAGAGAAAAGATTTCCTCTCATCCTCCAGTTAGGCCTCTTGATGGCCACGGGGAAGTTTCGACGGGTTACCAGCAGCATCCGGGCTAGGCGCTCGTGGCCCTGTGGTGGTTTGATGATGATTAAAGTAAAAGAACAACACAGATTGGGCCCATCATCAGCCTTTCCTTTACCTAACTTGCTTGGCCACCTGCTGACCATAGGTGTTACTTCATTATTATTAATATCTGTTTTGTATACCAATAAAATAAAATAAAAATATGATAAATTATTTTCTATTCTATTCAATGATTGTTGTATGTGACGTAGAAAATGAAGAAGCTGGTTGAGATCATGTTTAACACTTTCATTTCATTTCACTTTCATTGCCCATGGTGCAGATGCCCTTCTGCAGATCCTACCCGCGCAGCTGCGGTGCGCGCGTCCTTTCGGCCGCGCCACAAAAGCTGGGCAGTGAAAGCGATTTATTAAAAGACATTTATCTACAAAAATAAATAAGATATTTGACACTGCCTGCTGGGTAAATATCTCCTATACTTCCACTCCATAAAATAAGTCTTTATTGACAAAGAAAATTACAATTCAATAATAAATACAAATTAGAACTAGTATTTACAATTGAGACAATTAAGCTAACTGCAGACTGTTGCAAACTATCTACAGTAACTCCACTCCATAGGTTTAAGTTTAGGAAAGAGTACTCATATTTCCGCATTTGGACCCAAATTGGTCCATTATGCATGAAACATTCACTTCATGCATAGCAACCAGGGGTGAAATGAATTACTAAACATAACAAAAAAAAATTATCAAACATTAGTAGAGTAAAAAGTTGTTTTTTATTTTACCATTATTACTTATAGCATTTTCTACTAGAACTTTTGCCTTTAAACAAAACATTTTTCTTTTTTTATGTGTTGACGAAATATTAATTTAATTTTTTATTTTATGTAATTATGATAATAATAATTTATGACAATAATTTAATTTGATTGTAATTTGGTAACAATTGTTTGGATTTTGACGAAATATTTAATCTAATTTTATTAATATTTAGTAAAAGGTAACTTTATTGACAAAGAAAATTACAATTCAATAATAAAAACAAATTAGAACTAGTATTTACAATTGAAACAATTAAGCTAACTGCAGACTGTTGCATACAATCTACAGGTAGCTCAACTGATCCATATCAATACCAGTCGGAAGCTTCCCCAAGACGCTGGCTGCATTGCCCCGCTGTATGGCAATGCTGAAGCGCTGCGCCAGATACCCGCCAGCTCTCGGGTCACGAAAATAAATAATGTATAGTTTAACGAAATATGTAATTTTATTGTACAATGATAATCTTTAGTTTTTTTTTAGTAACTATTTTGTAAGGAATAGGTACTGTATTATATTAGGTATATTCTGTTAAAATAGAGCTACATGTATTTTTTATAAATACAATGTTGATATTGACATCGTTTTGTCACAAACATTTGATAACATATTTACCTTGACAATAAAATATCCACCCCACTCATCAGCATGCTCATTACACTCCACCAGCTCCTCTGGAGACAAGTCAGCAAGGTGGCACATTTGTGACTGAAAATATTGTGCAGGTTAATTTAAAAGAACTTCATTTACATTAGGTACTATAAGTATCTAATTCTTGTTACATACAGTGGTGTCAATTCAGACTCACCAAAACTAAACGAATGGTTACATGTTGCGAGCTAGCCATCCAACTCACACTTGCGAGTAACTCGAGATATGTTAGTACAGACAGTGTAATTTACTGCACTGCAGCTACTCGGCAGGCTGGCTCGCACACTAGCTTACAACGTGTCAACCACCCATAATTTGGCAGCACAAAATATGTGTGTTCTCTTTTATAATAATGGAAATAAAAAGGATGGCAACATTTTCAGTGCTGTTAACTTGACTTGACTTCTTTGTATTTGGCAATATGTGACTGGTTTGTTACTTTTCTGCCAGTGTCCAGTTCATGGAAATATAATATGAGCGGTAAATTTTGAAAAACCTTAATGAGATTTTTACCTCGAAACAAATAAGTATAATTATCATTAAATTGAGAAAAAAAAATAATTAAAAACATCACTAATAAAGAGAAAACGTAAGGGAAAGTAAACATTTCATGGATACAGGACGCGGAATATCGAGAGAGAGTAAATCATATAGAGAATATTGAAGAAGGGACAGTTAAAAAATATGTGATCCACGTTTCCTTCATCTAATCCACATTCACACATCGAGGAATCCCTAATCCTGAGTTTGTTCAGGAAAACAGTAGTACACGAATGACCACGACGCAAGCGACACAGAGTGGATGTAGAGATCTTATTAGCCCTTTTATAATTAAAAAACCAAGGAGTTAAGGGGATAATGGGTTGAAGATCACCATAATGTATTCCACGTAAAAGTACTATAGGAGGAGAGATAGAAGAGAAAAGAAGGTATAAATCAACTATTAGAATAGAATTGGGACGAGGAATATAACCAGATATAAAGGAGATGTCCAAGCACTTCACACACCAACGGCACCAACGGCGTTGATAAGAAATATGAGAAAAGGGAAGTGTGCGCCTTATCAATAACGCGCATCCAGCACGCCCGTCAGGCCTGTCATCTCGGAGACAGGAATAGCCTGAAACTCGAAATTGAGATCCAGGCTTTAACCATGTTTCCGATGACTGACGGGCAAAATTTAGAGATAAGGTGAAGAAGTTCAGGGAGTTTCGCACGAATGCTCTAGCAGTTCCACTGCAGAACGGTCGCAGGATCCATGTTGGAAACCAGAAAGGAAAACTAATTGCGTCAATTTTGGGGCAACGTTGGATGATAAGTTTACAGGGTTCGAAATAATTATATTAATTAATAATGTGAGGAGAGTGTCATATATCTCTTACTTTGAGGAAGAACTTGGTCTGTCTTAAATTACATCCGTTTGGGAGAGAGGAAGGAGGGTTGGAAACTATATCTCGATAAAGAGCTGCATCATAGGACTTCTCAAGGGGGACTCGAGAATGGGGAGAGATGTATACGGTCTTGACATGAGACTTTGGAGCCTTAGGGGCAGACGAATTGTTACGGTTTGGGGATAAAATATAAGAAGGAGAGGGAGAGAACAGCTTCTGCGAGGAAAAGAACAACTCCTGAGATGGAGGGAACAGCTCTTGTGCAATTTCCGAATAGGATCGTGAACCCTTGGAAATTGTGAGGCTTCCTCATATGACACAGCATTGGTAGCCATCACAGATTTAATAAATTTTTGCCTTACTATTTCAGGGGAATTTTTACTCGTGGCTAAATGCTTACCTGAACAATGTAAACTAGATGCCTCGGTCTCAGATACATCACAGCCATCGCCAGTGTGTTCCTGGCCACAATGCAAACAACGGGGTTTCGATCTGCATTGGGCTTTAGTATATCCAAAGCGGCAACAGGAGTTGCATTGGATGGTGGGGAACTGGTAGATTTCGACAGGAATCGAATTATAAAATAAGAAGACCCTGGATGAAAGAATTTGCCCTTGAAACGTGACTACCACGGTTTGGGTCGGAACCCAAGTAACCTTACCTTTGTCTATGTTCTTTCTGTTTAATCTTCGCACTTTAAGGACTTTAGCACCTACAGGGTTACAAGCTGCCACCACAAATTCCTCCATTGATAGGTCAGTGGGGATGTCTCTAATGGGACCCATACGGGTAACATTTTACGTAGGAATGTAGGCATGTAATTTGTGCATTGATAGTATCTGGGAGACTACAAAAGAATTAGCAGCTGAGAATATGACGCAAATTTTATTACGGCCTACTTGTTTTACCCCACCAGAAATAATATTTTGAACTTTATTTGTATGCAAGAATTGGCCAAACTTGATTGTCCTTAGGGATGAACCCGCGGTTTGGTCTGGGTAAGCTCTCGAAACGTGGACCACAAATGGACCCTTATCAGTATAGTTGTATGATTGGACTGCCCCAATCACAATGGACGGATCAGTGTATACAGTCTGAATAGAAGGAAAATACAGATCAGGAGAAGCAACTTTCTTAGTGCATGAGATTCACACAGAATGGGATGTGAAACGGGATCAGGAGGAACTGGTGTCGGCTCTACAGCCGGAACTATTCAACATCCATTTTTTATTTGGAGATGCCAATCACTATGGATTTTAATGACACCCTCCCAAAAACTTAGATGAAGTAGATAAAATTGTAAAACTATGTTATCTACTTACCAACACCTTAGAAGAACAACACTACGCACATCTAAGGGCATTTTCACTAAAAAGTACACCCCCACTTCTATGCTGTCCCACGTTTTTAAAGTTGAACTATGGGTTTACATGAATGTGTCAGTTATTGTAATTTGTTTAGTGATAAATATATGATATAACAAGTGTATGTAGTGGTAAACAGTAAGGTTTAAAAGATATTCTGTAATAAAATGTGTGGCTTGATTTCCTATTTGTTTGCCTCTCAAATTCAAATACTAAGAGAAATCCGTTTTATTTAATGATTAAGCTATTTCATATTGGATGTACTAATTATCTTAATTGTTAATTTATATTTAAGAACATTTATCATGGATATTTTATCATATTAGAAGATATTTCAATGTATTTTTTAGTAATGAAATGATGTGCCAAACCCTCTAGCCGAAGTTTGACGGTATCACCTGAAGTGTAACAAACAAACAAGTTTGGTTTGTTGAACCAATGCTGTAAATAAGAAAACCGGTAGGCTGGCTGGCTCACTCTGTTCTGAACCTGTAAGCTGAAAGCATCTCTCATTATGGTAAGCTTTTGTACATTGTAGCACCTTTTACTAGATGTGTCCTAGCTTGTTTTAGTTTTTTTTTTTAGCTTTGAAATTATTGAAGGTAAAGTTTGAATTATAAGGATATGATTTATTATATAATATTATTTGATTATAGTAATTAATGGTTGGTATTTCACTTGTCCATCTATGTGCTTATTTTGTAAGCCTAATGAAATAAAGTTATTGACTTCTGATTTCATTATTCCCAATTCCCAAAATGTTAGGTTGCATAGTAAGGTAGGCAATTCCATGATTCTATCGAATTAAGATAATTTACTAGGTAGGTATAGCCCTTCAAATCTAACAAATGCATATAATATATTTATATATATTATTTAGCGCCAAGTATGGGGTTAAATAAATTGGTCATATTTATATTACATTTGTAAGAAATGTATTTTTTAAAGCTTCATTAAGTCATTATTCATTATTGTCATTATATTTGGAAATGATCAAAGTTGAAAATAATGTCATGGTCTCTTTATTATCAAAAATACAAGCGTTTTTTAGTGTCACAAAACTGACCATTATTTTTCTATAGTGTCCATATATTAATTGTATTTTTCATATAAATAACGCAATTTTTCGGAAATAATGTTTAATATTCAGTTCAAAAAACATGTAAAAATATTATGAAAACCTCAATCAACTCAAAAACACAAGTGTAGAAAAAATCTTAATTTATGTAGAGGTGTACTTTTTAGTGAAAATGCCCCTAAATTGGTAAATTTTTAAAACAATAAATTTGAATTTTCCCACAAAATCTCTCCAAACACAACTGGTACTTTCCAATGTCGGGCTGACATCCCAGTGCTGTTAAATTAGTTTAGTTTAGTTTTGGCAATAACTGAATTGACACTGTTGTCTTCTGTCTACACTACAAACATTAGACAAACATTGTTATTAACTGTAATTAGTAGATAAAAATAATAAGGTTACAACTCACCCTGACCATAATAGGAATACTCCCAACAGACCTGTCGACCGTTACCACTTTCTGATTGTGCTGCAAAGTCATTCTCACTTTGAAGTCTCCTTTGTACGTAGCTGCTCTTTGCCTACATTCCGTGGGCAATACTCTCGTGTTCCGGACACCCACCATCTCCAACGGAACAGTGGGTTTCATGAACATAGCATCTTCGATCGTGATCTTTATCCGATCGCTATTGTTCAGCTGGAACTCAACAGGGACCAAATCTTCCACAGCAGTTTTGAGACCATCTTTGAGCATATAATTGAAAGAATCTATGTGAGGCGCACCCAGGTTTTGTAAATACTGAAAAAAATATATAACAACATGATCAATTTTCTTGCAAATTGCTACAAGTAGTTATAAATACTTGCGGAGGAGGTTATGTACCGGGTTGGCGATTTTCGGAGGCTTCCGATAGTCCGGGTGGCTTGTGTACGCCAGGGATGGCGTTTTATTAGCTATTTTCTTCACATCCATTTCGTTGTACTTCTAAAACCACATCTATTATAGAAAACACGTGCGTTTTTTAACAGCAACAAACAACACATGAAACAAAAACTACATCTTCTTTTTTTAAGGCGCCGCCTACTTTTCGCTACGACTCTGCCAGTGTTTATGAAACAAAAAACTTTCGTTGACAATTGTGTCATTGACAGATTAATAAATTTTGATTTGATTTGTTTGATGATGAAAAAGTCTTGAACTTCACTGTCGGACAGCGGAACAAGTGAACAAAAATTTGCGTGATTTTTTCAGTTTTTAGTTTTAACTCTTCAACCAGGGCGAGCCCGCCGGCGGGTCCGCTAAGAATGTAACGGAACATGCCATGAAGGCGCGAGCCCGCGGGCGGGCCGGCTCGCCCGGACGATTATAAACATTTTTTTCATCATGTTACGGTCTATATTAGTTTGAACAACTGTTGACTGTGTCACAGACTTATTATTATCCTATGCATTGCAACACCACGGAGCCATCCAGTAATAGAAAAAAAAAAGAAAATTGTCTTTCAATCTGTGCATATTCTTGGCGCGAGCTAGTGTTATTTACGTGTTGTTTTTTTCGTTTTATCAAGGTAAGTGCATTGTTTTATGGAATAACTAGTATATTTTGTAATAATTGGGGCACGATAAAGCTATTTACATGATAGGATTTGTGAATTTTGTTGTATTTTTCTTGTTTTTAACCTCAAATATCGGCAACAAGATTTTCGCCTTTTTCATGTAATTTCCGAAGCAATCTAGCTAAAGATAATTGAAATAGGCTGTATAATCGTATTTACAACAACAATTTACGCAAGTACTCGTTTATTTCAATGAATAAATCGGAAAAATCATTCATCAAAAGTATCAGTTGTTCCGTTGTACACCCACGTAAAATTGATGCAAACGAAATTCTAATTCCATTATGCTAATCTAAGCTCTATTGGTAGGAGGTCAGGGTTTATAATAGTTTGGCAGATTTGGCAATGCGCCGGAAACTTTTTGAGAGGGCTTTACAGTGATTGTGATGGGAATCGTTTGTTAGTTATCGACATAATAATGATCATCATCATCAACCTAAAGACGTCGATGGACTATGGTACATATTCAGATTTTTATGTAGGTAACTAGGTAATGATTAGTTTTTACTGATGGCGCAGCGGGGAATGTTCGCTTGCGACGCAGGTTCGATTCCCGCCTCGGGGCAAATGTTTGTACGATCTGCAGATTCGATTGCGTTCTGGGTCTAGGTGGTTTCTGTCTGGATGGTCCAGCATTATTTATTTACTAACAAAAAAAGTAGCTTTTCTTAGTATGGTAGTTTATATTTTTATATGTTTTAGGAGAACTATGGAATCATGGAATCCCAACGATGGGGAGGCTCCCCCGGACTTCATGGCGGCACTTTATGGGAGGATAGTGAGGAGATGTTGGACGAGGTGGACGAGTTCAACGAGGAGTACCTTGAAGAGGACTTGACTGATGCAGAGGTATTATTTCAAAAAAAACCATTTTCATTACAATAACGTGAACTTTTCAAAAACAGTCAGATACTTCACTTTTATGTAGGTAGTCCATTTTATGCCCTTTTTTTCCCTTTTGTACCTGTTATGGTATAAAGAAATTTTAAAAATTTGGTATTTTGTAGGATGTCGAACTTGATGCCTCGTCACCCGAAGTTCCAGCATATTCTCCCCTTACGTCGCCAGAGCGCCGAGGAAGCAAGAATGCGAGCTATTTTAAAGTTTTTCTACATCTGTATCAATGTTATTCCTGAAAACCCTAAATATAATGTAAATTTCAATTATTAGTTCAAAATAATGGAAAGCTATTTTACAACAATCGTATGTACTTATAATGAAAGAGTATCATAGAATACCGAACTGATTTTATGGTCACCTTATGCGTAACATTTTTGTAATCTTGGAAAGCTATTTTACAACAATCGTATGTACATATAACAAAAGAGTATCATAGAATAACGAACTGATTTTATGGTCACCTAATGCGTAACATTGTTACAACAATGTTACTATAAATTTGTATATTACAATAATTTGTAATTGAATCTCCTAAGAAAATCACATGATAATATTATTACTAGCCCATGTCAATCTGCAATGTGTTCCGGAGATTCTTCCTTTTATATTATATTACCAATCTTACCTCTGTATAATATCTTTATTCACAAAGACAATTATAACCAACTAATAATAAATTAGAACTAGTATTTACAATTGAAACAATTGAGCTAACTGCAGACTGTTGCAAACTATCTACACGTAGCTCAACTGATCCATAACAATACCAGTCGTTGCGTCCCCAAGACGCTGGCTGCATTGCCCCGCTGTATGGCAATGCTGATGCGCTGCGCCAGATATTCACCAGCTCTCGGGTCACGCGTCGCTTCGACCAGACGCTTAGATAATTTTTAATATAATGATGTATATAATAAAAAAAATACTGTTATAAAATATGATTCTTTTATTTATTTACAAAGTTCCACCGAAGCAAAAAAATATCGATAAAATTTCGATCCTAGGTACGCAGCACATCACTACAACATGGTGCAGCACATGAACAAAAATTGGTAATTTTCAGTTTGAAAAAAATCTATATTTTTTCATAGCACAGCTCTTGTTTATCATTAAAATATTATAAATAGACTATCTTCATGCCATTCTTTTATATTTCCATGAAAATATGATTAGTTTTGTTGTCAAAATATGCTTCGGAAAAAGTTGCGCATTTATTCTGTTTTTGTGTTGTTTTTTGTAAATATTAGCTTACAGAAATAATAAACACATATAGAAAAATTCTTTAGGAAGCTGAAACCGTTTACAGAACTTAGATAGGGGGCCTAGTTATGTGTTTATGAGCATTTCTCTGAAGCGTGACGCAATTTTGAAAGGCGCGCGGTGCGGGGCGTGTGATATTGATTCGTGCTAATTTTCTACATCTGATTTGCCGTAGGGTGAAGGGAAGCCCGACGCTAAAACAGAAAAGTTTTGGATGAAGGTAAAGCTTCATGGGTTCCAACTCAAATAGTTGTTATATTATAACATTTAACATTTTAAAAATTATTGTAGGTACCTATCCTCAAACCTGGCAAAGATCCCTCGGATCCATCCAGTCGTAGGCCCATATCGTTGACATCAGTTATGGCCAAAGTGATGGAACAGATGGTCCATCGCCGCCTACAATGGTGGTCTGAGAATTGATCTATCCTCTCTAAAACTCAGTTTGGTTTTAGAAAAGGCATGGGAACTCTAGATAACCTTTTTTTTAATTTCAGATAAACATATAGCTTTCAAAGAAAAAAAATACCTCGTAGCTATATTCCTCGACAATGCTGCTGCGTACGATAGCGTCAAAATTCCGGTTTTTATGAGGGAGCTTCACCAACTTGGTGTTCCCGAGAAGCTGGTCCAATTTATTGGTAACCTTCTAGTGGAAAGATCAGTAGACATTCAATCTTGCCATGAGCTCCTTCCACCTAGATTAGTCTGGAAGGTTTTACCTCAGGGCTCTGTCTTAAGTCCTCTACTATAGCCTTTATACATTATGATCTTGACCAGACTGTTGATTCTTTCTGTAGTTTATTACAATATGCTGAGATGACCTAACTCTTTACATAATCATCTTCTTCCCTTGATGAGGAAAGTACCCGAATCAAATTAGCTTTATTATACCTCAGTGACTGGCTTATACATCATGGTCTGTCTCTCTCTGCGGCAAAGAGTTCTGCTGTCATTTTCACTAAAAAACGAATAGTCACGTCTGTAAATATTTTTATTGATGGTGACACTGTCCCTATAGCCAGTCTTGCAAATTTTTTAGGCATAACGTTGGACTCTAAAACGACGGGTTCTTAGCATTTTATTTCAATTACCCAAAAATGTGAAAAAAATACAATATCCTCCGGACTCTATCCGGTGTGTGGTGGGTCTCTCACCCATACACCCAGAAATTGATATAATGCGATAATAAGCAGCCATTTTGATTATGTCCTCTTCCTTCTTAGCAAGTGCAATAAAGTAGATTTGGACAAAATTGATAAAATCCAATAGGTATAAATATTTACGTATGATAATTGGTGCCATGAAGTCTTCGCCTATAAATGCTATGCAGGTTGAGTGTGGCGACCTCTATTATTTTTGCACCGGCAATATCTTTCTAATAGATTTTTACACAAATTAGCTCAAAACTAATCACCATCTTCTTCCAAAATTAACCATCTTCTTAGTTTATTCCGATATACTGAGAAAACTTCCTGTTTACTCAGCTCAAAAAAATTTCAGAATTTCCAAATCCTGATATGCAGTTTCCAACTCACCCATTATATTCCACTCCTTGTGATGGCCTGGTTTTCCGAGCACAGGTTTTATTGCGTTTTGGTATATTTAAGAATTCTTTTGATCTCGCATCAACAGAATTCTTAAATATACCAGTAATATTTTAGGTAGGTACCTACTTAAATCGGAAGTTGATAGTTACCAAAATTTTGTGGGCACTCTATTTTCACTGACGCGTCTAAGTTATCAACAGATAGTGAGGTTGGTGCAGCGGTTTGGATGTCTTTTACACATATTACTCTAAGTTTTAAATGCCATTCCTTCTCGTCGGTTTTTACTGGTGAGGCTGTTGCTACATTACAAGCTATTCTGTTTGTTATTATCTCATAAGTTAAACAAACATAGGTATCTGATTCTAGAAGTTGCCTCCAATCAATGATTTCTAATCCTATTGGAGACATTTATCGCGATACCCTCTGATTCTTCAAATTCGTCATTGGTCAGGCCCTTTATGAGTGCAATAATCTCTGCATTGATAAAGTTCTTGCCTGGGTCCCAGGTACCTAAACTGCTGGTTCCCGTGCGAAAGCAGCGGCTCAGTTAGGTTCGGTTGAGCATTTCCATTCATTCTCCTTTCTATAACTTAACTCCAAAAATCTAGGACACATCTCTGGAATGCCTCAAAACTTGTTAACGGCAAGTATTATGCCGATGTCCTGCCGGACATCCCTGGATCTTCGTGGTTTTGTAAGTTTCGAAAATTCAATAAAACTACCACCTCGACATTTTGCAGGCTAAGGCTAGGTCACTCTTGCACTCCTGTCTTCCTTGCGAGAATTCGGATCAGGGACCATTCCATATGTGAGTGTGGCATTAGGACCACGGAGTAAATACAAAGAGGAGATGGCCTATGCAACTGTGCACTGTGATTCTCAATAAGGTCCTAAGGCCACGCCCACATGATGACGTCGTCATCATGTAGGCGTGGCCTTAGTCAGTGTATTGTTGGCGTTCGTCCTGTGCACAACTTTGTGAACGTTCCCATTTTACAGCATTGTTCGCGCTAGACGAAAAAAAGAATGAAGTGTTGTGTTTTGTCTTGTAAAAATTACTCGGATAGACATTCTTATGCTATAGATGGCATCACATGTCATTTGTAAGTAATTTTATGCGTAATTTATTAAAATAGTTCTAGAAAAATCTCCTAGTGTCGGCGTTTCCAAACATAATCCTACCCGACACTAGATGGCGACACTTGGTGTCATGGAAACTAAAAATATTTAGGTATGTAGAGCCCAGAACTAACATGTTTTAATAATATTAATACTGAAATTTGTTCAACATTCATTCTACAATTATTTTTTTTATTTAAAGTACTTAAAGCCCACCTAGTTTATTTAGTTAAATTTTAAATGATGTACGAGTATGTTTTTGATTTCCATTTTGACGAGTATAAATGTAGGGAACAGCTGATTTTTTTTCGCGATTTCAAGGTTGGTCCCATAGAAAAAGTTGTTCAAAATGATGAGTACAATGACCCCTTTTCGGGTTTAGTGTAAACAAAAAATAATGTTGTATAAGAGAAAATCTAATAATCTTCATTCGTCTTTCATCAGAAACCTTTTTTTTTCATAATAAAATCACAATTTAAATTAAAAAAATACGCATTAAGATGGTTCGCAAAATTAATTTAAAATAAAACAGTAGGTACTCCCCGGTACGAAAATTCTGAGTACGACCCTGTTGCATCCTGCACTTAGTGACATCTAGTGTGAGATAGTTACGTAACTACAAAACAAAATCGACAGAACGAGCGAATAGTTATGCTATTGACCGGTAGATGGAAAATATAGAAGTGGACGGGATCTAGCACCCCGTCACGCGTTGTTTCTTAAGGAAATCTAAATAGAACATCTCCTCTTTGTATTTACTCCGTGATCCTACCCCATAAATAAATTAAATAGTTATTATGTAATAGGTACTTATCTTATTTATTATTGGTTTCAATTTGTAAACGAAACATGTTTTTCGTATTATTACCTACCGACGACGACCGCATCATTGTTTATTTTGGGCAATAAAAGTACTTATTAAAAATTAAGCTAATGTTTCCATTTATGCACTATCATTTGCTGCGTAGACGCGTGAATAATCTAATATAAGGGCGCGTACACATAGAACATCCGTTTTACAGGTCCGTTTAAACGTATATGTTATTAGCGTATGTAGTTGTATGAGCGAGTTCATACAGAATACAGTATTCCGGATCCAGTAAAAAATACTGATCCGACAAAATAAGCAGCAATCCGTTTTACAGGTCCGTTTAAACGTATATGTATTAGCGTATGTAGTTGTATGAGCCAGTTCACACAGTATTCCGGATCCAGTAATACTATACTAATCCGTTTTATCGGATTGAAACCGCACGAGGCTTTGCACGGGGGTGCGCGGGGTGCGATGTGCTACACACAGCCGCCATTTGCCGGTTTCATTCCTAGAGTAGTGCACGTGTCCAGTGCTATCATAATCATGGCAAGCAAGGCGTTTGAAAAATATGTTGAGCAAGAAGTTTTGATAAATTGTGTTGAAAGTAGACCAGTTCTTTGGGACAAAACACTGGAGATTTATAAAGATAAAATTGCAAAAACCGCAGCTTGGCGCGAAATATGTGGTATTCTAAAGGAGGATTTTGAAGCTATGGAACAAAAAGAAAGACAAGAATTTGGTAAGTATTTATTTTATATTGTAATGGAGACATTGTTTTTTATTTTAAATAGCTTCATTCTGCCAAGAAACTGACCCAGATTCGGACACGAAATAGTTTTCGAATTCCGTTCGAACTGAATTTGCAGTTCGACCACCTCGTAGCGTTTCATCATCAGGTAGGCTATTGAAATGAAATGCTTCAGATTCGGATGTGTTGCCATCCTTTAAGCCCTCTTTTTCCCTTACAAAGTTGTGTAGAACGGTACATGCCTTAACTATCCATATAGCTGTTGTTTTGTTGACGTCTAGAGGCCGGTGGAATACTCTCCACTTATTAGCAAGAATACCAAATGCACATTCAACGTATCGTCTAGCTCTGGTCAAACGATAGTTATATATTCGCTTATTTACGTCTAAATGCGTCCCGCTAAATGGCCTCATTAAATTTTCGTGTAAACCGAAACCTTCATCGCCGATTATGACGTAGGGAACTCTCGTTTCTGAGCCTGTTATTAATGGGCAAGGTTCTGGTATTTGTAAACTGCCATCTAGCATCATTTTCCAAAATGTCGACTCCTTGAATATTGATGAATCGCATTCTTTTCCATACGACCCAATACTAACATATAGAAAACGATAGTCAGAGTCTACGATCGCTAATAATATGATGGAAAAAAAGTCTTTGTAATTTAGGTACATTGAGCCACTTTTTGCTGGTTTTCGAAGTCTGATGTGTTTACCGTCCACTGCTCCTAAACAGTGGGGAAAATTTGCTTTTGTGTCGAATCCATTTGATATATGCTCCCATTCACTCACTGTTGTAGGAAGTCGCATAAACTCGTCATTCAAGTTGTTCCATATGCATCGTGTAACTTCCTTAATAATGTTGCTTATAGTTGACACACCGACACGAAAGCCGTAATAAAGTTCTTGAAATGTACACCCAGACGCTGCATACCTAAAAAAAATAAATTAATCAATTACTATATTATTACACATATATTGACTTCCCATACAAAGTAACGTTAGTGACTGTAAGGGTTTAGTTTTAGTTAATTTTGTCTATTACTGATTATGTATATGTCTATGTTTCGTAGAGGTACTTCTCTATGGTCAGACTATTAAAGATGGCTTGATGAATAAGTCTTGTTTTATTATAAAACTATAAAATATTATAGTGACCAACAAATTTTGTATGGAAAGTCGAAATTTTTATGAGAGTTTTTAGCAAAGTCGTAAATCAAAACTCATACTTATATATATAGTACATAAATAAAATAAAATTAAACTGAACTGAACTAAATTATAAAATTACCTAATTAAAATAAATTGATTTAAACATTAGTAATACTTTTTTGCTTCCCATTATTTACTGACCGATTAGTTCTTGCACTGTCAATTTGACTTATCCACTGACCAATATGGTAATTAATTACTGACAAGTCTATTCTACCTTCTTATTCGCCTTTCACTTACTAAGCTATTGACAACCATCTTATATTATTATTTACTTGCTTCAGGAAAATATGTTATAAAAAAATGGAATTCGACTAGAGATGCCTGGATACGAACATTGAGTGAGAAAAAGAAATTGAAGAAATCTGGAGCTGCTGCCTCAAATACCAAGCCTTACAAATATCACAATCAAATGTTATTTTTGAAAAAAGTTGTCACCCCAGGTGATACACACGAGAACGTCCCTGCTAATGACAACATCACGGAAACAGTAGAAAGTAATAAAGACAACGAAGATGAACCTGATCAGATTACGGAACAAAGTGGTAGTGACAGACAAAATTTAGCCCCGCCGCAACGCAAGGCAATCAAAAGAAATGTGAATGAAGTAGACGCCAAAATGATTGAATACATGAATGATCAGTTAAAAAAAACTAAAAATGAGTTTGAAGATCC
Organism: Eupithecia inturbata; assembly: GCA_963662085.1. Classification (NCBI taxonomy): domain Eukaryota; kingdom Metazoa; phylum Arthropoda; class Insecta; order Lepidoptera; family Geometridae; genus Eupithecia; species Eupithecia inturbata. The sequence continues at coordinate 9,269,631 of OY759198.1, forward strand.
CAATTTATCGTTCTTCAAAGGTATTTTGCCGCAACTGGCTTCACTTAATGGCGATCAAATTTTAGAATTTCAGTCTGGAGTGATAAACCTTTTACAAAATATTAAAAGTAGAAGATATGGTCAGTCAAACTACGAGTGGCCTCCATATTCACAAAGTTCTAGCACTCCTCACTACCACACCCAAGGTTATTTTAGTAGGCCACATCATCTTGACTCTACACCATCAGTAGAAGGTTCGCCATCAGTAGAATCTACATTCAGCCAGGAGTCAGACTTGCCAGATCTGTCTATGTTTTGAAATAAATCTTCATTTTTGTAAACCTTTTTGTCATTTTAAATTTTAATTGATAATAACAAAAATTAAAGTTCTTACCTTAAAAATATCGCTAGTTTTACTTCAGGGCACAAGCTTTTCCTCCAGTTTGTGTCTTTCTTTTTTAAATCCTTTTCTAATCGTTTAAGAAGGTCATCAAAAGTAGACGTCGTCATTCGGAAATAAGTAAAAAATTTAGATTCGTCTTCTTTCAGCTGACGCACAACAGCACCACGACAAAATCTTTGCCTTAATAGTGGATGTATCCAATAACGCCGGGGCTTCCTCCGCCGCAGACGACGATAGTACCAATACAACACGACAACGTCCATTCTCGTAGAAAGTAGGCGATACACTGAAGAACGAAAGTCCAGTAGCGTCGGATCTGTTAAAATCGGTCCTGTAAATGCTGTGTGAATATTACCTCCAGTAGCGTCGGATCTGTTAAAATCGGTCCTGTAAATGCTGTGTGAATATTACCTCCAGTAGCGACGGATCAGTTAAAAAGGATCCTGTAAAACGGATGTTCTATGTGTACGCGCCCTAACATAAATTAGCCTAATACGGCTAACTGAGGAAAAAATAAAACCATTATTTTGTATAATTATCATTTAATACCAAAATACAGGTAATTTTAATGGTCTATATTGTACAATAGACAAAACAAGAATACCTAGCTCTCTTCAACAAAGAAAATAACAGGTAATTTCTATAAAATAAAGTTTAGTTTCACGTACATTTTTAAAAGCTGGCGCGATCCCCTTTTGTTTTCTTTTACTGGATAATTCTAGCAAAAACAAAGACAATCGCGCCAACTTTTAAAATATTAGCGTATAGTCGCGTAACTATTGACCTAACCATCTATTTCTTAAAATTAAAACTCGGCAAACAACTTTACATGTGTGTGTTCACTAAACACCATTTATTCAACACATGCAAAGTTATTTGACTCAACAAAGGCTTAGAATCAAGACTAGTCTAAATCCATAGCTTCTTGTTTCTTATCCTTCTTCTTCTTTTTTTTCTTGGCGCTGGCACTGCCATCTACTTGGTCGACGTCGCCATTTTGTCCCAGTTCTTCTAACGCCTCCTTCATTACTTCTATGTTCTTCTTGGGAATGTCTCCGGTCTCGTAAAACTTGAGACGGTCTTCGACTTGCTGGCGGAGTTTCTCGCCGAATATCGTCGTTTGGTTTTCTGGAAGGAACAATAATCTTTCTTTCACCACAAAATACATAGAAAAGCTAAAACTAAAATATGTCAACATTATTCTAAGTAGCGAATCATAAATTTGCTAGATTGCCCAATGCGCCATATAGATCGGCCAAATACTGTAGTGTCTGAAACCACTAGGATCGTATACTTAAGTTTATCTTTACCGAAAACTATTTGCGAAAACCCACAACTTTCCCAATTTCAAAAATGCAGCACTTAGTGCCAAGGCACACTGAAAGCGAATTGAAGCGAACTGAGATAGGGGTAAATATACAATCAAAATCATACAAAATTCCCTTTGATTCACTTACATTGTGCCTCGACCCCTAGTGAAAAGTTCTTACCAGAGAAGCAATCAATTCTTGACGCGATGGAGCACTTGTTGGCGAGGTATCTGCTGATGCGTCCCTTGTTCTTGAGCCCGGCGCGGCCGATGAACGTCGAGTGGTAGAGGAGGCCGTATTTAGGCGTGTTTGAACGGGTCTTCAGCGCGCGGAATAGGGCTTTTTCAGCACCTGGGTAAAACAGTCAATAGTACTTAGTAAAAGCTACCTCATTCTGAGGCTCTAGATTTACATCTCCACAAACTTTCGCCTAGCGATAAGTTTATGAAGATGTGAGCCGCAGGCAGCAGCTAGTGTGTTATATGTGTGCAAATTTGGGCACTATAAGATGTCGTGCGCACCTGGCTAGTCTCCGTTGAGACAGGCGCATGGCGGCGTGGCCGAAAATTCAGCTAAGAGAACATCATCAAGTTATCATGTAATTTGTTCTATTTTTTGTGTGTCCAACTAGGATTTTGGTATTCTTTATAAGATCCTTGAGTCTTACCTAGGATTTGCAGCGTAGAAGCAGGGTACTTGGCGAGGCTGGTGAGGGAACCAGCCTTGGAGATAAGCCTGGCACCCACCTGGTCTCCCACCAGGACTGTCAGATTCGGAGCCACGGAGTTCATCTTTGTGTGGAGGTATTCGGCCATTTGTTTCCTAGAATAGTAATAAATAAATAAATAATAATGCTGAACAATTCACGCAGCATCATCTAGCTCCAAACTAAGCAGAGCTTGTGTTATGGGTACTACTACTAAATAACTGATACAAAGATACAATGCAATGGAAGTTCTTTAGTTCGCGTTTTAATCCACGCATATTTTTGCGATAGTATTTTTTCCTAGCATACTTTATTTTTCTGAAGTTGAGTTACAGTTTTTACCGCGTAACGTAAATACAGCTTATGGAGGTAATAGGTACGAATGTTGCAAAACTATTGAGCACACACAAACACAAGCCTGTGTGTGAGGATAAGTATGCGTTATTCTAGCACTCTAATATTACCGAAAGCGATCGCGCTAACGATAGATCAAAGAGTGCATATTAACACATTTACTGCCCAGCCTCGGCGCGGTGCGCGGGGCGGTGCATCCCGGGCGGGGAGAAGCGCTACATACTTTTGAAGGGCGTGTGCGTTGTGGGCAATGAAATAGTTAACTTTTAGTTGTTGTTATGACAGACAGACGTTATAGACAAGATATACCAATGACCTAGTGAACGAGTGGGGGCGGGAAACAGCTGTCTTATCATTGTGGCGATCCTTGGGGAGGCCATGTATGTATACTCCATCTCAAGATACAATATTTGTAAACAAACAACAAAAAGAGTCAAATTTATTTAGTCACGACTAGGAAATAACTGTTAGCATTGTGAAAAACATCTCATATCGACAAGTTGTGCAAATTTAGTCAAAAATCAATGACCATAATGTTATTTTCCTAGGACAGGTAAGGTGGTTTTGTTTAGAAATAGTTTATCTTGAGTTTGGTTGCAGTATGGTGAGAGTGGTGCATTTCTTTTGGCTAAGATGGCAACGATGATGTATTACTTATCAATAAGTAAAATTATTTGCAAAACAACTACATCTGAAATCTAAATCTTTTATTTAGCCCAACTTTTACACATACTTAGAAGCTTAGATACGCGCTGAACCTTGTCTAGTAATAACAAAGACATCTTACCTGTAATTATGGAGAGCCACCACTCTCCCGGCAAACATCTGTATATTTATCAAGTCGACGGGCGAAATATCCATGCCCATCGACATTTTGGACGCGTCAATAATCGCCTGAGCCTTCTCAGAGTCTCCTAAAATTTCTGTGAGAGGTTCTACAGATTCTTCGTTCAGCGTCTTCCGGTCTTTGATGAGTTCAGCACATTTTGTGTACAGGTGGTTTTCTGGCACAATGTTAATCAGCTCTGGGAAGTGGTAGGAGTACCATTCTCTGAAAGAAGTTGGAATCATAAATAATTTATTTTGATAGAGTGAAATGTTAAATTGGTTGTGGGTTGGACATGGTAAAAGAATCAACTCCTTTAACTCAGCCCGTGGATGTTGTAAGAACCGATTAAGGGAACCTACTAGAGGAAGGGGAGTGGTGTGGGGATTAGAGCAAAATGCCCCTTGTTTGGGATAGGCATATTCAGCAGCGAATAATTACTTTTATCTAAGATTTAAGATGAGCTACTGCTGGGGGGCTAGCAAGAAACTGCACAGAAACATCTATTGACTCTTGTTAGAGAAGAAACCGGAAGGGCATGCTTGGGCTTAATTCACATGTCAAATATCAGTAGAATACCCGCAGCTTAAGACAGCACTGCTAGAATTATCTAATCTTAAAAGTAAGTACATACCTGATCCGCATAGAAAATGTGTTGACATCCTTATCCAACTGGTCAAGTAAAGCAATGGATTGTATGATCATGTTGTCAACTCGGTGAACATTGAACTTGACTCGAGCTCGGGAGTATGAGTGGCCGAGACCAAGCTGGGCCACACTGCATGCCTTGAGGGTGAGTCCTTTGATGAGGGCGTGGAAGTGGTGGCGAATTCCTGGAAGGAGTATTGAATATAGTTTTTTTTCTATTTCCTGTATATAAGTAAACATAGATAATGGCCTAGGACCAAGCATCCCTACCATGTTACTTTAGGAAAAAAGTACCTATAATACCACTTCACTAATTTTTCCATTGAGGGATCAATATCCTTATAAAATCTATGTTGTTCATTATCTTCTTATCGACATAGGTTTCAAGCACAAGCACAAATATAAACAAAAAAGTCACTACGGGGATGTATTGTGTGGATGTGTTCCTCTTTCTCATATCATAAAGTAGGTCTTCGTAGCATAGGTAAGGATTAGGATTGAAAATTAGCTTCTCACATGCTGGGACAGCATGAGAGAAAGTAATTTTCAAATCCCTGCTTAGATCACATATGGGGTCAATAGGACTTACCTCTCAAGATTTCCGGGACAGCACCAGTATGCAAGCATGGTATCTCTAATGCTTCACTGATAGCTGCTCCGAGTTTAGGGTCCAAAACACCAAGTGTGCACTTTCCTCGCTTCTTGCGCTTGGGCAGGGCACCTTCCAGGAAGAGGTTCAGGTCTTCTGGCACTATACCTGTTACATAGAGGGTGTGTTACAATGAATATAAAACAAAAATTTAAGCTTCTAGGTTTTAAAGTGAAGTAAAAAGTATAAAATGATTTATCTTCTCACATAAAATACACCATACAATATTTAAAAATAAAACATAGACGTGACAAAAATGGTTATCACACCCAGTGTGTGCTATGACAGCGTGAATCATGCTATAGCACTGGTCTTCCGCGGTGACTGAGGTGGCTATGTCATACACATATCTAAATACAAAATAATACAATAACAAAGCGGACAGAGACAAACCATGAAAAATTATCTATGTAAATAAAAAGTAGCTACAAGAATAAACATTTACGGTTAAGAACATTATTATTATTACTGTTTTAATTACTTTATCACAAGAGATATCAAAAATACTAAACTACAATATAAAATTATTGAAGCTGATAACAACCTGCTTAGACTGAAATATTTTGTTTAGATTCTAGAAGTACTATTTTTATTGATTTATATAGACTAGAATTTTTTTTTTGTGTCAAATCCTCTCGTAGACGTTTGCATTATTATAATTATATTTAATTATACAATGAACTGTTATCCATACGATAAAGATCCTCACACAAAAGGAATAATTTACAAGCAATAGGAAACGTGAAGAAGGCGAAACGTGGAAACTAACCTTCAGAAATAGCATTGATGTTTTCAAGCGCGACCACAGCGGACTTGAAGGGTTGGAACGCAATCAGAGTCACGACAGAGTTGAATTTCTGCAGGTCCGTTACGGAGTCCTCAACTTGAGGCAGGAAAGCTGCGAGCTCCTCAAATTCTGCGACACTAAACAACGCGAACCCCGCGCTGTGTTCGTACAAGACGTGTAACTTACTCTGAAAATGATATTTTGGATAATAACACTACATTAACACAAGTAACAGAATCTATACATGAAATTTCACGCACCATTTCAACGTTTTTCAGGTATTGTCATATTTTTGCTAAAATTGGGGAGAAACAAACACGTGTGTTTTGTTTGCCCCCCGCAACAATTTTGATTCTGACTGATTGAGGTTAGTTTTTTACGTTTCGACTACTTCCGACAGCAGTAAACATCGTTTTTATTATTTTGATAATTAAGCCGATTACCGACGTGTATTGGAACGTTTGGGTTTGTTGCCTGTCTCATAAAGTTGCGGAAAACCGGAATGCTGAAATTGTCTATGGTTTAGTTTTGATTTGCGTTGCGTGCGGTCGCCATTTTTATTGCCATTCATTCATTCAGTTGATTTTCTTTCGGGTTGTCTTCTGTTGATTTAATATTTGTCGAAAAAACGTTAAATCCGCCCCGGGCAGTGTATTAGGAGCTATTGACTTGAATTCAATACTGAATTATTCGGGTAAGCTTTTCGAATGTCCTCCAGTTTGTATTGTACTGAGAAACTTGATCACAAACGCTAAGCGACCGGTAGGTAGTACATTGCGACAAGACCAAACATCGATTGGTAAAATTCCTTTGCTGACAAAGACGCCACCATTACGTGTTAATGTTGTCGAAAATTCCACTAAACTTGCCAGATTCTCGTTTCAAAGTAAAGATAATCGTATTTATTTTGAAGTAAAGTTAATCGCATTACATTTTGACCGTGGCTGTTTTCGCGTAGATCAAGATGGCTAACCGCAGACCTCAACCGGGCGGAAACGGCGGGCGTCGTATGGACTTCCAGCGGATGGACCAGCGCAAGAACTTCGAGAGGAGCGGAGTATCGCCGTGGCAGGGCGGCGGGCCGGGTGCGGGCTTGCCCAACCTGCTGCCGCTTGGCGGAGGCTCCGCGGAGGCCACGCTGGCCCTCGCCAGCAACATCCTGAACCTCCTGCAGCCGCGTCAAAACCCTGTCCCATCCCTCCTTGACATGCCCATCCGCCGCGACTTTGTTCCCACTATGGGACGGTTTGATCGGTGTAATTTCCCACCGCAACGGGTAAGTTTCCACTAACACTTTTGATCTCATATTTTGTTTTCTTCAACAGTACCCGTACTGATTCTTACTATTAGTTCAGTTTTCACAGATTTAATGTGACCTTCAATGAAATTTGAAATGGATGAAAGAAAATATGAAGTAGCATATTTGATTGGTGCCGTGCTGCATGATTCACGGCAATGTTTTTAGTCCTCTGCCACACTACTATTAGTAAATATGTATGCTTACTTATGAGTACTGAATATATGTTGCTCTGTACCACATGTTACTGTTATTTCTGCTTCTTATTACAGCAACTTCGTGGCTTTTAGAGCCATTTTTACTAACTCTGTTCTTCTGATCGATTCCCTTTAGATGGTCAATCACAGTAATTTCCGGCGTACGGGCAATTACAATCGCGCTGGTGAGCGTATCAACAGCAATCGTAAACAGTTCAAGCCCAACGATGGGCCGCGGCAACAAAACAAGAGCCCCCAGAAAAAGGAGGCCGATTCCAAGGCTAAACCTGTCAAGGAGAGGTAAGGAACCCTGGTCTCCTTCCGGTGTCACACCGCACTTCTATGGCCCTTACTTTGAGCGGGGGTGACGAGGCTTGCTCCCATGTCAGTTTGTCGGATGTCCCTCCTCCCCCTACCCGACTCCAGTCCGGGCCCTTTCAAGCTAAGGGCGGGCTATTCGAGGCCAATGCTGCATCCATTACGTTCACCGGCTCTTCTACTACTAGCCAAATTGGCAATACACTTCTGCCTGTCAAACAATGAGGACAGAGTTCACTGACAAACACTTTTTACACGTCAATGTCTTCTCTATGGACTGAGTGGTCCATATTTTTTTTGCTTGTACATGGAGCAGGAGGCTACAGCTATCTAGCCATTGTTTTTGTGGTGTCTTACTGATTTGTTTAGATAAGTATGGATTTATGTAACCCTTTCAGTGAAAACAGCCTGGTTTTAAGTTTGTCCTATATCTCAATTGGAACTTAAATTTGTCTGGTACTCTTTCAAAAAGTTTAATATTAATCTATGTCTGACATTACCTAGTAGACTAGGTATAATAAATTAGTTATCTATCAGGGACACATACCTACTCATATGTAAATGATGATAAAATATAACATCAGGCTGTCTAAACCTCCATCCCAAAAACACAACCACCTAACCTACCAGTCTAAACAGTGAAACCGAAGAGAAGAAAACAAATGAAGCCGAGACTGGAAAAGAGGAAACCAAAACTGAGGAAGCCAAGAAAGAGCCTCAGAAGACCAGATACGATGAGGTCCACACATCATTGCTGAAATGCCACATCTGTAACAAGAGCATGTGGGATGGAAGGTCGTTTGAGAACCATCTCAATGGCAGAGCTCATGCCATTATGATGCAGAAGGCCGCTGAGAGCTATGCCTTGACTGCTGATACTATGAGGCAGGAGTTCAAGGTAAATTCATTTAGTTTTTGTGTAAACACTGATAATACAAAGTATATTATGCCATTGTGAAGGAGTTGTATGTAATTGTAGGGATTTTTTCATGGATCCTTGTTGAGTCACCATGCCTGCATCATACTCAAGTTTGTTATTAAAATAAAGACTAGGAAAAGATGATTTAATTGAGACAGCCATAGTCCTGTCTGATTTAGGAAATGTTATTAGTACGTTTACGCTGACGCTGCGGTGCAATAAAGTAAGATATCGACCCCAGGGGAAGACGAGAAGTCTACCGATTTCTACCGATACCTACACGTCTTCGCTCTGATCCACGTCAGTGAAAACACAACCTAAATGCTGCACCGTGTTCCATTAACTTTCCACATCATGCTTGCCCATTCTCTGTTGTCAAAATATGCATAATAACAGGATTATTATCTCTTCATCAGATCCGTGAGATGAAGCGTACCCGCAAGTCTGGGCAGGCGATCGCACGCGACTTCTACTGCGCCATGTGCGACATGTACGCGGGCGATGGCGGCGTGCATCGCACTACTGTTGGACACAGGTAATAAACTGAAGATGAGTTTTTAATTACGTATGTACTTAGATAGTGTATGAAGCTGCGGACAGAAGGTGGTTTCCCACCACGTGTACCAACCAGACTATAGAATCAATGGCGAGCGAAGCGAGCCTCGATTTTTTTTGTGATATTTTCGGGGAGCTGGTAGAAAACTTCTGACAAAAGAAATAACAGCAAGCGGTTAGCAAAGCTAGCCGCTGTTATTTGTTTTCGAGATTGGTTGGTTCGGCAAAGAAGCTTCCGCAGTCCTCGCCACTCTAAAAGGCGGGCGTTAAACTTTATTTGGCGCCCCTTGCCGACAAAAAAGGTTTTAATTGTTATTGTGTTTTATTAGAAAACTGAAGAAATACCTGCACCCGACTTGCACTTCGTGCCACAAGGAAATGCCGACTCGCATCGAGATGGACGAGCACCGCCTGACCGTCGACCATCTGCGCAACATTCACGGCAAGCAGGAAGACACACACAAACCTAAACAGGAAGGTTAGAGTTCAAATTATGTTAGAAATCAAGTAGATTATGCTACCATCTACTGGAACCCACCATCCCCACTAAGGTTTTCCCTACCATAAAAACGATTCACACTCGACATATCGTGTCGTTACGTGTCTATAAAGTTTGTAGCCATAATTCTTAACTTACATAAGTACACATATTTGAATAAGTAACTAAAATTAAGTACATCTTATATTTACCTTTCAGTTGAATAACGTCCTAATATAGGTAGACTGTCTCGGCCACAGTTAATGGGTGCACTCCGAAATATGCTGAAATGACCCGAGACGTTCGACGAGACGTCTCGGAAAGTGTGCAGGCACTGCTGCCACTAGGCATATAACTTTTTCTGACCAACTAAAGCTGATTGAGGCCTCGGGTTGCGGAGCCGAGTTTTGGGTGACTTGTAACATTTGCCTGAAACCTCTAATTTTCTTTTAAAAAATGTGTAGGCTTATCCCCTAGCATACAGATTAGAATTTTTTGATACTTTTAAAACGCATATTTTTTCAAATACGTTCTAAATTATTTATTATATATATATATATATATAGTTATTTATTTGCAGAATTACAATAGATGTACTTGTACACTAGAAAAGTAAAATAAACATGAAAATAATCCCTCACACTCTAGGGATATTTATTTGTAATTTCGGTAGTCTATTCACCACGCGCTTAGCCAACAAGTAAATATTAAGACCTCTTCTGTTTCTTCCTCAGCCATAGTAGTTGCTACACTGGGCATGGAGCAGTCGTTCCTCCGCGAGGACAGACAACGCAAGCGCCGCGACCACAAGGACAAGCAGGTGCAAGCCGCCGCTGCTGTTACGGCCGAGGGTGACGAAGCTGCTGTAAGTTGGTTTTCTTATAAAAACGTATTTAACTAGTAATTATACAGGGTACACCAAACAGTGTCGTTTTGTTAAAGTTTTTATTTTTACTTTTTTATAATTTTTTTTATGGATTTACTCCATGTTCCCATATATTCCCCGATTTTTCGTAGTTTTATAAATACGTAAGACAAACGATGGACTATTTTTTTGATGTTGAAAATTCAACTTTGTCTCATTCTAACGTAAATTCTTCACCGCCGATCAAAAATTTTGTAACTTGCCTTACTGTTAGAAAGCTGATTTCTTTATGCAAGGAAAGTACGATTCATAGGAGTCATATTACAAAAATAAAAAGCCTAAAATTCCACAAAAAAAAATTATAAATAGTTTTAACCGTTCCATCTGAAAATTCTTAAACAAAACGTAAAAATCATAACTCGAAAACTACGAAAAATCGGGGAACATACATGGAGTACTTTCGGGTACTACCGTGGGTGATGCGATATTTTTTTTAAAATGTTCCTTTTTGGATGAAAAATATAAGCCGACTCGTCCTTGTTATAACTTTTTTCTCAAAATTGGGGGCAAAAGCTACATGTAGCTAAGGACCACATGGGAGTCCAGACGAGTATTTTGATACCTCATTTATCAAAATCGCTTCAGCCGGATGCAAGGGTAATAAAGAAAGGGTTATGCAGAATCTCCGTTACCTAGTCATCGACCTGGAATCTGACGCAAATTCAAATATTTTCGCGGTTTTTAATGTTTTCTGCGCTCTACAAGGAATATAAAATAGCGCAAAATTTGTTATGTTATTCTAGTGTTTCTGCATAGAAACACTTGAATAATGTTTTTATGTAGAAACACACTGAATAACATAACCATCATGGGTAAAAATGTAGAAAAGCAACATTTAACAAAATACACTTGTACAAAGCTGACAATGGGCATGTGGCTTTGGACACGTGGGCGAAACCGACTAGGCAAGGTCATCAAATCAAACTAGAGACGAGCCCAAATACAGAGAAAAAAATATTATGTTTCTGTTTAACACAGATATGGCAGAAAAAGATGGAAGTTTTGAAATTACCAACTACTGATAGATAGACAAAAGATAAGAAATACTTTATTGCACACTTAAAGTCTAAACTATTTACATCAAGACAACCTAAAAACTAAGAGACAATTGGCGGACTTATCGCTCAAGAGCGATCTCTACCAGACAACCTTGGATGGTAGGATCCTTGGATAGTACAAGGGGATCTGTGTGCTTATGTAGGTTTTATAATATTATAAATAAAATGCTAATAATACCTAAACATATACCATATTACATATATATCATTATATTCATATACATTACACATTTACAGCTTATATACATAGGGACTCAGGTATGCGTTCAGTGACAACAGGACTAATAGTGCTCCTTTACCAAGGTTTTAAAGATAGGTAGCGACTTTGCACGCCTTACCGAAACTGAGAATGAGAAACAGAGAATGCGTTTGCCACACTTGCGTTGAACAGCCCGGGCAGTAAAAGAATAATCCGATTCTATAAATTATTACACTAATACTTAACTACGTTATCCCTGATCGACATAGGCTACATCTTTATTTACCTTGTGAACGAAACGTCGTCGTTGGGTAGAAGCTAATCAGTTAATTATATAAAAAGTTGTACCGCCGATCGTGGAGACTATCATTCGAGAAGGTTTTTGTGTGGTTGACGTCTTTTTGCCTAGGTGAAGATGATAAAGCTGTAAAAATAATAATCAAATCGAATTATTTATCTATCTTCTCTCCAAAAGATGTAACAAAATAATATTCTCCAGGAGGGATCAGTGAAGAAGGAAGCCGAGGAAGACAACAATGGAGTGAAGTGTTTCGACAATGACCGCACCGTCACCGACATTAACGACGAACTGGATATCTCTACGCTCACTGCGGACCAGTTCCCGTCTTACAGGTGATTATTAACTAAACCTTGGCAAGGCCCAACCAAATAAATGAATTAATAATGCTGGACAGTTCACATTGCATCATCTAGCTAGCCCAATAAGGTTTGCTGGAAGAAGCTTTTTAGGGTTAAGCTCGCCTTTGCCATAACCTCTCTAGTTTTAAGTTTTACATGTATTTGTTTTATTAGTGCAATAAAGAATTATTATAGCCCCAAGCTAAGTGTGGGCTTGTGTTGGGTTCTAGATGACTGATAAACATAATACATAGAAAACTTTATTAACAAAGAAAATTACAATCAAATAATAGAAACAAATTAGAACTAGTATTTACAATTGAAACAATTGAGCTAACTGCAGACTGTTGCAAATAATCTATAGGTAGCTCAACTGTCGGAAGCGAAGACGCTGGCTGCATTGATCCGCTGTATTGCAATGTCCAACAGTGGACGAAATAACTTTGTTCCTGTAAATTAATTTTGACGGTGTACCGTAGCATTGCCAGAGAAAATGGTAAATTTCTTGAATTTTGTCATAAATTTATTTTAGCGAGGCATTACGGAATTAAAGATATTTTAGACGTCTACCTTCAGAAGTACCTCCCCATAATTTTGGTCCTAAAATGTACGAAGGGAATGTACTGCAGCCTCACATCCGCCTCGCGAACCAAAGCCTACTGCGCAAAAATTCGTAACAACGTCAGGTTGATAAGAGACGATGCAGGTGAAGTCCTCGAGAAGGACTTCACCTGCATGGCTAGACCCGCCAGCTAGTAGATATTTTAGATGCTGTGGAGTCACAGCATCCAGGCTGCCAGCAGAGCCACTCTGGAAAGACATGACAGCTTTACGCACTTTAAGCACGTCCTGGCTGGTCGTGCCCACAGCAACATCACTCTTCCGGTGGATCGGGGAGTTGGGTATTGGCCTCTGCGGGTGGATGCTTACTCTCAAGAGATGAGAGTAGGAGTATGCGAGAGGCACCTTTGATGTCACAATCACTTAGTTTACTCTCTACAAGTATGTAGATAGTAGACTCGGCCAATGGTTTATTGTATTTTGATTTTTTTTTCTTTTAAGCTTTGTTGGCCAGCGGGATAATGGGGTCCTTATGAACTCTGGTTCAATTATTTTTGAGTTCTCTCTGTCCCTTGGAAAAGCGATGCGTACGATATATATGTAGACTTATTTTTTATTTAACATAGAAAACACCCGAAACAAATATCTGCAAATCTTACAAACATTTGTCTCGAACTCTAAACTCGAAGCCGCAACCACTTGCGTCGCAGGCGGACCTTCCCCCGCTGCGCCACTGAGGTCGTCAAACGCTAAAGTCTTCTTCTTCCACCAGCACGGAGCGCGGCGTGGGTCGCTCGTTCCTGGCCGAATTCAAATGTGTCCATTGCAAGCTTTGCAACAAACTGCTGGACAACGAAGAAACTGCTGAAGTGCATCTTAGGACCTGGAAGCATTACCAGCTGTTTGTGAAGGCGCTGCAGCCGAATCCACCTGCACAGCAGGTAATTTACACCATCATTCCCAGGGGCCGAATTCTGCTAACCAATCACTTTACTATGACAATGGTATCGTCGCAGAATCGTCCATAGATAAAATAAACTCTATACACTCGCCAAACTCTATGTGGAATGTTTGTAAACAAACTGCCCATACTTAACCAAAAATTGACTCTGTTACTATAATAATAATAATAAAAGTATTTATTTACAAAAATGGTTGTACAGAGTACTTACACTAATAACTCTAAATTTATAAAATTAGATTAATCTTAATGTATAGTAGGTACTCTAACCTAAAACCTTAGTGCCAAAAATGCATCGACTCCTCGCTCTAACTAAGTAAAACTTGTGTTTAGACGCGAGGGCTACTCTGCCTCACAGACCCTAAGAGTGCGGCCAAAATACATTACATAAGGTGTTGTTGTAACAAATGGAGATAAATTAATTAACTAAGCAAGTCGAAACCAAATCAAATCGGAGTTCGACGTAAAACAAAAGTTAGAAACCTTAACTAAAACTAAAATAATAGTAAACAACAAAAAAGAAATAAAAAGATAAAAATAACAAATAGATCGAGCCCTAAATGTTTATGTGTGTAGATTTTGTGTAAAAATTATGAGTATGCATGCTAAAAGTGTTGTATAAATAAATTTTCCTTTTAAATATTTTGTATGTACATGTTGTACATGTATGGATGGATTACAGAATTTTATATATGAGCAATATGTTATGTAGGTATTCTACAGTATGAACATAACAGAAAGTTAATTAGGTACTTATTTTAAGCAAATTTTCTGTTTTCAAGTAGTCACAGTTCAATAAAAATAATTTTAATTTCTTTTATAATTCAAAATAAGTTATGTTGTGTAGATTAATTGTTTTGTTTATTTTATTATGAAGATATTTTCCTAGGAATATTGAGTGCTTTTGTGCAAAACTAGTTTTACACAATATCAATTGATATTTTTTTAGTCTCCGTGTATTATCCTGCAAAAGTGAGACGTTTGTAATTATTGACCGAAGTCTAGGAATGGTTTGCTGAACAAAAAGTTTCCTAACACTGAGAACTTGGCATTCCGTATAGAGTTGTGATGTCGGGTATCTATATGGGTGTGAGTTGGCTACTTTCAGGACAGCTCTCTGCGCTCTTTCAAGAGGGAGCATGTGTGTTTTACAAGATTCACCCCAAACCGTCACACAATACAGTAGAATAGTTTGGCAAAGAGCAAAATATGTGACTTTCAATTGTGGTTTAGCAGCTTCGTGTCTAATGTTTTTAAAAATAGCAATAAGTCGACGTATTCTAGATGTTAGTAGGTTAATATGGGGCACATAAGTTAACTGAGAGTCAATTGTAACTCCTAAATATTTAATGGTCTCGCATCTTTCTAACCTAGTACAGTCACAGTTATTAACATGTTCCGAATAGATGCACTGTATCGTGTAGATTTTAGTGTGTAAACAGAGTCGGAAGCATTAGGTAAGCCACTTTTCCGCAGCGAAAAAACAAGATACTTTGTCTTTTCAGCATTCACATTTACTGCGTCTTTTTATTCGCAATTTACATTACTTGTCGATTTGACATGCTTCAATAAATATTTCTTACAATTATATCTGAAACTACGCCAAGCAAGTGAGTTTTAGTTTTTTTTGTGGCGTGGTTTGTTTACAAACATTCCAAATCAAATTGGCTAGTGTATAGATAGTGCGTGCAGAGCTATTTTCACAGCGAGATTGGTAGAATGGTTTCGACTTTGACACTTTTGACACGCGTCGCTCCATCTGTAGTTTCTTTCATCAAAGGTGCCAAAATGTGTCATTCTGAGAAGATACCATTGTTATGGTGAAGCGATTAATTAAGTGGAATTAGAGCCCAGGAAGTCCACTGCTAGAAATGGGCCAAACCGTAGGCCAAACCCCATTGCACTCTTGGACAAAGAGTGCAATGGGGTTTGCCCTAATCATCGGCTGACAATTCCAGTAACAATCAGTCATGTTCTCATGTTCAAACTTATGTTATCTTCGTAAAAGAAAAAAAATATAGAAATGTTTATTACGGTTAATAACATATGCTAAGGTGCTTCAATTTCTACGCTTGAAATTAATTTTAAGCAATAATTCACAAAAATTCTTGTGTTTAGAGAATAAAATAACCTATTTTTTCTGGGAGGTTTTTGATAAGATTAATGTATTGTATAGCGCCCATGACATAAGCTGGTCGGCTCAAATGTATTCGTGAGTGTATCACTCATACTTTTTTCGTCGCTCATTGATTAAATTACTTGTTTTTATTCATTATCAAAAGGCAGCCAATGAGCTGATAAATAGATGAGAGACTCACGAACACATCTCAATAGACCGGTTGTGTTAATTGTACAGCATTATTTATTAATATAAATTCCTTCGGCCTAAGAACCAGGAGGTTCTTAGCGCAGAGCCATCTTCAGCGTTAAAGCGCGGCAACGACTCTGACGACGGCAACTGGAAGCGGCGCCGGACCGACGCGCCGCGGAACGACGACGCGGAGAACGGAGATAACAACGAACAGGAACAACTCAACGGTACCTAACAATTATTTGTTATTATTTAATTATCTGGTAGATTCACTTAGTTGGCTCTTACAACATCTGGGCTGAGTTCGAGGGGTCTATTCCCACGCCGCGACCGCCACGCTCATTGTTAGGGATATATGAATTCTTGAAGTATAGTTTTGTGTTTTCCACCGGGGCCCCGATACACTTCATTTATTTATTGCCTAAATGTACATAGGTTGGTAGCTTAAGATCTAATAATAGCTAAAGATAGTACATACATCCTGTTGGGACTGCAATTTTAATTGCTAGTCATTTCATAATTACTTTTCATTCATATAATAATAGTGTACGTAAATCTCTTAAAAGTCAGGCAAAAAATCTGTTTAAGTAAAATATACGGGTATATAGTATATATATGGTTTGGTAGTACAATTTTTTTTTTTAATGCTGGTCAATCCACACAGCATCATCTAGCCCCAATGTAAGCCGAGCTTGTGTTATGGGTACTAGATGACTGATAAACTTAATACAATACATAATTGGTCAAATGATAAATATAAATCGAACCCCCATATTCATAAAAGTCTACGAACTTAGAGCATTGCTAACTCTCACTCTGTCTTCTTCTATTGACATAAGTCAGAGTGAGAAATAACACTGCTTAGCAACTGTTTTATGTTAGTGGACCAATATAAATATGGGGTACATGTATAACCTACTAATGTCAGGTTCAGTTTTGCGGCCGCATCTGTCATTTCCGTATATGCCTTACAAGTCACCTACGTCAGTGCTTAAACAAACACTACATATACCATTCTTTGTGGATGTAAAGGCCATTGAAGATGATGATGATGAGATCTGAAACAAACTTACTCATACATTCATATAAAAAATATTATGACGAGCTCGTGCTGTCATTAAAATAGGCCCACAGGTCTAGCATCCCTCCATGGACGCCCTGGTGTGGAGCGAGGTCGTTTTCTGTTCCAATCTGTGGTACCGGTATATTTCGCCCATGTCTCATCCAACATGCAGACGTGACCTGTCCAACCCCACTACAGTTTGCCCGGTTATTTATTATTGGTGTTGAAAAATAGATGTGTGGAAGGAGCATTTTGATATCACTTTCTTGCGGTAAGAAACTACATTGTTTGGCAGAGAATTGTTGGTAAAAATTTTGTACAGCATCAAGTATGTCCATATCATACATATATAGAGTAATTGGAAATTGATTTCTGTGCTAGCTCAATAAATAATAATAAATAAATATCCGAATGATTTCCATACATCTTCAATACGCGTTTTAGAGCGCAGATAGATATAATTCGTTCTGATAACTGAGAACAGTCCGAATTTCTTAGGGGCCGTCCATTAGTCACGTGATGTTTATTAGTTTTTTTTAACATAATCTTAACTTTTTGTAACATTCACAGACGGTGAAGACTCGGGTATAAAAACTGAACCACTCGAGGCCTCTGGTGACGTGGAGATGCCTGCACAGGACGAGCTCGAGGACTGGGAGCAGTCCGTAGATGAGATACTAGATGACGAGAAGAACAACGCAGATAATGGTATGTACACCTGCTACCTGTAGATCTAACGTAAGTCTCTGTACAAACACCTCTTCATTGGAGCAATGGACAGCCCACTCTGTAAGAAATCCAGGAATCTGGTATGTATACCTGCCATGATCTCCTTCCATAATAGCATAGCATATAGCCATACAGACACGGCCCTAATTCCACCAAATGAATTACTTCACCATAACAATGGTATCTTCTCAGAATGACACATTGGCATTACACATCACATTTTACCTTCGATAAAAGAAACTACAGATGGAGGGACGTCAAGGGTTGAAATAATTCTATCAATCGTTAGAATTGGATCAAATCTCCGTGCAAATAGCACTGCACGCACTATCTAGAGTTTCTTTCAATTATGGACGAGTCTGCGACGATACCATTGTTACATTAAAGCGATTAGTTAGGCAGAATTCGGCCCCTACTTGGTGGTCATTGTTGTCAGGTGAACAAAAAGTAAGCTAATTTGACGGCACTAAAATCATGCCATCCTTTATTCGATACTGCAGTTAAAGGGCGAACCTAATGAGTTTGGTTGTAAACTAGGCCTAGATATCAGTACTCACGGGATACACGTGGTACAAAACTCGAATTACATTAAATTCTACATTTTTTATTAGGTTCCTTATATGTGAAACCACGAATGACAAAAAAAATACAATAAAAACAATCATGAACTGTTTTGCACTTATTTGGTGGAGACCCCAAGTTAACCCGCTTACATTCATAATGAATTCGTGAAACTACGACAGTTTTTATAGTAAAATACTGAACTTTAGTTAAAGATGTTTAAGCAATATTATTGTCTTACAGCTGAAGCAGAGCCTGACTCCGACCAGATCTAATCAACTGTTCTTCTAAAAGATTAATGTCTGATAATCTAATAATCAGAAGGTTCTGATTAGTATGAAAATGTCTGTAAAAACGTCAGTTAAAATTAATTTCTTATCAAGTTTATTGTCCAATATTTTTTTAAAAGAACATTATCCTAACACAACGAGAGTTGCCCGCGCGTCGCGACAGATAGCGCAGCTAAAACTTGTTTAATTAGTTTAATTTGTTAATCTTTAATTACACTGCACATGTGCTATTCTTCATCGATTAAAATAGAGTGAAGATAAATAGATATAAGAATTTATGCAATGATTAATGGAACATAGTTTACGCTAAGGGCCTATTTCACCTTCAAATTAAAACCCTAAACTAAAGTGGACTAACTGCTCTTATCAATATAAGGTGGAATGTGACGCGACCAGCGACAAATATAAAAATTTGGAGAAGTTTGTTAATTTTTGTGCTTTAAAAGTCATTAAGATACCAGGACCAGTTCTGTGACCATCTGCTATGATCCCATGCTAGAATCAACACAATGTCGATAGACTCCAAAACAACAGCCGATTTGGAGTTTGTTTTTGTTTAGTTACACAAATCTACTAATTGGCTAAATTACATGTAGAATTCAGAAATTACAAAAAACTGTACAATTTTTTAATTTCGTGACGTATTCCTCACGTTCCACCTTAAGTCTTAACTAATCGCCACTAAATTCATCGAGAAACGCGATGCATTTAGTATGATTGTGAAATAGGCACCTTGAATAGATGTAATTTAACTTGTCTGAATCCAATGAGGCGTTTTCTCTTTAAAAAAAAATAGATTTTTATTTTTTTGACCGGACTGAATAGGAAAGAAAGGCGTAGGGTATATCTGATCAAGTGCCCAGTTTGACATAATATCCTCTTTGCAAAAGATTTATTATTGTTATTAAAAATTGCGTTTGACCGCCATCTCACTTATATGAAGATGACGTGGCCTAAGATGGAGCACGCTTTCCCAGAAGGAACTTAATCACTCGGGTTTTGAAGATCTACTCCATTCCTTTAAAACAGATGATCAAGGCATGATAGTACCTGTCGACAGGCTGAATCTGATGATGGGTAAACGTCAAAAAGTTAAGTCAAAAGCGTTCGTGACCTAGGGTGAACCGATATTTAGAAACAAAACACGTCGATGACCTACCAAAACGGGGTATACCAAAAAAGTACCACTAAAAACATTATTGCACATTCCAAGGTAATGTTCCTGCAACATTTGAACCGATTAGGTAACGGCTATCGTCGCGAGATGAATGAAGCTTCAGGAAGACACGTCTTATTTCCGCGCAGGAAGACATCACGAACGCTTACCTCATAGAATGGAACACTACCTACGTCCTTGACTGGGTAGTATAGTGTACGGCTGAGTCAAGATCTAATTCTACCTCTGTCTGGCTGAGTCGCACAAAAGCAAAAAGTTCTTTGTAACTTACGTCGCTACGTACGGCCCTACAGCAGCGCCCAGCGCACCTTTTCAGTCTGGTCGTTTTATATTTTAAATATAACGCCTTATTGGTTTCTTGTTATTTCCTTGTCTACGGTATTTTTAGATCTATGTCTATACTGGCTTTTGTCCGCAACTTTGCGCGGTTTAGGTTATACATTTTAGTAGCCTATGTAATTATATTTTTAGTTTATTCGAAAATAGTGTAATTTCTCCCTTATAATTAATTATATAATATATTTTAAGAGGTTGAATAAACTATTGCCTCGTTATTCATATTAGATCAAAAAGCAAACAGTTGCAAAGCAGTGTTATTTCTCACATTAACTTAATCTATTGACATGTTATGTCAGAGTGAGTCCGAAATAACCACTGAGCTCCATACAAATATGAACTGACCTCCAGCTAATAATAGAACTCAGTGGAAATAATACTGCGTAACAACTTAAGTTAATAGATTATTACTATTATGAATAAGAGGTTACAAATCTATTTCCTAGTGAATGCTGGTGTCTTCAACTAAATATAGGTTTGGTCTTAAAGTTACATGGCATACCATAATATCGAACCAAATTTATGGGGCCTTATTATTCAAAACACTATGTAATTAGTATGTAATGTAATTATTAGGTCATAATTAAGTCAAAAGTAATTTTGCTTGAACCTTCATTTAGAAGAATCATCGTCATCAGCCCAAATACATCCACTGCTGAACATAGGCCTCCTCGAATATGATATATAAAAATTAATTAAAACAAATCGTCACCTAATGATTGCTTGTAGGAGGTGTACTTATAATAATGTTTTGGATTTTTTGTAAGTCTGGCTTTTTTGTTTTAAATGTAATGGAAAAATTTGCTTTCCTTATTAGTATAAGTCGCGTACATAAAAATTGGGCGGTTCAAAAATGACAGCCCGCGCTCATGCCTCAAAAATGATCTAAGCGGGACAGAAGCATGGGAGAGGCTGTAATTTTAAAGCCAAATCTTTATCGGGTTTTGATTTCATTTAGAAATAAGTTTTATCTGTTACTAGCTGCTGCCCGTGACTTCGCACGCTCTTTTCCGAGATAGAAAGTAGTCTATGTCCGTCTCCGGGATAACATCTATCTCCCTGCTAATAAATTTCATTAAGATCCGTTCAGTTGTTTATTCTCGAAAACGTTACAGACAGACAGACAGATTTACTTTCGAATTTATAATATTAGTATAGATAAACAAAATTTATTAAAAAAGACGTTACTATTAATAGCCTTTTCCTAAGGTTATTGAATGCCTCAAAATTTATGAACATGGGGGAGGGGGGTAGTTGTTTGTTTTCTTTTAAAGTTAGCTATCATTTAATTGTTTCAATTATATCAATTACTCCTTACATAATAATGTGCTTACAGACCTACTGAGTCTTATAATAAAGTCTTTTCAAATGTATTCAATTCACTTTCTTCATAATAAATTTTATTTACCTATCTATTTTTTGTTGTTTCATTTCATTACAATTAGGTTCTACTGTTATCCAAAGTAAGCTACAATTAAATAATAAAACAAATTAGTACTATGTACCGACAATATACAATTGAGCTAACTGCAGATTGTTGCAAACAATCTACATATAGGTAGCTCAACTAATCCATATCAATACCAGTCTGAACCGTCCCCGAGACGCTGGCTGCATTGCCCCGCTCTGTACGGCAATGCTGATGCGCTGCGTCAGATACTCAAACTCAGATACGCAAACTCTCGGGTCACACGTCGCTTCGACCAGGCAATTTTAAAAACCCGGAGAGCCTCGGTACCCCACGGACCTACGAGAAGGGGAGGGAGCAAATACGTAGGCCCTCTGCGGAGACCTGCATGATTGCCTCTTGAGATCCTCAGCCAAATCTGCCGCCGCGCTAATTCTCACGGATGTCCTCGGAAGATGGTAAGGCGCAAGTGTGTAGTATAGACGCATGTAGCGTCCCACACAAAAGGGCCTCCCCAACAAATACCGAATGTACTAGTGTTATACTAAAGAAGTGCTTGCAACCAATGTCCTGACTTCCATTTAGAAACAGGCCAGGAGACGGACACGATCTGCAGAGCTGAAACACTTTTGCACATTAGGTAGGTAGGTACCTAATCTGTGACGTTTGTATCAAACAATAATTCCGTATCAACTCGCACGAACAGAGGCCCGTCCCATCGCTGCGCCGCGCCGCGCCGCCGCGCCGCCGCCGCGCCGTTAGGATAAAAGAGATTTTGGGGGAGCAGCATCAGAGCAAGCACTATGCCAAGCGTAGATGGATTATTATCTTTCTATGATGCCAAGCCATTCGAGCTTCGTATAAGGGTCGTAGGTAGAAGAAAGACGTAATTTTGAATTAAATTCCAGATGCGACCAAATGAGACGTTTTAAAAAATAACTACAGTACCTACCTAGGTAGGTAGAGATAAACCATTCTAAAAATGCATGTCCCTCCACAAAACGTGGTAATTTCAACGTGTGAGAGGAAATACTTATTGCATCACTACTTTGTGCGTGCTACAACTACTGGAAAAATGGACTCATCCGCGCGCTGAGAGGTCAAATAATGTGCGATCAGTCCAGTGTAGGCATTGTATGGGCGGGGAGGCCGATCTTTGTTTGAGCGACACGTGCGCTCTGTCGCGCGTTAGGCTCATTTATGCACTAGTTAGTTGGCCGACAACAGTTCCAGCCGTTCATTTAGTGGTACCCCAAGAGAATATATGGTGGTAGGTACCGCTTGCGCGGCCGGTGACTGAACAACCAATGACAAAGACCTATTGATGTGTATTGTATCTATAAACCTTTTTTGCATGTAAGTGTAACCGCGGTGGCCCCTCCACCGCGGTTACACTTACATGCAAAAAAGGTAACCGCGGTGGAGGGGCGTGCAATTTCAGAATGGTTTATCTCTAGGGAATCTGTTGTACCTTGACACCGTTTGTCTAGAGCAATCATAATTTTTCGAAACTCCCGCTCATATAATAAATTTTGTCTATGGCATTAGCATTGGCAATTATTATTATTGCCTAGCTCAAATTCACGTTGGAGTTGTCAAACGATGCTAATGCCATTGACAAGTCCCCGGCAAGAGTTTCGAAAAAATAAGATTGTTCTAGGTATAAATCAATGTCAAGGTATGTACGTCGCGCGTTGTTATTGTATTATTAAATTCAAGTATACTGATCATATTCTTCGAAGTTTATGATGACGACACTCCGACACAGACACTGGCAGAGTCGTAGCGAAAAGCAAGCGGCGCCAAATTAAAAAGAAGTTGAAGTTATTGTTTTAACGTTTATGGGCGATTTAGTGTCGGAAAGGGCAATTTTAACAACCTGTGTGGGCAATAGTTCTGATCGGGTCTGGCAACACTGGCTGGTGGGTAAAATGAAAACAAAAAAACATTGTTTGTGTGTCTGAATTCTGATGTTTTGACTGAGTATTAGAATTTTAAAAATTTTTACTGCTATTTTATTGAAGAACATGAAAGAATCAAAGCAAGGGCAGACGCCAATCGATAGTTTAGCCGAATTACGTAGCTACTTCTCGTCGCACAACTCAATTCGTGAATATGTAGCGCATAGTTCGAAAGTGCATTCTGTTGGTTGGTCCTGTGATGGCAGACGCCTCGCATCGGGATCCTTTGATAAAAACGTAGCTATCTTCAATTTGGAGCGCAGCAGACTGGTTAGTACAGACATTAACAGTTACAATTTCCACAAAATGTTACAGAAAAAAGTAAGGTTATGTTTATGTTGTTATTCCACTTTTTACACTATTATTGCTTGGGACTGCATAATAGATTGCCCAGGCAACATGAGCTACCACTATCACAATCATGTGGTACAACTAAAGTATAACTTTAGATTTCATATAAATAAATTCTGCACTTGCACATTATGTATACAGCTTGAACACTGACAATAATGGTTGCAGGCCCAAGACTTTATTTGCCGAGGACACACCGGCTCAGTAGACCAGTTATGCTGGCATGCTACACACTCTGACCTGCTCAGCACAGCTAGTGGTGACAAATCCGTAAGGATATGGGATATTCGGTAAGAAATTAAAAAGTTTAATGGTATTTATCTTGTCATAGTAAGACCATCTGAAACCAAGAATTTTAATTAAGCACTTAAGGCAAAATAACTCTGCATATGTATGCCAATCGAAGCAAAAGGTTCTTTTACACAACAGGAACAACTTGTAGGCCAAACACAAGGATTGTTGTTTAAGGCAGCTCTTCGTAAAATTTCACAATTCTGCCGTCACCCACAAAGTAGGTATGTCCTATAAATTATTGAAGTTGAAGGAATTAATTTCAAATATTTTAAGCATTTGATGATGAGTTAACATAATTTTTCACTATTCTAATATAAAGACAACAATCCCTGTGCTTAGCCTAATGATAACTGACTTATTATTCATTACGGATGTAAGCGGGTTAACTACAAACCTTATTTGTGTTGGAAGAACACCAACGTTTGACTAATTGTTACTAACTTTAATACTTCATTGATTGATGAGATGACACAAGACTTTAAAACTGTCTGTTAATAGCAGACTATAACATCAAATGCCCATAGTAATTGACTATCTGATGGTCTTCTAAATAAATAACTAATTCCAGGTCTCACAAATGTTCTGCATCTATCAACACAAAGGGAGAAAACATCAACATAGCATGGTCCCCCAACGGAAGCACCATAGCTGTAGGCAACAAGGAGGATTTGGTCTCTTTTATTGATACCAGGACTTATAAAGTGGTATGTTTTACTTGTAACATTCTGTTGTTAGATTTGTTTTTTTATAAAAGTTGTAGATAAAAAGAAAAAAATTAGGTACTATTAAAACTGCATTAACCTTTATAAAAACTGAAAACTAACAATTTCGTTTGTAATAACAATTTTATAGTTTTCCTGCGGTCTCCACAGTAGACAAAGCCTGTATCGTGGAGACCAGCAGTTTGACTTAACATAACGAAATTTCGGACTAGTTACTAGCTTACTACATAATAATGTGAGTTAAACACATTTATTTCTCAAAGAAAGTTCTGGTATGATGTGAGATATTGAAGAAGACATATAGCGATTTTTTTCTATGGTCTCTCTTGCTACTCTTCTTCTACCTATATACTTTCGCAATTTGTTAAAATAATTAAAATAAAGGTATTGTACCCTGCCTGACGCATTTGGCCATTTACATCGCGTGATCACGATTGTTATACCAAACGCTGTCGAAACGTCTGAAAATAAAGGTACTCCATATTTTCCGGCAGTTTCATTAAATTTAAAATGTTGTCATAAATTGTTTCAGGTAGTGGAGGAGCAGTTCAATTTCGAGGTGAACGAAATCTCATGGAACCTGACCTCTGACCTCTTCTACCTCACAAATGGACTCGGCTGTGTTCACATAATGACGTAAGCAAATTATCTAACTTGTAGTCTTTTTAGTATCTAGGTATTAGCCTCTAAACACAGCTTTGCTCACATCCTCCTAACCTCAACATCCTATATTGGTCCACTGCTGGACACAGGCCTCCCCCTGATAAGCGCCTTATTGGCTTTTATCTCAATGAGTAATGCCCACAATCCCCACGCTGGGCATGCGGGTTGGGAATCGCAGTTTAGTGGTAGAATTGTTTTGCAGGGGCCGCTAACGCCCGCCCCCGGTGGATCGCTAGTCGCCTCTTACGACACCCGCGGGAAGAGCTGGTGGGGTGCAAATTGTAAGCTGGCACCCACATAAATATGGATAAAACATCTATATCATAAATACGATTTGCGTCAAATTTCTAAAACGTAGAAAGAATTAGAAACATTAAGCGAATCTCGCGCCAACACTAAAAGAACAGTCATAAGTATTTTATTGTTCTATTTTGTCAGTGTGATTCTAGACTACGTTCTTAGAAGACAATGCAAAGCAATCAAGCACAGATTAATTTACATTAAAATAAGCGTTTTGAAAAATCTCACGTGAGATTAGGGGTCAAGCAAAATCTCCCGAACCTCACCAAGAGGAGTAGGGTCGAAAATCGCCAAAATCGCCGACGTAATTAGTAATTACGTACGTAATTTATGGACTTGGTGTGATGATGTTGTGATTTAACTAACAGTATTAGTTAATACTAATTATTACAATTATAACATTATTATTATTATATTTAGCTTAATTGTTTTAATTGTAAATACTAGTTCTAATTTGTTTTTATTATTTGATTGTAATCACTTACTGTATTATCTTTTCTCCAGGTACCCTGGCCTAGACCTGCAAACAGTGATCAAGGCGCACCCGAGCACCTGCATCTGTATAGAACACGATCCCACGGGCCGGTACTTCGCCACCGGCTCCGCTGATGCTCTCGTCTCGCTCTGGGACGTCAATGAACTGGCCTGTCTGAGAGTTTTTACAAGGTAATTTATTTTTGGCTTAATTTTATGACTACCTCTGTGGCGCAGAGGGTGGCGGACCGCCTGCGACGCAGGAGGTTAGGCGTTCGATTCCCACCTCTCGGGACAAATGTCAAATAAATAAATAATGCTGGACAATTCACACAGCATCATCTAGCCCCAAGCTAAGCAGAGCTTGTGTTATGGGTACTAGATGACTGTTATACTTAATACAATATACTACATAGATAGATACCTATTTTTTATTATACATAGAAAATACCCAGAAGACCCGGAACAAATGTTTGCAGATCGTAAAAACATTTGTCCCAAGGCGGGAATTGAACCCGCAACGCGTCGCAGGTGGACCTTCGCCCGCCGCGCTACATTCGGCCGTCGAAAATCAAATCAAAAACTTTTCATAACTATTTTCATAAATACAATAAATGTACACTTACGAAAGGTAAAATTATAAAATTGAACACTGAAACGGAAATAAAGTGATATTATGATTTCTGTCGCTTCGGTATGTAGACTAAACTAGAAGCGAAGAAGAAACCTTTAGCCTGTATTGTTACTTTTCGAGTTGGATCAAAACCCGTCCCAAGCTTGCTTGAATGTTTGTGTGAACTGCAAATATTTGTTCCAGATATTTTCTATGTATAATAAAAAATCATATGTAATGTTATTAGTTATTTTATTTTATATTAATTTAGATGGAAAACAAACAGCTTATAAACTTACATCATAAATGAGTAGAAACATTGGTAGAATAACTAAAGCTCAACAGATCACTCGGTTTAAAGTGGTTTGCCTGTTATAATAGTTATTAAAGTAGTTTGAATGAGTCACATAAATCCAGATTAACATTAGGTAATTATTAGTAATATTAAATAATAATATTACCTAATGCTTATTATTGAAGAAATTTTTGTTAACTTTGTTTTTAAAAATGTTTTGTTGACATCATTATCTTTATCAGAACAGCGAAGCTGCATTGTCATAAGCTAGTTCGAAAAAAGTAAGCCAAGCTATGTCGACGAAGCTGGGTCGTATACCTAAGTCGTATACGTAGGTCGTTACCTAGATCGTGTAACGGACGAGGCTCCTCGGGGTTCCTCTCCATTCTTATTGTCTGCTTTCCTGCCTCGATCAACACCTGAAGAGACTCTCGCTAGGAAGTTGGATCAAAGGCCAGATCCAAAAGGCTGTACTCCTGGATTCGGCGCGCATCTTCAGGAAGTAAGTTTTGTTATTGGCACCTGAAGCTGCCTAAACTTTGACGGAGTAACCCAGGGTAATCTTGAGTTGTTAAATTGTTACCATACTCCTTCACGACTTTGACAGTAACAGTGGATTGGAATTGGTGCGATTGTGGTGTAGATAATGTTGCTCATAATTTTTCTTCTGCGACGTTGATTTTATGAGACCTTAATTTTTTTTTCACACGGTTTTCAGACCTGTTAAAGAGTTTCAATGGCTTAAAGGACGTTTTTGTTACTGTATTGTTGTCAATGTGATGATAATGTTATTTCAGACTAGAATGGCCGGTCCGGACGCTGTCGTTCAGCTTTGACGGTCGTCTCCTCGCATCCGCCAGCGAAGATCACATTATTGATATTGGAGACACGCAGACTGGTAAGAATATTATGCGAAACAAATGGACCTACTAGCTTGTGCATGTGGCTTATTTCACGTAATTCCTGGATAAGACTAAGGCTCGTATTATGAAAACTTGCTCAGTCATCGATCTATGCTTGAGTAACGCTTTTTTATGGTCATAAACGTCACTCAAGCAACGATCTATGACTGAGCAAGCTTAGCTTAGCTTCATAATACGAGCTTTAGCCGAGATCAGGTTGCTTTGGAGCTAGGCGACGATATGTCTTAAACAAAGTCAAAGGGATCGCAAAGTTATTTAATCAAACACCAAACAGATATTATGGGGATTAAGTTAGATTTTAAACATGCAAAAGCTTAGCTACGCTCATAATTATAATAATTGCAACCTTAGACCCAATTCACTGGCAGCGAAGCGGAGTTACAGTGTCATATGATTTGAAACTTTGCCTTAATTACTATAATACAGTCATATTATCGGTTGAGAAACATGAAAAGGTCGCGCAGCCGCCCGCGGCGCCGCGAGGACTCCGACGACTCCCACGCAGCGGGGCGGCGGCGCACGACTGCTCTGCTCTTGTAGTCGCGAGCCTCAGCTTGCTATACTGCCCCCCGCGCCCGCTCCCCGCACGCACTAGTTCCTTGAAGTCGTTGTAGTGTGGGAAAACTCGGATAACTGTCCCAAACTCTGAATGAATCGCAAACTTGCCGCCGATTCCGCATTCGCGATCTGCATGCGCCGTCACTTGGAAAGCCAGAACACGCACTGATGATGGGCTCAACTTCCTATTAAAACGCCACGCGACCCGACCAAACACGATGCGTGTTGAGTTGATCTAATCGTATCAATTTTGTCAATTTTTTTCTATTACCAGAACCACTTTGTACATTGGGACGGCTTGTCGCGTAGGGTTCGCGCATAACTATTCTGGTCGCGTGGCGTGTCAATAGTGTGTTTCCGGCTTTATACTTGCAATTGTGTTCTTATCAAAGACCTCTATGGCTATCTGGTTCTCATATAAATTGTTATCTTTTTCCAGGAGAAAAAGTAGCGGAAATCCCCGTGTCAGCATCCACATTCACAGTCTCGTGGCATCCGTCGCGCTACCTGCTCGCCTTCGCGTGTGACGACAAGGACGCGCCCGACAGGAAGCGCGACGCCGGGAACCTCAAGCTGTGGGGACTGGCTCACAGCTCCAGTTAGACAACACCGACTGATGCTGACATTGATACATTGAGTACCCATGAATAACTAAATGTGGGTAGATAGATACTCGGTCAGTACTCGGCTTTAGATGAGCAGCACCGCTGAGGCTGGATAGTGAACGTATTCACTGCCCAGCCTCAGCAGTAGGACCTGAAGGAGCGCGCCGTAGGTACGCGTACGAGAAGGATATGTACCTACTGTTAGTTAAGCTTAACTAGGAATAAAGACTAATTTGACAAGCATAAGTATTCGTTTTATTTTTAGTTTCGGCTACATATCTCGTAGCAGTCGTAGAATAGAGACGGATCTGATTTTTTGCCAATTTCGTTTTATTGTAAATACCTACATAGAATGTTAAGAAATCAGATAATTTTATTTTTCATTTTTATATTTTTATTGATATTTGTCAAGATACAGTATAGAATACTACCCGTTTTGATTTTCTGAGTGCAGTAAAACGACGTATGAATTGATCCGTCGGTGTACGAAGCTGACCTCGGTCCCTGTAACCCTCCCCCGCGTGACGGATTGAACTTACCGCCGGTTTTCTATGGGGTTCTAGTGCGTCGTGTAGAAATACTGGAAATAACACTTTAATATTGATAGCATTCATTAATCGCGTTCTTTTTGAGTAAACTAGTACTAAATGGCTCATCCGCAGGAAAACGACGATATGTCAGATCCGATGTTATACTTGGAAGTTCAAAATAATGTCTGCTGCCTGATAATGATGTAAATATTATTAGAATTAACTTTTAAGTTGGTCCAGTGACATAACAGCTTTCATTGATTGTTAGATATTTAGGCGACGTAAAATATAATACGACATTTTTCTATGCACCAGTGCATAGAAAAATGTCGTATTATATTTTAGTAGACGTTTCATACAAACGGTATTTTTTTTACGGACAAGTATAGCCGGATGTTCACAACTCATGTTATTCTTCGGATATATTTTTAAATACGTCGTTATTGCTTTCTATTTTTGTTATTTGAATCGCATTTTAGCTGAAAAAAACATTTTTGCTGGTAGCCAGCAGGCGATGTTAGTATGTCTCTCAAACAGTTTAACCCCAAGAATCGCCATTTTTTCACAATTTTAGACGTTCTTAAGAGGCCTATTACAAAAAAACGCGAAATTGCTCGGTTTCCTCGTCCAAATTTTATGGTTTTCGTTCGTTGTTAGAAATTACAATTACTTGTTTATAATAGTTCGTTTTCTCCACTACAATAATAATAGAACAAATTTTAGATAACTTATTTGTTTATTTTGTAATAATCATTCTCCCGATACATGTTTATCGAAAAACGCTCGGAGGCCTGTTTTGGGAGCTCTAATTTGTAGATTCTATTGAATATAGACCATCAAAATATTTTTTTTCATGTTACTAATATCCTATACTTAAATAATGATAGAAAACATTTTCATTAGTATATGCTTTTTAAGTAAAGAACCAAAAAACTGAACCAAATTCAATATCGACCGAAAAGGCTTCGAAACAAACCCCAATACCTCCGAAGTTCTAAATCAATTTGACATCATATTTATACCAAAATTTACTTATGCTACAATATTAATTTTAATTTTTAAATCGGTATTATTTTTTTTTTATGAATTAAATAAAAGTACTATATATTTCATTGCGCCGGCGATCTGCCCTCAGTACCGCGCGAGCGCTTGTCGAGGACGGACCTATGTCCGTTGATGTCGCGCCCTTTGTCTCGTGTTGATACTGTCGATTGCCGTATAAAGGCTGTTAGTGTGCGTGCGAGAACATCGTAAACTACGACCGAAATATTTGATCGTTGTAATGTAAGTATTTACGTTCGTATACCTATTATTATATTTCAATTAGTATTATGTTCGTACTAGTTAACTCATTATAGTTATTTTTATTGTAGCTGAGCTTTATTACAAGTCAGAATGGGGAAAAATAAATATAAATATCAATGCGTCACTAAACGTAAAAGAAGAAATATTCTATGTCTGGAGAAAGCAAGAGAAGCAAGGTAAGGTATTATTTAAATATAATATGTATAGTAGGTTAACACCTGATTTTTTATCATTATCTTTTACTTTCGTGTTTTTTTTAAATCGACCTATTTTATAATGAACTATGTGAACATACCCATCTCTCCAATCTTTTGCCCAAAACAAAGATTCGATCTGGTTATCGTTTCAGACTAAATCGATGGTTACGAAATTGGGGTTATTCTTAAAACCAACATGGCAGATTTTTTTATTCCAAATTTTGATCATGGGTATCGTTTCCGACTAAATCGAGGGTGTAGATTACGTATTTGAGGTCATTTTTAAAGCCAAAATGGCGGTTTTTTTTAATTCCAAATTTTGATCATGGGTATCGCTTTCAACTGAATCGAGGGTGTAGATTACGAATTTGAGGTTATGTTTCAAATTTTAAATGGCGATTTATTATTTTATTCTAAATTTTGATTTTGACAGGAATTTAATAATATTTCTTAAATTCTACATGGCGGATTTTTTTAATTTTGTTCAGGGAATCAATTCTCTTTATCTTATTAATATCAATGTTTATATTAAATCTGGTCTATCATTTCAAATCTTTACAACATATTTTTTTAAAATAATCATTAATGATTAATTATTATTTTAGAATGAAAAAACGAGGTAATCCAGAGAATATTGTCGCTTCAACATCAAGCAACCTCGCCGAAACGATGGACATGGTGAGATAATTATTATATTATAATAATGATTATTATGTTTAGTGGTGGAGAGAATAAGCTCATTACGTTTTTAAGTCTGTAATGTCTGTAAATGTCTGTGTCATCAATCGAGCAGATCACCTTTTAAAGCTGAAAATAGCTAATCCAAAAAAATATCACTTTTAGAGCGACCTGTTCATGAATTAAATAATTAACGTATGTCCTATTTAGCTATTTTTTTATTTTCAGGATCCTGACACAGATAACACATGCTCTGAAACAAATATAAATTATAAATCCGATGAATCTCTAAATGATTTCATGGTAGAAGTAGATGAAACCCTTGCTTCATGTGATGAAAATATGGTGAGTGCGTTTATGAAATGCTCTTTATACATACTTCAAAAAATTGATAAAGTGTTTATGTTGGATTTTTTTTGTTCATAGATAGATTCAGACATTCAAGGAAGAAGAATAATTGATTTTAGGTACTTCATGGAACAATTATATATTATTGACGCACATAGCCAAAAATTTGGTTGCAAACTCAATCAACTGAATTTTTTAAAAGAAAAACAGTCTGGATTAATATCTAAGTTTCATGTTAAATGCACCATGCGTGATCCATTTTTTATTTAAAAACATCTGAAGAAAATGATGCCATGAATGCCAATTCAAGTGCGGTTTCTGGGGCAATAATAACTGGCATTGGTCATTCCAGTCTCAATGAACTGCCTGCATCTATAGATTTGCCTACCTTACCTTTCCGATTATACAGCAAATGTCATGATGCAGTAGCAGAAATGTGGAAAAATACTGCAGAGGAGACAATGCAAAAAGCTGCTGAAGAAGAAGCTGAAGCTGCAAGGCTGCGTGGTGATGTTAATCGAGCAGGCATTCCAACAATATCAGTTCAAGCTGATGCATGTTGGAGCAAACGATCGTATAAATCCAATTATTCCGCACTTTCCGGTGTCGCAGCCATAATCGGGGAGCATTCAGGAAAAGTTCTGCATATAGGCGTTCGCAACAAATATTGTGTTATTTGTATACGTGACAAAAAAAAAGGAACAACTCCACGAGCCCATGAATGCACGAAAAACCATTCAGGCTCCTCAACAAGCATGGAACAGGCTATATTAGTGGAGGGTTTTAAAAACTCAATACAAGAAAGGAATCTCATATATAACACGTTAATTGCAGATGGGGACTCGTATACGTACAAAAATATACTTGAAAGTAGACCTTACCCTGATATACCCATTCAAAAAATTGAATGTAGTTACTAATCATTTATTGAGAAATTATAACGGCAAAAATTTAAAATTATTAGCTGACACATCAATCCCGAACCCAGAGCGTAAATTACTAACGCTAGATCGTCAAACCAGATTACGCACAGCCATTCGTTCTGCCATCAAATACAGAAAAGCAGAAAACGGCACACTTGCACAAAAAATCCTAAATCTTCAAAAAGATATACTTAATAGTCCTCGGCATGTTTTTGGGGACCACAGAGAATGTGAGGACTACTATTGCAAGGATGAAAGAAAAAATGAACGCAATTTAACCTCAGAAATATCAACCTTGATTTTGAGACTCCAAAAAAATGCTGCGCTACTCGCACATAACTTAAGAATCTTGTTACACTGTTCTACAAACAACTGAGCAGAACAGTTCAATAGCATCGTAGCCAAAGTCGTAGGTGGAAAGCGAGTTAACTTTTCATTGAAGAACTCATATGAAGCTCGCTGTTACGCAGCGGTTGTGGCATTCAACACGGGCAAACCACAATATACATTGTATAAATCTAACTGCCAGAAAAGTCCAGGAAAATCATTAAAACGATTAGAATTTATAAGAGAAGCTAAAAATACCCGTAGTTTGATGAAACCAACCAAACGCAGTCGCAAGTGTATTAATTTTAATCAAAAAGATTACGGTAGCCAATGTCAGCGCCCAGATATGAGCTCTGAAGACTATGACAATGGAAAAACACTGTTTCTAAAAAGTCTTCAAGATCACGCAGCCAATCGTCACGAAATAGAACGCGCCACTATTTTACAAGCTGAAAGCGCTTTGTGGCTAGAATTGCGTCGATGCATTGTTACGGCATCAACATTTGCAAGAATATGTAAAAGACGGCCTAACCAAAATTCTGTTCCTATTGTTAAAACTATTTTATATAGTTATAATCTAGACAATGTTTCTTCCATCAAACATGGTAGGGACAACGAGTCTGTAGCATTAGAACAATTAAGTAAACAAGAAAACATTGATATAGAAAAATGTGGTCTATTTATTGACCCAGATCATTGTTATTTGGGGGCTTCACCTGATGGTTTATACAGTGAGGGTCTTATTGAAGTTAAATGTCCTATTTCACCTTTCGGAATAGACTTTGACACGGCCCTTAGAACAAAAAAATTAAAGGTTCACGTGTAACAATAAATCAAAATCATGACTGGTTTTATCAAATCCAAGGCCAGCTTCACATAGCAAATAGAAATATTTGTATACTTGCCATATGGACTGGCCCAGATCATCCAGTAAGAGTGATAAAAATCAACAAAGACGAACAATTTTGGAAGTTACCTAAGTTGCAAGCTTTTTATGAAAAATGCCTGAAATTATCGATTCGAGAAAAGCTCGATCAATGCCGTTGCGGGAAATATTTTTGTAATTATATGATAAATGACTATACTCAAATAAATAATGATTAGTTACATTTGTATGTTTTATTTATATAAACAGGTTACAACCGTCCACCGAACCAGTGCACCGAACTCCATTCTAAGAAAACTTATATTACGGTGGATCAAGAACATTTAGACGCCATACTCGTCGCAATATCATGGCGCGAGCGAGACAGAAAGTAGCGCTCGCGTAGCTCTCCGCTCGCTCGGTACGTAAATACCTAAATTAGCGTAACATCGAAATGAAATCGAAATGGGCTCTTAATAGAAGAGGCGCCGAGATTGGTCCTTACGCGTGCAAAGACATTAACGCCCGAATACTCAAACGCAACTCAGATTTAAGCGCGTCTCAACTCGTGATTTGAGTTTTCAATTAAAAGTTGTCAAAAATTCGTCACTTAAGACGTGCAAGTCTGAGTTGCGTTTGAGTATTCGGGCGTAAGAATAACAAGGTGCCGGCGGAAGATTTAATTAGACGAAAATCATGTCAAATGCTCATCTAATACCAACTCTCGTCTCAATCGCCGGTAATACCCCGAAATGATGTCTACCAAACCGTCCAAGGAACGTCCGTAAGGACTTTGATAAAGCTATCGATCCCCGATCCAGCGCCATGGACCTGCGTCCGGCAAGAACCATAACGTCTTCTCGTCTTCTGTACCGCAGTGTCTCAATACGAAATTATTTGACCATTGTGTGTTCCAGTGATATCGACTTATGGCATAGAAAAGTGATAGGTAGGTACCTTGCTGACTGGTGTCATAAAATTGCAGGTCGCACAGAGAGCAATGGCTAGGGCCTAGCCTCAGAAGATATTGGCGATCCTCTGCAAGAGCGAATCAGAAATGAGTAGATTCGCAGAAGAACCTTGGACTACTTTGGGTTAGGGCTGGTCAGGCTGGGCACATGGTTCTTGAGTGGTGATCACTGATCACGTACCAGAAGGTGTAATCTGAGCAGACCCCACAAGGTGGACCGATGAACCGGTAATGTTTGAGGGAAACTGTTTAGTGTCGGGTAAATTTAGGTGGAGTCTAGCAGTGCCACTGCTGCTATAGTATAAATAGCTTTTGATCCTATAGGGATGTATTCATTGTACCTAACAAGGCTAACAAAGTTAATCTCTGAACAGTTTAATTACTAGACATTTGGATAAACCTAAGTCAAAACAATACTGTAAGAAAAATACTAAGAATCGCGAAAGTACAAAGGGCGGCCTTATAGCAATAAGGCCGCCCTTTGTACTTTCGCGATTCTTGATGAGATATCGCTCCCAGATCACCTTGGTATGGACAAAAACAAACTCTTATTTTGTAATAAAAACTTTTGATAATTTTTAACTTTTCATGGAAATTACTATGCATGCCTACCTCTTGGTCTGATATGCAGGTGTAATACTTTTAAATATAATGTTTTTTGTGACACAAAGTCACTACTCTTCTTATTTCCTTGTTATCACATTCACATACGCCAGTTGATTTGATTGAAAGTCCCCAAAATAACGGCGCATAATTCAATGCGCCATAAATTTTGCAATGATGCTTCGAATAATAACGTCGTACCATTTCATTCGTCACTTTAGTCTCCGCAGAACAATGAACCAGCTTTTTACGAAAACTAAGCATTATATGGATTTTTTATGTATACCTAAGTCATTTCGTAAAAGTATAGACAAATAGCAACTTGTGAAAATTTTACGTTGATCGGACCAATTCCATAACTTTATAGTGCTCTCCTGTATAGCTGCTAAAGTGCAGGTCCGTCTCTGTACGACGATTGCGACGATCTAAAGTACAGTCGAATGATGACCCCTTTCTATACGATATCTTCCTTCTCTGTCGTATCCTTCAGCACACTCGTGCTAAAATAGAAATCTAAGTAAATAGGTACTTGTTATAAGAATCATTAAACCGTTACATATCGTTCTGCCGGCTATAGGTTCTGATTCTGACTTATATTCTAGTAGTGCTGGGAAAATCAAGCTGTGGTGTGGAAGCCGACTTTAACTCCATCCAGCTATAATTAAACACGATTATTTAAACAAATAAAGATTTACTATTTATAATGTGCATGTACAAAAAAAAATTACGAAGATTAACTGAGGTAGATCAACACAATAAACTTGTTCTTTAAATCACCAACATTATGCTTAAGTATTAAAGGGTAAAACATCCCATTACTGGCCACCATTAACGCCCAAAATATTGCATTCTTTTATTTTGTTTGAATTTCTACTTATTAGTGTCGATTCGTTGTTGCCAAAACTAAACTAATTTGACAGGACTAAAAGTATTGCCGTCCCTTTCATAACCATACAAATAAAAAGGATGGCATAATTTTAAGTGCTGTCAAATTAGTTTAGTTTTGGCGACATCTGAATTGACATCACTATTTAACTAAATCTGTCAACTGCCCTTTTTATTTTCTATCTGGCTGGCCGTAAGTCGGGTACTGTACTGACCGGTGTTACGCGGCGTAATGTAACTTGTTACACAGCGAGCGTTCGTGCAGTCAGTACGGGAAAAGAAGGCGCTCGCAACGTGCAACGAGACGGATTTTTGACGTTTCATGCTCGATGCGAATGGTACATGGTACATTACGCCCCTTATCACTGTTCTGTACCCGGATTTATGATAACAGTGTCTTTTCAAGTTGGTTCATCTTAAAAGGACTGCTTAGCTTATTAAGCTAATTAAAAACAATGTTTTCGTACCTACATAATTATGTATGATAAAATTATATTTTCAATGTATTTTCTTTTTCTAATGTAAATACTTATAAAACTATTTGTTCGGTTGCCTGAGGCCCAACCATGGGGTATTTTACCCTTAGTAATAATAAAATATGGGACAACTCTGTTATTAAATAAAGCTAGACATAAAGCATTTAAAAATATTGTAAACATAAGGGTGCCACATTAATAACGGCATATTCAACATTATTAACCTGTGACAAAAGTCTTTCGTTTTCTCTATTGACATTGAAAATCATGAAACAATAATTAACGATTGCATATACATAATGGCTGAGGGGAATTCAAGAGGTCTGAATTTTACAATCATCTATAGGTCTACTAAACTTCTATTATATAGAATTATATTATATTATTAAGGTACATATATAAAATATATTTCTGTTTTATAAACTTTAAGATTTTTTATAAAAATAATGGTTCCTTAGAAAAATAAAATAGGTCTTTTTAAATAGGTACTATTATCACTAAGTTTCTACCTGTAACCTCCCACACAAATGCAAAATTGAGAAAATTTATTGAAAAAAGTTAAATTTTACAAACATCTTCTATTGACATAAGTTCCGAAAAAGATAAAACAGTTACATAATAACAATGAATAATATAGTTATTCATTAAATTAAAGCAGTTCCATATGTTGGACAATTCACACAGCATCATTTAAATAAGATAATTCTATGTAAGGAGTTTTGATTATACAATCATCAATAGGTCTACTACCTGATACTGTACTAACATCATTCCGAAAAAGACACAACATTTAGATAAATTACATCAATTGTATAACATGGTTGAGAGATAATAATAATTATACAAACATCAATAAGTCTCCTACCTGGTACTGTACTAACATCATTCCGAAAAAGACACAACATTTAGATAAATTACATCAATTGTATAATATGGTTGAGAGATAATAATAATTATACAATCATCAATAGGTCTACTACCTGATACTGTACTAACATAATTCCGAAAAAGACACAACATTTAGATAAATTACATCAATTGTATAATATGGTTGAGAGATAATAATAATTATACAATCATCAATAGGTCTACTACCTGATACTGTACTAACATCATTCCGAAAAAGACACAACATTTAGATAAATTACATCAATTGTATAATATGGTTGAGAGATAATAATAATTATACAATCATCAATAGGTCTACTACCTGATACTGTACTAACATCATTCCGAAAAAGACACAACATTTAGATAAATTACATCAATTGTATAATATGGTTGAGAGATAATAATAATTATACAATCATCAATAGGTCTACTACCTGATACTGTACTAACATAATTCCGAAAAAGACACAACATTTAGATAAATTACATCAATTGTATAATATGGTTGAGAGATAATAATAATTATACAATCATCAATAGGTCTACTACCTGATACTGTACTAACATAATTCCGAAAAAGACACAACATTTAGATAAATTACATCAATTGTATAATATGGTTGAGAGATGATAATAATAATTATACAATCATCAATAGGTCTACTACCTGATACTGTACTAACATAATTATTATTATCTCTCAACCATATTATACAATTGATGTAATTTATCTAAATGTTGTGTCTTGTTCGGAATTATGTTAGTACAGTCCTGATACTGTACTA
Source organism: Eupithecia inturbata (assembly GCA_963662085.1). Classification (NCBI taxonomy): domain Eukaryota; kingdom Metazoa; phylum Arthropoda; class Insecta; order Lepidoptera; family Geometridae; genus Eupithecia; species Eupithecia inturbata. The sequence continues at coordinate 9,308,817 of OY759198.1, forward strand.
ACATCATTCCGAAAAAGACAACATTTAGATAAATTACATCAATTGCATAATATATTTGATTTTGTTTTTGTATTTTTTTTTTGAAGGATAATTATAATTATACAAACATCAATAGGTCTACTACCTTCTACCGACATAATTCCGAAAAAGACACATTTACATTAACTACGTCGAATGCATATTATGGTTGAGAAATAATAAACAGCTAACTTCAAGGCGCTACTCCGACTCACACTAGCGCCCCCACCTATTTTATCTTATTATTACGTTAAACAAAGGAATTTCAAAACTCCATTGGGCAGTTAGCCTATCATACCTATCACAAGCTTTTTTTAATGCCTCTGTAATAGTTTTATTTTATATAGTTTAGACAGAAATGCGAAAACAGGGTTTGGTGCCACCAAGAGCAACTTCACATCTCTGCATAAACTATACAAAATAAAACTATTACAGAGGCATTAAAATAAAAGCTTGTGATAGGTATCACAAACTGCCCAATGGATTTTTGAAAATTCCTTTGTTTAACGTAATAATAAGATAAAATAGGTGGCGGCGCTAGTGTGGGCGGGCTAGCGGTAGCGCCTTAAGAGAGAATACCTACTATGCAAGCAGTTTCGACTACAATGTTATCTTCTAGTGACATAATTGCGAAAAATTACTTATGGATGGAAAATTCTCTGTAAAGTAGGATAAAAATTTCACAAGCTTGAACAGGTTTAATAACTTTCTACTGACATTATTCCGAAACAGACAAAACACATGTCATTACAAAAATAATTCTATGTAAATGGTCTGGATTACAATTTTACAATCATCAATAGCTCTGGTCTACATTTACCAAGTCTCTACTTGCAACCTCCCTTGCGCCTCCATTCCCTTCAAGTAATCCGCAGAACCAAAATCAAGGCCTAAAGGTAGAACATGCTCGATTATAGACTCCTTCACGTTGTCGGGCATGTTTTTAGCGTTGCCCGATATATAGATGCAGGCGCCCATTGTTATGAGGTCCCAGAGGATTTCTTTGTGCTCGCGGATTTTGTCCTGTACGTAGCTGAAAATAGAGAAGAATTTTGGCTGTAACATGGCAAACTATTCAGGAGAACTTCTATTAGAAAATATTAAATACTTGGAATACCGACCAATCAATAATGCTCTTGATCAAAAACAGTTTAAGTGCTTACGTCAAAGCTGGGACCAGTCTAGCGAAACAAGGAACAAAAAGAAAATCTATGGAGTTTACATGGCAAATAATGGCGGACCGGATATAGCCATCTGCCATCCTACTCTCTTGTGCGCTTCTCTTTCTTTAATACGTCAGCTTTGACGTCAGCTATTTTGCTTTGCTTGTTTGGTTCGTGTACTTGTTTGTTTACTTGCGCCTACGAGTTATTTTGTTGATTTTCATAGTTTGATTTATGCTTATTGGTTACCTAAATTAGTGTAAAGTGTGAAGTAAAGTTCAGTGAATGTAATTGTACAAAAAAACCCACCAAAAAGACGGGGAACGGACGGAAAAAAACATGTGGAAGGCTTTACAAGAAAGCTGGAACAATATTTCACAAGATACAATCGACAAATTGATTGCTCGTATGCCGAGGCTAGCGAAACAAGTAATAAAATGCAAGGGAGGGTTTTTAGACGAAAAATCTGTTTAGTTTTAAACGTGTAAATGGATTCAATCGGCGGCCTTATCGCTAACAGCGATCTCTACCAGGCAACCTTTGATGGGTAGGATCGGTACGTATTGAAGCTGACGGTGGCGTAATTGACGAAGTATCAAAAATAATAAAAGTAGGTACTTTATAAAACAGAAACTACAATAATTACCAAAATAGCGCAAAAAAGTCAAGAAAACAAGATTAACAAAATAAAAAAAAAATTATGTCAGCAAGACTTATCAAGAGTGGACAGATGCTTTTGAAGATGGGAAGGGATTTAGCTTGCCGGATAGAAACCGATATGCCGGAAGACAGGCTTGTAGGACATACTACAAATAACATAAGGAAAGCTGATAAAATTCTCTTCAACTTTGGTTCTATACATTTTTACCTATTCCCAATCGTTGTCTCCGTATGAGTCCGTCGTCTGTCGAATCGTGATCAGATGTAGGAACAAAAGCAGAAATTTTGACTTCGGAACTTTGTTTGGACTAGTTAGGAGACAAAACAATACAATACAAAAATACTTTATTGTACACCAACAAAAATACAATACAAAAGACATTAGGAGACAAACTTGCTAAGTCTGTGAGGTGAGCCCTAGGAGTTGGTGCACAAAGAAGGGACCTTCTTTGTGCACCAACTCCTAGGGCTCACGTTTTTTAGTTTTTTTGCGTACATCTCGTAAACAATCGTCATAGGAAATTTCGTTATACTTCGTAATGAGAGCTGATAAAATTCTCTACAACTTTGGTTCCTATACACTTTTTACCTATTCCCAATCGTTGTCTTGTCTATGACGTTTCGTTTACAAAAACTAAAAACGGGACTTTCTTTGTGCCCCGCTCCTACGGCTGATCACACAGGGGATACTTTTAGTATGTTTGTCTCCTAACTAGTCCAAACTAAGTTCCAAAGTCAAACTTTCTGTTTTCGACTTTTCCATCCACAATCCTTCGTTGACGTCCAGTCACACAGTGCTTTTGACATAGATAAAATAGACTTGCAATAGAATTTTAGACCAGTCATCGTCAACCGATTGAGCTGAAATTTAGACTACTTATGTAAGTTCGGTGACAATGCAATGTTATGGAACCATCGAGCTGGTCTGATGATGGAGACAAAAGATTGTTAATATGCGTCGGACAAATCTTGCAACCGAATTTTAGACCAGTTAACCAAGCTTCTGCGCTAACAATCAGCCAAAAAAAGTATCTACTTACATCTTTTGATCCTGATCCCTGGAGAACGCGCAGTACAAGCTGAGCTTCTCCTCCGCAGCTAGCTGTTCCAACTCCTCACGGCAGTGGAAGTCCTTGTCCCTACGCAAAACAATAAAGGAATTAACAATGCTGGACATTTTACATCTCATTTCACGCGTTTATTTTCTGTTTGGTAGCTCGACTGACAATTAAATAGTCATGTCCTAATGTTTTACCGACTCGATTTTGTTTAATAAGTTGTAATTGATTTTGTTATTTTTACTCAACATTTTGTATTTTTTTACAGACTCAGGCGTCCAAATGATTTTTTAAATTAGAATATTAATAATTTTTTTTTATGTTTTAATTGCTACTTGCTTTTTTCCGTAATAAAAAGTAAGACAAATTGAGTTACTGTGGTACACTACAATTTTTATACTATTTTCAATACTTTTTCATGAGAATATAATTTTGAATAATCTTCGTTACGTTACATAAACTTTGTCGGATCGATTTAATATATAAATAAATAAATAAATAATGCTGGACAATCCACACAGCATCGCTTGCAGCTAAGCAGAGCTTGTGTTATGGGTACTAGATGACTGATAAACTTAATACAATACATTACATAGATAGATATTTTTTTTTTTATATATGTTTTTCGAGTCGACAGATACGCATCTCTACTTTTCAAATGTACCTGTGTTTATGAAATATTGAATTCTGTTTAATTCACTCATCCGTTAACAAATAGGGAACTTCATAGTCGTGCATGTACCTAACAGAAAATAAGATCGTGGACGAAGTATAGCAAAATCTAGCTCCAAAGTTAGCAGAGCTTGTGCTATTAGAACCAGAAGACTGATAAAAGTACATTACATACTGACTGCAAACTACAAAAACGTTTTTTTGTAGTTTGCATTCAACTCAGCAATAGAGGGGGTTTTTCTTTATGTGGGGATTCGTTCAGTTTAACTTACCTATGCCGACAGCCGAAGGAAAGATGTACGCGGTCGAAAGGGCGCTGGGCCTGTGCCCGGGCCTATCTTTATGTGGGGATTCGTTCAGTTCAACGTACCTATGCCGACAGCCGAAGGAAAGATGTACGCGGTCGAAAGGGCGCTGGGCCTGTGCCCGGGCCTATCTTTATGTGGGGATTCGTTCAGTTCAACGTACCTATGCCGACAGCCGAAGGAAAGATGTACGCGGTCGAAAGGGCGCTGGGCCTGTGCCCGGGCCTATCTTTATGTGGGGATTCGTTCAGTTCAACGTACCTATGCCGACAGCCGAAGGAAAGATGTACGCGGTCGAAAGGGCGCTGGGCCTGTGCCCGGGCCTATCTTTATGTGGGGATTCGTTCAGTTCAACGTACCTATGCCGACAGCCGAAGGAAAGATGTACGCGGTCGAAAGGGCGCTGGGCCTGTGCCCGGGCCTATCTTTATGTGGGGATTCGTTCAGTTCAACTTACCTATGCCGACAGCCGAAGGAAAGATGTACGCGGTCGAAAGGGCGCTGGGCCTGTGCCCGGGCCTATCTTTATGTGGGGATTCGTTCAGTTCAACGTACCTATGCCGACAGCCGAAGGAAAGATGTACGCGGTCGAAAGGGCGCTGGGCCTGTGCCCGGGCCTATCTTTATGTGGGGATTCGTTCAGTTCAACGTACCTATGCCGACAGCCGAAGGAAAGATGTACGCGGTCGAAAGGGCGCTGGGCCTGTGCCCGGGCCTATCTTTATGTGGGGATTCGTTCAGTTCAACGTACCTATGCCGACAGCCGAAGGAAAGATGTACGCGGTCGAAAGGGCGCTGGGCCTGTGCCCGGGCCTATCTTTATGTGGGGATTCGTTCAGTTCAACTTACCTATGCCGACAGCCGAAGGAAATATGTACGCGGTCGAAAGGGCGCTGGGCCTGTGCCTATCTTTATGTGGGGATTCGTTCAGTTCAACGTACCTATGCCGACAGCCGAAGGAAAGATGTACGCGGTCGAAAGGGCGCTGGGCCTGTGCCCGGGCCTATCTTTATGTGGGGATTCGTTCAGTTCAACTTACCTATGCCGACAGCCGAAGGAAAGATGTACGCGGTCGAAAGGGCGCTGGGCCTGTGCCCGGGCCTATCTTTATGTGGGGATTCGTTCAGTTCAACTTACCTATGCCGACAGCCGAAGGAAAGATGTACGCGGTCGAAAGGGCGCTGGGCCTGTGCCCGGGCCTATCTTTATGTGGGGATTCGTTCAGTTCAACTTACCTATGCCGACAGCCGAAGAAAAGATGTACGCGGTCGGAAGGGCGCTGGGCCTGTGCCCGGGCCTATCTTTATGTGGGGATTCGTTCAGTTCAACTTACCTATGCCGACAGCCGAAGGAAAGATGTACGCGGTCGAAAGGGCGCTGGGCCTGTGCCCGGGCCTATCTTTATGTGGGGATTCGTTCAGTTCAACGTAGTACCTATGCCGACAGCCGAAGGAAAGATGTACGCGGTCGAAAGGGCGCTGGGCCTGTGCCCGGGCCTATCTTTATGTGGGGATTCGTTCAGTTCAACTTACCTATGCCGACAGCCGAAGAAAAGATGTACGCGGTCGGAAGGGCGCTGGGCCTGTGCCCGGGCCTATCTTTATGTGGGGATTCGTTCAGTTTAACTTACCTATGCCGACAGCCGAAGGAAAGATGTACGCGGTCGAAAGGGCGCTGGGCCTGTGCCCGGGCCTATCTTTATGTGGGGATTCGTTCAGTTCAACTTACCTATGCCGACAGCCGAAGAAAAGATGTACGCGGTCGGAAGGGCGCTGGGCCTGTGCCCGGGCCTATCTTTATGTGGGGATTCGTTCAGTTTAACTTACCTATGCCGACAGCCGAAGGAAAGATGTACGCGGTCGAAAGGGCGCTGGGCCTGTGCCCGGGCCTATCTTTATGTGGGGATTCGTTCAGTTCAACGTACCTATGCCGACAGCCGAAGAAAAGATGTACGCGGTCGAAAGGGCGCTGGGCCTGTGCCCGGGCCTATCTTTATGTGGGGATTCAGTGCTTACTTATACCGACTGTAGGCGGTCGGAAGGGCGCTGGGCCTGTACCCGGGCCTATCTTTATGTGGGGATTCAGTGCTTACTTATACCGACTGTAGGCGGTCGGAAGGGCGCTGGGCCTGTACCCGGGCCTATCTTTATGTGGGCATTCAGTACTTACTTATACCGACTGGTAGGCGGTCGGAAGGGCGCTGGGCCTGTGCCGGGGCCTATTTTTATGTGGGGATTCAGTACTTACTTATACCGACAGTCGAAGAACGGATGTAGGCGGTCGGAAGGGCGCTAGGCCTGTGCCTATCATTATGTGAGGGATTCAGCACTTACTTATACCGACAGCCGAAGAACAGATGTAGAAGGTCGCTGTCCGCACTCCCTTCCGAGAGATGGTACTGGATCACACTGCGGAAGGGCGCTAGCCCTGTGCCTGGGCCTATCATTATCAGGGGGATTTCCTGGAACAAGGCGGTTTATTTAATTATAATTAATTATTTTGGCCAACAAATTAGAGATAACACAAAGAAATTTCTAAATATAAAACAAAATACTCAAAACTGTAACCTCTCTATACGTAATAGTGTGCTAACTTAAAGCATTGCTAATTCTATGTGTCTTCTTCTATTGACATAAGTCAGAGTGAGAAATAACACTGCTCAGCAACAGTTTTAAGTTAGCAGACCATTATGAGTAAGGGTGTTAGAGTACTCTCTAAGGCGCAACGCAAACAAAAGGCGGCGAGGCGAAGGTAAGGTAAAGATACGGCGCAGATACGGTACAGGCGCGATATCTGCGCACACAAGCGCGGCGGGGACGATACGGCACAGAGTACTATTTACAAGGTTATATTTCGTGGAAATAACACTTATTGCACATCCTTTCGGTTTTTTTAATACTAATTTCCCTCCTTTTGTATCATATAATTCCAATCAATTTCCAAAAGTGGCGGACAGATCATTAGTTTGTGGTGATGTCGCTCTAGCTACCCCTTTTTATAGAATATGAACGTGAGTGAATGTATGTATGTGTGATACTTGAATTGGACCGTAGAGTAAGTGATACGGAAGCAGGATGACAGGGTTCTCGTCTGCTCGCTGGCAAGATCGCTATGTACCTATGTTTGCGCTATGTTTGCTCTTTAAGTGCTTTAAAATATAAAAAACTAGTTAAATTACATTGGATTTTCATTCAAACCATGGCTTAAAAACCCATATGGACGAAAATTTGAAGAGTTTAAAATATATCGCTACGTAGGTATCTTTGTTCATATTGTATATAATGCGAGACGCCGCATGCACCTTTACCGGTATCACATCTACTCTTAAATGTAAGTGGTAATATATCTATTGTTAACGAAACTACCATGTTCCAGTAAAATATCATATTTAATAATATTCTTTATACATGTTTATAATTCAGTGGAAATGTGACATTTTTATATGCATAGATTTTTAATCATCTATCACATTTATTTGCAAAAATACATATTTACCACAAAAGTACTTACAGCAAGTATTACAAGAACTGTTGCGGGTCTTCTAGTAGTTGTTACTTCGACGATCGGACCACAGAGCGCTTTTATACAAAAAGTGCGGGTAAACAACAAAAAGCGGTGAGCAGGTTTCTGCTTGCTAATGGTTACAGTTAATGGTGAAAATATATTAAATAGAAGCGAATTTCTAGGGACAACGCCCAGCCCAAACCGCTGAAGCTAGAAAGTTGAAATTTGAAAAGCAAGTACCTGTTACTACACAACCTCCCGCTAAGAAGGGATTTTAGGAAATTACACCCCTAATGGGGGTGAAACGGGTGGTTGAAGTTTTTTTGGTGTTTTTGTAACTCTTTAACCAGTGGCCCAATTAGCTTGAAACTTACAGAGAATACTAAAAATATAAAACTATTAAACACGTCCTTCAGGATTTTTAAAATTTTTATTGAAAATGGGGTAAACCGGTTTATTAAAGTTTATGATGCGTAATTTGGCTCCGTAATGAAATGTCTGTAACTTTTTAATACATAATGCTATTGGCCTGATTTTTTCTGTATATATCAAAATAATAATAAATAAAAATAAGTATTTCAGGAATTTTCAAATGAACACTTAGATAAGGGTAAAATGAGGGTTCAAGTTATTGTAGTTTTTTATGTAACTCTTTAAGCAGAGGCCCAATTAGCTTGAAAATTACAGAAAATACCAAGAATACAAAACTATTGAACACGTGTTTCAGATTTCCTGAAAATGATGTATATTGGGTTTTTTGTATTTGCTATAGATATAGTCTTTATGCTATTGTGGGTTGGTTGTAATAAAAGAGTTTGTTTCACTATACTGCGTCTATTCAATATACGAGACACGAGTACATAAAATTGACGTTTACGATATCTTTAATCCTTATTTTAGGATATGTATGATACTGCAGAGGGTTGAGGAGTGACTGGTTAAACTCGACTTAGCTCTGAAAAAGCTGAGTTTACGAAACGCGGTTGCGCCGCGTACTTTATGCTAAACTGTGTCACTACATCAATCCTCCCCTTTTTTCAAAAATTTTATACAATAAAAAATTTTTCATCCTTAAAGGTTCAATTTAAAACTTTACAATTCAAAATCTCTAATAAGTTCATGCCTACACGAACAAATTTGCTGACAACAACAATGCGCTCATGTTTCGAAGTCGCATTCCTAAGTAGGTAGTTACAATAATATCAAAGTTTATTTGAATGAACACGAAAAGTACAGTCAACTTGTAAATCTACATACAATGTTTTTAAAAAAATATTATTATTATACATTCATAACGTTTAATCTTTTAATAAAGCTGTAAAAAGTGAACAATAAAATATAAAAGTAAATTAAAAATGTTTCATTATATAAACTTAAAAATTCTGGATTCCCTAACATTAAGGTAGTTATAATAAACCTTTTTTTTAGCTATAATAAATTTACATAAAATAAACAAAAAATTTTTTTTTATGTTTTCATCAAATAACCTGGAAAGAAAATCAAAATATAAAATATCATCAAATAAAATATTTAAGTTGCCGAGGTAGAGTACATAATCTCAAACAAAACACAATTGCAAATTCGCTAACGCTGCAAATAGCTCGCTACATTACAATGTGTGAGTGAGGCTCTCACGTTACCGTACCTACCGTGTTACCGTTTAGGTACTCTCTTATGCGATAAATTCTAAGAATTAACACTGACTCTAAAAAAACTTTTGCTCACTGAATTTACTTTTTGAAAAACTTTACGCACACACTATTGACACGATACACCTTGTCCAATCCAGCACATCAGAACCTTCTCTAAATCGCCGTCATTTTCTGTCTTGGTCTCCAAGTAGCGCAGGAACATCGCATGCCAGTCACTCGTAGCAGTGGGAATGAGCCATATCTCCAATTCCAACACTGATCCTCCGGTGAGCGTACCTACTCCAACCGGGCAATAATCTTTAGAGAATCTGCAGGTATAAACACCATTTTCTATAAGATTGAGTATACCTCAGATATTGCTGGCTCCAAAAATCTTCTTAACATCTGCCGCTAGACCATATCCGTAGACTGATGACTGGCTTTCTCAATAGGGCTTCTGTAGATGGCCGGAAAGGGATGCTGACGTCACCTGCTGTGCATTCCATACCGCGCGGCGTCGCTGCATCGATATTGCATCATCCTGTTAGTTGGCTGCTTGGCTATTTCTTTAACCTCCCGAGGTGTGGACTTCATCGGGAGAGAGTAACTCCGTATTGTTTTTTCCAAATGACACAACCCACAAATATATTATAATATAATCACGTCGGGGTCATCACTTTTGTATTTGCTATATATACTGTCTTTATGCTATTGTGGGTTGGTTGTAATAAAAGAGTTTGTTTCACTATACTGCGTCTATTCAATATACGAGACACGAGTACATAAAATGAACGTTTACGATATCTTTAATCCTTATTTTAGGATATGTATGATACAGCAGAGGGTTGAGGAGTGACTGGTTAAACTCGACTTAGCTCTGAAAAAGCTGAGTTTACGAAACGCGGTTGCGCCGCGTACTTTATGCTAAACTGTGTCACTACAGGTTATTAAAATTTGTGATTCGTAATTTAGCTCGGTACTGAAATATCTGTAACTTCATAATGCTTAATGCTATTGACCTAACATTTTCTGTATATTATATCAAAATAATAATAAATTAAAACACGTATTTCAGGAATTTTCAAAAACAACCCTTAAAAAAGGTGAAAATGAGGGTTGAAGTAATTAAGGTTTTTTTTTATAACTCTTTAACCAGGAGGCCAATTAGCTTGAAACTTACAGCGAATAACAAGAATACAAAACTATTGAACACGTATTTCAAGATTTTCCCTGAAAATGCGGTAAATCGGGTTATTAAAATTAGTGATTCGTAATAAACTTTAAGTAACTAATGCTACACGTATTTTTTCTTTTACAAAACTAGGGGGTGTTCAATCTACTTATTCCCACGCGGGCGAAGCTGCGGGGTGCAGCTAGTCTATAATATGGGTCCCAGAGAAACCCTACGTGAAAAATTCAAAGAAATAAACATAATGGCAGTACCATGTCAATATATTTATGAAAATTTGTTGTACACTCATAGGAATATAATCGGTACTAGAAATAAGAATAAACTCGCTGTGCCCACAACTAGGCTACACAAGATTAATGTATATTTTAAAGGGCAATGTATACATTGCCATTGCATTGTTGTAGAAGCGTATACGCTTTTACAACAAAATACCAAATGAGTTGAAAAAATTATCAATAAATAAATTCAAACAAATTGTCAAACATATCTTTTGTAAAAAGGCTTACTACAAAATATCAGATTATCTAGAGGATAAAAAAGCATGGGACAAGTTTTGCTCCAACTCGAAAACTAACAACCTAACAAGGTAAAGGTTTGTTGTTCGCTAAAGTAACTTTACCATATATATATTGAAGTGAACAAAAATCAAAGTGATCACTTTATTTTCTAGTTTTACTTATGTAATTTGAATTTTGTAACGTGTCCAAGAGTCCTGTAAGGTCTAAAGGAAATAAAGCACTTTGAATTTTGAATTTTACACTGAAAATTTAAAAATATCGAGCCTAAGTGTTCACTCACGTGCTTAAGCTTCGGGAACCTGAATGTCCCCTTGGTGATCCACCCCCGCACCTCCTCCCTCGGCTGCAGGTTCTTCAGCCAGTTGGAACAGAGCCCGAGGCGCGGCTGAACCAACTTGCCCGGGTAGTTCACTACCGCCACTAGTAGGGCCAGCTGATAATCATTTAAAAGTTATTTTAAATAAAATCCGTTTATTTCAGGCACTATCTTAAACCAAAATTAAGGACCGATATTTAACCCGGCTTAAGATTCGCGGGAAGTTATTTTTCCGCTAGTTTAATTTCTCGCAGAACGCAAAAATATTTGAATTTGTGAATCCGTGACAGATTCCGAGTCTTCGATCCCTTTAGGTGTGTCGGTGGCAATGTAAGTTTTAAAAAGATAATTTAAACAGCTCTGCTAAACGTACGAAGCCGGGACGTGTTGCTAGTTATGTTGTATATTATGTTTTGCTGTCTCACAAAATGTTAGGTATCTATACTTTTTGAAGCGAGTAGGTGCACATAAGATGGCAGATCACAAAAATTTGTTTTTTACTATTTTCTAGGTCCTACAAGTAATCTAGACAGCGGATACATCGATCTAAGTAAAAAAGGGGAGATGAAGTAGGTAGTAGCTTCTCGAAAGTGGAATGTTCAAATAAGGTGCAATTAGGTCCACCCACCTCAGTCATAGTATACCATAAGCTACTAGGTAAGTTACATTTAATTCTATCTACCTGGTTATAATTGAAGCCAGCAATGGAGAACGAGCGGGGCTTAATATGCGAGAATAACTCGAAGAGGATCTCGATTGTCAGCTTCGAGGCGGTCTTGTGAAAGTCGTGGAGCACCTGAAAGAAAGCAATCATTTATTTCGAAAATAAACTAGGTATTAGGTGAACGTGCTTTTGAGTGGAGACCATGACTCGCCAAACGTAGTATACTGCTGGCAGATGCTGGATGCGGCTAAAGACACTATGGCCACAGATTAGGTACTACTTACTAGACTAGTAGGTACCTACTACTCACCTTAGTACCTACATATTTTTACCAAAAACCACCCTCCTCGGTCTGCTTTCCACTTTTGTTGTTACGCCCAACAGGGTAGAGATTACATTGTGATACTTATCTATAGATAATTACCTACCAATTAAGCCAATGTGATGAAGAACAATAAATATATTGATTATTGAGGTAAGGTTTTTTTTTTTATTCTAATTTTACAACTTTTGAGCAACATGTTCATGCCAACTTTGTAACAGATAACTTGCTCGATTTCCATAATCAACTTTGAGTTTTACCTAAGTAGAAATAATGTTCATAACTCTCTGCTCGCTGTTAACGAGGCGGCTCGCTCAAAGCCACCGCGCCCGCTTACCTCTGCAGTCCCCAGAGCAAAATTTGCGGCAAAAAAAGAATCTTTATGACATAACTTTTGAATTTAGCAGTAGTTGTTGCAAAGATATCTAAGTTTACATAATGTTTGTTATACCTCCAGTATCGTGCGTTTCGGCCGACGACTGTAGTTCAGCCAGTCGTCGTACCCGCTGCCGGAGCTCAGGTCCAAGCACTTGGCTTCCTCTAGCACGTCTTCCGACACGCCGGCGAGAAGAGAGAAGGCGTATTGAGAAGGGTACGCGCGTAGGTCCCACAGCTGCTCGGCGATCTTTCGCATTGTGAGGGGGCTCTCGTTCGACTGTAGGTAGTAGGGCACGGTCATTCCTGGAGGTGAGAAGATAGAATGATCTATTGTAGAATTATAGAAATTAACCCAGAGAGACGCTTACGTTCATAATAATAAAAACTTTAGAGAAGATAGAAGTTTTGAAATGTGGTTAAAAGGGCGCAATGCGCGCTCTTTGTGAAAAGGATAGGCATAGGATTTTGTGTTCATGAGCGGGACAGAGCATACATTTTTGGAACGGCGTAAGCGCAAAACTTAGGTTTTTGTTTAGGTTACAAGTAAACTACGCAATTTATGAAGAAACTGGTTCAAGGAACCAAAATATTAGTAATCAAACATAAGTCATTTCAATAGACCGCGTGGTTCCTGAGATCTCGACCAAAATTACGTGCGCAACAGTGCACTTTCATGTTTTTTTATTACCGGTTTCAGGGTTTCGAAGATAGGAGACCGGTTTCGAAACTCTTATAGTCACGCATTTTCTGTCCTTCTTCCGTCTTTAATATTGCAGTTAGCGCAATATTGACTGCTTGCTCAGTGATCTAGAATCATGAAATTTGGCAAGAAGAAAAGCATTTACCTCCCTGCCAAATTCCATTGAGATCCGTTGCCATCCAAACATTACAGACATAATTGCTCTCGCCACAGATTTCATAATACTATTATACTAGTGCGTAACAAGTGCAAGCCCCGTCCAAGTCGAAAAATTTCGGGGTATTATTTATTTTCGTTTTTAAAATATTAGTATGAATAAGGTCTTTTTGATGAATAGAAATACACTTTTTATACAAAAACATAATTTATTAATCCTCTTTTTCCTGCCAGCCATCCTCGTCACTCGCAAAGCGTCGTTTAGCGGCTGAGGCGGAGCGCCCATTCCGTATCGGCTGCGAGAGCGTCCAGCGTCCCTAACTTTATAGAGCCGTGCGTTTCATTTGGAAGCGAGGGCCTATTTCTGTCATCCATATTGGCAATACAAAATAATAAACGCAAAAGCAACTCTGTCGGTCTCTCTGTTGCGTTTTTACGCACGGCTGGATGCATCAGAAGGAACTTCTTAACTTCCGAACTTTCTTAGGGATACCATTACCATAATTATTTTCTTGCAACGCAAAAAGTCCAAAAAGCAAAAATGCTACTTTTAGTCCCAGAAAAACCCGCACGAAGCCACCGGAAAAATCGAGTATCATAAGAGTAAATATAAGAGTTCTTCATATAAAGATGTACGGGACCTTTGTATGATAGAAATGATAAGAAGATATTTAACTTACAATGTTTTTATGTTATTTTTGTGTGACTTCCTGACTCTTGGACGTTTTGGTTTTAACTGTTAGTCCACTAGTAAAATAAAAATAAATAAATACGAGTGTATGATAAAAACTCTTATATATTATAAATTGATTGATATCTGAGCACGCGCCTACCATGATGGGGTGAAAACGTGAACTGATGCAATAAAGTAAGTGGAAGGCGCTTGTAACAATTGACATTAACAATATCGGCGATTTGACAATAGCTTTAGCTAGCTTATACCTAAATGCACGGTTGCGCTGCACCGTACACATTGTTTTTGTTAGATATGGCGGTTGACATTTTAAGTAAAATATACCACAGTCATCAAATTATGAATAAAAATAAAGTTTTATACAAAATAATCATTTATTCATCATCTTTTTCTTGCCAGCCGTCCTCGTCGCTTAGGAACCGTCGTTTAGCGGCCGTGTTCATGTAGGGGCGGAGCGCCCACTCCGTGTCGGCGGCCGCGACAGCGTCCAGCGTCCCTAACTTTATCTCGTACAGTTTCATTTGGAAGCGCGGGCCTATTTCCGTTAGCTCTATGTCCTTGCTGGCCTGAAAATAAAAAGGCAATGTTGAAACTAATCACTATATGATATTATTTTACTCAAACATAGCATGTAATCTGCTGATTATTTCGACAACCTTCTTTGAGCAAAGTCGACCTTTCGCGCCTAACCGAACATGCGGACAGTAATATTATTTATACTACACCTGCTCGGAAAGTGACTTATTACTTTTCCAAGCTTGGTACTGTCCGCTCTATGCAGTCCGTAATGTTTTTCGAATTTCGAATTCTATTTTGTTTATTATAATAGTTAGGTGCATAAAGGTTTTATGTATATGAGCAGTAAATTCACTGGCTGGTTAGAATAAAAAAAGAAAACGCGGGAAACTGACAAAAGAGCATCGCAGTGAAATTTTTAGCATGATACGTTCTAATCAATTTTCGTGGATAAATTGTGAAAATTAACTCTTCAAGCGAAGAATCCTCCAATTCAATGACTTTTAAATGACTCGCATTGTTTGAGTAAAGCACTATACAAGCCTCGGGTCCGCAATGACTACCCTGCTGGCCACGATAAGCTGACCTCAAGCTAAGCTTGCTATGGTCTCGGCCTTGAAGCTTGGTCATCATTGCAGCCCTTGCTGTCCGCGCTATAAAGGCTGGACCTTCGGTTTCGGCCTTCAATACAGCGTGGCCATCAAGGGCTGCAACGCTGACCGCGCTGTGATGACCTGGACCTGCGCTACGCTTCGCTTTCAGCCATCTTCAGCCGCGGCCAGCAACCCACCCGTTACAGACCTTGGACGTAATGTACTAATTGCGAAAGTTTGGATATTTATTAGTTCTTCACGCCAAAACTACTGAATTAATCAGGCTGAAATCGTATAGATGTAGGTCTAGACCTGGAATAAAATATAGGTTACTTTTTGTCCCATAAATCAGTTCCCATGGGATAAACTTTTATAGAAACAACGCGCGCGAATCCACGGGCACACACCAGTAACCCAGTATTTTTACTTCCCCGTAAGACAAGCTTAAAGATTAAAGATAAAAAAAAGAAAAAAAAAGATTAAAGCTTAAAGATTGTAGAACAAAAGGCGAGCGAAGGTTGCGGGTTCGATTCCCGCCTCCGGACTAATATTTGCACGATCCACAGATATTTATTATAGATGTTTTGTATGTTTAATGAAAATATATTTTTGTGTAAAGTATTGTATAAGGTATATCAGTTTTTAGTACTCAAAAGCTCTGTTTAGGCTAGATGACGCTTTGTACACTGTGCGTATTTAAATATATAGCCGCCGCGCCGACCAGCGGTGCCCTGGCCTGCTGAAGAGGTCCCTAAAGTTTAGTACCTTTTTGTAAGTATGCTGCCTGAAACAGACATAGTCATCGTTGTTTGCGAATGTAATGACGCGCTTCGAGTCGGACTTCGGAACGGGGAACAGGTATTTCAGTATGCTCATTGTTCTGAGACCTGGAACAAACACAGACAAGATATTTTCAATTGTTTCAAATGTAAATATTAGTTCTTATTTGTTTCTATTGTACAGGGTTATTGGTTATTCACTGACACTGCGTTTATGAATTAAGACATTTTTTGTTTTTTTTTTCTCGGCCGAGGAAATTCGTTTACGAATAGACTGGTCTGGGGGGGACCAGAATTATGTGGGACTCGACGTCCTGATAAGGACGTAATACCCACTAAAACCTCTCCGGTGACCCTTCTCTCGCCATTTTCGCCGAACCACGGGAACATATAAACCTACCGCGGCATGAATTAAGACCTGGCGTCTTCACGAACGTGTTCGTGATTTTGGGCAGAACCTGCAGTTCACGCAGTGTCAGTGAATTAAAAATAACCCTGTATAAGCTTAATTATTGGGGATTCATGAACATTATAGACAAAAAAGATACACGCTAATGATTTTTCTGGCATGATCTAAAAACGGAAGCCTTCAAACTTGTGTCAAATCAAGCCAGATTCTAACTAAATTATTGACTGACCGTGCCACGGTACTCTTTTATAAAATAAGGGGTAGGTACAATGAGTGATTTCTCTACGTCATAGAATCCGGAACAAGGAAATCTGTAGAAGAACCAAAGTAACCGACATAACTCCCAGAACTAGCAGACCAAAGTAGCGATGGGCAGGCCATATAGCTCGCAGAACCGATAACCGACGGGGAGTAAAGGTTCTCGAGTGGCGACCACGATGCTATGCGAAACCGAGTGTTGGGAGACCATCGGCTCGGATAGTCCAACGACATTATAGCAGCGGTCGCAGGGAGTCGATGGATGGAGGCGGCTCAGGGCCGCTATTCGTGACGACGCTTTACCATTTTATGTTATTGCTTTATGTTATTTATTTCAATCACAAAGTACATTATTGAAGCCTCTTTTTAAGTAAAGAATACTTGTACTAGGAGGTTTCGCTCTTCCTTAGTTACATTAGCCAGAATTCTACTAAAACTTACTACGACAGAGAAAGGAATTACAATTTTCAGCATTGTGGTTCGTCGAAAGTTTCTCGGTGGGACGACAACAACACTCTCTCCTAGAAGTTTGGTGGGAAATGCGTCGCACAATTTACTGATTATGATTGTGGAGAGGATTCGGACAAAGGCCTTTGCTCAGCAGATAGATGATTAGCTGAAAATATATTTAACTTACCAAGATCAGATTTGAAGTTGTGGAAGACCAGATGTGGGAACTGTTCGCTCATTGGTCCAATGCCCGGTATGTCATGACGCATCACTACTCCTGATAGGGTGAATGATGCTGTGGGCCCGTATGGTAAGTGGCAGATTACCTGAAAACAGTAGTTATCATGTACTAAACACCGTCCACGCATTTATTTTCTTTTTGACAGCTTGAGTGACCATCAATAAAGGCGCTACCCCGACCCACAATAGCGCCGCCACCTATTTTATCTTATTATTACGTTAAACAAAAGAAATTTTTAAAATTCATTGGACAGTTTGTGATACCTATCATAAGCTTTTTTTAAAGCCTCTGTAATAGTTTTATTTTGTATAGTTTAGACAGAGATGCGAAAACAGAGTTTAGTGGCCACCAAGAGCAACTTCGCATCTTTGCATAAACTATACAAAATAAAACTATTACAGAGGCATTGAAAAAAGCTTATAATAGATATCACAAACTGCCCAATGGATATTAGAAAATTCCTTTGTTTAACGTAATAATAAGATAAGCTAGGTGACGGCGCTGTTCTGGTTCGGGGTAGCGACTTAAAGTAAGTAAAGTAAAGTAAAATGTGTTTATTTTGTTAACCAATACATATAGCACATACAAAAGATAAAGGTAAAGATAAAAGTAATATGGTAACAAAAATGGCCAACACTCAGCAGATGCTATGGCAGGATGTATCCTGCAATAGCGCTAGTATTTTTGTTTATAAAGAAACAAAAATAATGAACATTAAACAGTTATACAAATATACAACATGCATCCTAGTCCGTAAAATATTAAATAATAAAATTCACACAACTTTAACATACACTAAATTAGGAGAAATAAGCAAACGTAGTTCACGTCGTGCCAGCTTTATCGTTCTTCCGAAAACTCGGACTAACTATGGCAAAAAAACGATACTATGTGAAGGCGCACAGCTTTACAATACTTTACCCTCCCAAATTAAAAGTGTAACCTCATTTAATGTGTTCAAACTAAAATTAGCTCAACATATCATAAATGATAAGTCACTTCTTATTAAGTGAACACATTAAATGAGCCAGCTATTGAATGACCACAACCTATGTATATACCTCGTGTGTTCATAAGTCTTGAGACACAGTAAAACTAAAATATTTTTGGAGCTAAGTTGAGTATTCATTTATTGGATATTAAAATTAAAACTACTGACATCTAGATCTGTATTTAAAAATAAATCATTCAAAATGGCCGCCTTTGCATTCAATGCAGGCCTTCAAACGCGTGCGCCATTCATCTATGGCAGCACGAATCTTTTCAATGGGAATCCGTTTCGATTCTTTAATAAGGGCTCGCTTGAGAGAATCCAGGTTTGGGTGAGACTTTCTGCATGCCCTCAGCTCCAATTCCGTCCATAAAGAATAATCCAAAGGATTCAAGTCAGGGCTTGACGAGGGCCAATCTTCGCTCCGAATGAAGCCTGGCAAATTGGCCTCCAGCCAACGTTGGGTAGTCTTAGCTTTATGGGAGGGAGCAGAGTCCTGTTGGAAAACCCAGTATTTTCCAGCGAATAGCGTATCATTTAATGGTTTAACCACCGCTTCCAATATGTCGGTTTGGTAATTTTGTGCCTTCACCTTGACGCCTTGCTGGCAAAAATGAAGCGAAGTGACCCCCTCGTAGGAAACACCCCACCAAACCATCACACTTGCTGGATGATGAGTGCGCTGGACATTGCGTACAGATGGCTGGACGTCCTTTGAACTTCTGGCGTAAACCTTATTGTTCTGCCGGTTAAACTTTTCTTCCACCGTGAAGATCTTTTCATCGGTAAACAGGATATTTTTTGGATCGTGTCTCTTCAATAGGTTCCGACATCGTTCCAGTCGCAATTTACGAAGACGCTCGTTTAAATAATGCACTTTCCTTCGACTGGTAGGCCTTTAGTTTAAGATCATATTTAAGTATCCTGTTCACCGATATTCGCGAAATGTTGGTCAGCAGAGCTAATTTCTTTTGAGTCCGGCAAGGGTTGCGACGAATTCGCTCTCTGATTACTTTGATGTTGGCGGGTGTCCTTACAGACCGCGGGCGGCCACATCTTCCACGGTCTTCTAAAGAGCCGGTCTCCTTGTACCTCTTTATGGTATAATACACAAAGTTCCGACTACATCCCAAACTTTGGATTTCACTAAAAACTTGCATTGGTTTTTTTCCTGCTTGAAACAGTGAAATTACAGTCGCACGCAAATCTTTTGTTGGCCCAATTTTCACGGAGAATGAAACAAATATTTAAATGTATATTTTTTCTGATTCAAAACATTCGAAATTTAAAATTTTAAAAGTTTAAATAAGGTTGCATGAATTACTTTCTTTTTAAATTAATTAAATAAGTTCTTCTCAAAACTTATGAACACACGAGGTATATACGTAACCTAACCCTGTTCTCATGTAAGTGACTTTGTATAAATTGTCTTTTTGAGAATAAATGAATATTAAACGTGTCTTCCGTGGAGGCCAGAATGAAGCGCATGGGTCGCTGAGCAACGTAGACATAAACAGACAAAATTAAAAGAATAAAACAAACAAAACACAAATTCAAAACATATTAACACATGAAAAATCTAAAAGAGTGTACAATACAAACAATATTTTGTATTGTACACTCTTATTTAGTCATGTCATGTCACAATCTAGTTTATGAAGAAGTACAACTTCTTCATAATCTAAAAAATATATCAATGTTGTAATTTTGGCTCAACATTTTAAATTATTTTACAGACATACTCAGGCATCGAAATTAGTAGATTCCGAATATTTAACAGAATATCGTGGCCGTAGAAGCCAAATTAAATAACTAACAAAACCAAAATCGGGAGAAAAACGCGATTAACTGTATTTTTGCGACAATAATGGCGATATTTTTTTTTTGGCTTAATATTTTACCGTCCACTTTTTGATATTTTATAGATTATTATTCCATCTATGTTTTAATTTAACGATAATCATTTTTGGGTACCTAATTGGTTTATGAGAAAAAAATAAAAAACAACTATGTATCCCTCGCCAGAGTTTTGAATTGATTTAATTTTATTTAATTGGATTTTAGTATTTATATCACAATCATGACACACGAAAATTCAATAGCTTATCTTATTACGTTATAGACCACAAATGTGTTGAGGGAAAACTAAATAAGTGACGTTATGTCCTTTACGCTGTCGTATCTATTTATGGCTTCGTTATTTAATTTTCCTTTGCTACTTTTTTGTCTATTTTGGTTCTGCCCGCGGCATTACACGCGCTTTTCTGGGATAGATAAATCAATAGAATTATTTATTCAGTTAAAAAACAACATTCCATATCTGGTTAGAAGTGCCTTCAAGCCTTATATAATAAGCCTATGTTAGGTTTAACTAAACAGGAGTTCCAACCTGATTCAATATGAGTGCTTATTTAAGTAATGTTAAAGTTTGTTAGTATTCTGAATTTAGTTTGAGTACCTATTTTTAAGTAAATAAATAAATAATAATAAAAAAGTAGATACTCTACTTTTAAATAACTTTTCATGGTAAAATCAACTTGAAGCAACAAAACCTTCATTACATAATCTGTCGGCTCCATAAATATTGAAGCTCTTGTTAGTCCTGATATTATTTTTGACTTAACAGCTAACATCACTGTTTTTAAAAGAAACAATCTATGCAATATTGCTTTCTTTCATTCAATCTTCATTCACTCACTTGTCAACAATTAGGGAAATTCATAGGCATACTTGTGTCAAAAGTAAAATAAACCAGTGAAAGGAGTATCATCATCAGCCCGCATGTGTCCACTGCTGAACATAGGCCTCCCCCAAATGACATAAAGAGTATAACCATTGTAAATTATGATTATAAGTGATTGGGAAACTTACCAAACTATCAGGAACGCCTCTATGCTCGTGCACTACTATAAAGTCTGTGACTTCGTTTGCTCGGCACGCATGTATTAACTGGGACATCTCATAGCCTCCTCTGTTCATTCTCTGACTGTTAGGAAATACTAATCTGTAACAACACATGAGTTTTGCATACAAAAACACTATAGCAATGTTACAGGGCATCAATCAACTAAGCACAATACCAGATACACTAACTACCGTCCTCTGCACCCAGATAGCAGAGGAAGGTAGTTAGAAACAGAACTTTATATGAATTGTTTGCAATAGTCTACAGTTAGCTCAACTGTTTCAATTGTAACTACTTCATCCATATGTTCTTTATTTTGTAATTTTCTTTGGTAAAGGTTTCATCATCAGCCCACACATGTCCACTGCTGGAAATAAGCCTCCCCCAAATGACGCCACGAATAGCGGTATTAAGCCGCCTACATCCAATAACAATGGTTTATTTTGTATAAATGGTTTTGGTGTTGGTTTAAAAGCTATAAATTTTAGTCAGCAGCACTTACAAGCACTGCAATTTTGAACACATGGTAGACAACATTGTGTTCAAAACGGCTAAATACAGCCTTTAGGAGGACTTTTATAATTGGACCAGTAGTTCTAGATAACAACATATATTTTACAACAAAAATTAGTAAATAATTACCTTAGCTCTTTGACAAACATCTTGAGTCTTGCGCTGGGCTCTCTAGAAGTGGTGATCATGATTTTAGGGTCCTCCACTCCTGCAAATCTGTACTCGTCATCTTGCGAGCTCTGAGTGTTGGCGCCGCCGCTGACCCCACCAATCACTGCGGCTCTCTCCGGGCCTAAAGATGTTTGAATAAGTATAAAATATGTGTAAGCAGTACTTAGGTAGACATTAATATGCATACCGATAAACTTAATTATAAGAAAAACACTACATGTAAGCCAATGAAAAGTTAAAACACCTTTATGTAACACAGTTACAAAATTGGCTCTCCCTCAGCCCGAATGGTACAATTGAAAATAAAACATTTTTATAATTTGAAAATGCCACTAAATATAACATGTTAGAGGGCTGGTGATATTGGTAAGCATAAGTAGCACATAAATAAACAAAATCATAAGCATTAGCGTTCGTAACCTACATTATCAACCCAAAACATTCTTCAAATATGGTTATGTTTTTGGGAATTTTGCTTGTTATCTAAGACGTATACTTGAAAATCACTTACCTTTGTCTTCGAATTCTATGTTTTTCTGTAGTCTCAGTGCTTCCTTCCTCAAATCACCATGAATGGGAATGTTTTCTTCCAAACTCTTCTTGAGTTGATCTTTCTTGGATTGAATGCTCTTTTGCTTATCTTCCACGGACTTTCTGTACAAATATTCACGGCGCAAACGCGCCTGCCGTCGTAGCATTTTGATTTTTTACAGGTTGTTGATTATATTTGTAGAAGCGCTGATTTTAGACCAATAAATAAAAAAGATTTCGATTTTCGACTCCAAACGCCATGCGCCACCGCGTTGTTATGACAGGCAGGAAGAACGGACAATGACATGACAACCAAACCCACCGTGACATTTCCACTAGTGTTTTGACATTGACAGTGACGACATGCGACATAGAGAATAGAATGCAATTGGACGTATGGTAGAACGTATTGTAGCGGGAACATCAAGAAAAAATCTAAAGAGCGGGAAACTCAAATATTTTGTGAACAGTTTTTAGGTAGGTAGGTCTATGACGCCCCGCCGCCGCGCGCGGCGCATCTACGTCCGTCCGTCGTCGCGTCAGCGGGATGTACCTATCTTAAGATTATGAATGAACCGTAAAAGGTACAGTTAAAAATTTTCACAGAATGTATTTCTCTTGCCAATACAATAATAAAAATAAAGTAAATATTAAAATTAAAGAGGGCAAACAATGGGACAAAAAACTTGTTTTTTTATGGCTATTTTTGTCAAGCAAGACTTGAACTGACAACTTGACAACTCTTGAACTGTAATAATAATAAATAATGCTGGACAATCCACAATAGGTAGACAGTTGAAATTTTGAGAGGGTGTGTATACCTATTGCAGCTATAACAACAAATAAAAATAAGATATAATGAATACTGGACCTATTATATAGGTACTGGATATAGGACGATATAGGTTAGAGGACTATTTGATACTTTGGGTGGACGTGGACCCATTATTAATAGATATATATTTTTTTTTTATTTTTTACGTCCAAACCAAGTTGAGTATTAATCACCGAAGTTAAGCAACGGGCGCGTTCATTACTTGGATGGGACACCGCGTCATGGTGGCTTTTTTTTAGATTTTTTTAATTATATATAATTATAACACTATATTTTTTAGGGTTCGTTGTGCGAAATAGTTATGTACGATGGTAAGGACCCGCCACCGTGTACGGGTCGACTCGCACTTGGCCGGTTTTTAGATATATTTCATTCAGCCAGACGTCAGAATGCAATCAACTGAAACTACTGAACGGGTTTGCATACGGATTTGCCGTGTGCCACCCTACCCCACGTGCGAAGTAATAATCTCACACACACACACACTGATAATTATTAATTAATTTCCCGCTACTCACAAAACAGTCTTTTCACTATAGGTATAGGAAAATGAAGAGAACCAACTGCTGGGGGTCCTAAAACTGACATACTTAGATGCCATGCCGTAGTACGGCTGCGTCAGCCACTGTTAAACCACATTATAAAACTTAGTCTCTAAACAAAACAGTAAAATCAATGGTAAAAATAATCATACGCTCATGAAGTTGTTCCACTCGCAAAATTTGATCAGGTTTTATATTCAGGTTATGAGTTTCAAATATATTGAAAAGGTCATCGACATCCTCTTTTGAGTTCCTTGGCCTGATATTGAATACGTCCCCAGGCTTATATTCTATTGGTGCATCATCATTTTTTTTTAATTCTATTAATCTTACATCCTGTAACAAAAATATATAAAAAAATAATGCTGCACATTTCACACAGCATCATCTAGCCCCAAACTAAGCAGCGCTTGTGTTATGGGTACTAGATAACTTATAAACATAATGCATTACATAGATAGATATTTTTTATTATATTTACATAGACAAATTCCAGAACAACTGCAGATAACACAAGCATTTGATTGCCGACCTGTGGCGCAGCGGGCGAAAAGTCTGCCTGCGACGCAGGAGGTTGCAGATTCGATTCCCGCCTCGGGAAAAATTTCTTAATTCTTAAATTTTTTATTGCACACACATGTTAAATCATACATAAAAGTTAACAAATAATGGACATGTACAAAGGCGAGCTTAACCCTAAAAGAGTTTTCTTACAGCAAACCTATGGATATATGTACAGAGATTTTATGAACATATGACACATGATATGACATTATGATATGAGTGTGGATAGCTATTGTGTACATACAAGACAGGAAAAAAACTATACAGAGAATAATATTTTACAAACCTGCATACAAAACTAACATACACTAAAATAAAAATGTGATAAATACCTAAAATAAACTAAATACACAAAGTAAAGGACTGGATAGGATTTGTAACAAATACATCCGACAGAGAACCAAAGTTATTGACATAGCTCAGAGAATTAGCAAGCTGAAGTGGCAGTGATCTGGCCATATCCGCGAAGAACCGACAACCGCTGGGGTAAACGTGTTCTCGAGTGGAGACCGCGACTCGGCAAACGTAGTGGAGGACGCCGTCCGCCCAGGTGGGATGACGATCTGCGAAAGACTGCAGGCAGATGCTGGATGCGGCAAGCTGAAGACAGGGCGCTATGGCGCTCATTGGGGCCGACCTATGTCCAGCAGTGGACTAAGATAGGTTGATGATGGTGATGATGATGATGAAGGACTGGCAAGTCGTGTATGACAAGGCTTGTATTGAGTAGGGAAGGGCATTCCAGAGTTTGGGTGCCATCAACAAATGTTTGTTCTATCTGCAGATATTTGTTCCGGGTGTTGTGGATGTTTTCTGTGTTTAATAGAAAAATATCTATCTATGTAGTGTTACATAATTATAGGTAAGTATATCAGTTATCTGGTACCCATAACATAAGCTCTGCTTAGCTTGGGGCTAGATGATGCTGTGTGAATTGTCCAGCATTTATAATATATAGAAATCTCCCAGAACAATTATCTGCAGATCATGCAAACATATGTTCTGAGGTAGGAATTCAAACCGCAGCCTCCTGAATCACAGGTGAAACTGAAGATTCAATAAAATAATTAATAACACTTACCTGAGAATGACTCTCATGTGTGGTCCTAACATTACTGTCAACTCTCAAAACAAGAGAATTGCATCCATTGTAGAAATAAATGTCATCGGCAATCTTATCTTGTGTTGGTGTCTCTGAGTGATCCACATCTTGCAATGAAACCGTCCACCGTGGAATAAAGAAACCAGTATCAATTTCTTTTCCCAGGGATGGAAGGCTAGAGAAGAAGTTGTTTATCCAGGGTCCCATCACTGCTTCGTGGCCAAGGTCATGTTGGTAGTCACACAGCCCTGCAATTTAATTGTATTGCTTTAAAATTACCAGATTAGCACAGGACCAAGGCATATGGCTTTAACATAGCGGCCCATGACCATCTCTTGGTTGATAAGGCCTGATGACAATGTTTTAAAATTCTGTCAAAATAAGATTAATATATTGGTAGATCATTTGCAATTTATATTTGATCATTATCTCAACCTGGAATCATATCTCCAATTTTTCGTCAGCCTCCTCTTACATTATATACCTACCTACACCCTAATGTGATTTAGAATCAGCCTTATATTTAAGACTCACCTATATCAAGTAACGGCTTTGCTCCTAGTTGTATTAGCCTCCTGAATAACTTCTTCCCCACATAATTGTATTTAGGGTATGAAGAATCACCTAAACCAAGAACACCAAACCTCAGCTTATAGAGAGATGATTTAGGAAGGTTTATCTGCTTTAGAAACCTCCAGGACTTCTTCATGTTATCTGGCACATCTCCCTGGCCAGTTGTAGAGCAGACAAAAACAGCTAAATGTGCGAAAATAAGGTAGTTAATAGAATATTCATCCATGGACAGAACGGGACCGCTATAGCCCAACGCTTTTGATTTTCTCCATATTCTTTCAGCAGCTTCTTGAGCGGTACAAGTTTGGCTGCCATACAAGACTAATAAGCGGTCAGAATGATCCATTATCGGGTATTTTTCACAAAATGAATTGTCTAAATTCTGTTTTCACGGAATCGATAAATCTTCGACCGTACTCATATCTTTAACTCTTGGATTGGATAACAGCTGACTGATTCTGTTGTCTTTATCTGGCATTGATTGTTGGTTGGTGTTGTCATGTCAATGTTATGTTTACAGGTGACAGTTAAGACTTTGCGCACATGACATTTATATACGAATTATTTTGTAAATAATCTGTATTAATCAAAATGGAACGAAATCCATTACATTAATGCAAATTAATTCTAAGTACCTACCTACTGGATTATGACACTGTTTATAAATTCAAGCGTAAGCAACATCCGGTCAACTTTCATTTCTGGCAGCATCAGCGAGCTGGAGAAAAGCTGTAAAAATGTCACCCCCAATTTTCATCCCTCGCTCAATACCCGCTACTCTTCCTTGTTGCACACATGCGGAAGCCATATCCCGTCTCTCTCAGATTTGGCGCACGGCAGTCTCGTGGTCTGACTGGACGAGCCCAGTCGTTCTGTTGCAAAAAGGCGGGAAAAATCTGTGAAGTGAATCTGGAAAATAATAAGTGAAAAACAAAAGGAATTCACAAAATCAAAATGTAAGTTCAAAATATTGAAGATCTTCCTGATTTATTAATAATTTATGTGATGATCTTATTTTTGACCTCTGACATTTCCCCTGGATGCGTGTGATAGAGATTATATTTTCGCAATTTTATTTCATTCTGGTAAAATATCAAAAACAGGATGTGTTGATGAAATGTAAATATATACACATTTAACTGGTTTTCTGTATTCTCGCACTCTTATTATAATAACAAATTTTATTTATATTTAAATCTATCATTCATTATTAACCATGCGTCTTTGTAGGTAGATACCTACTTACGTCTCTGGGATAAAGTAAATACCTACCTAAAAATATTTTATTTATTTTATTATTAGGTACCTTTAAACTTACCTATATAAAGGTTAAAAGCTAATTGTGTTTGCTGAGGATTCACCTGCCTTTACCTCTTATTTTTTAAGTTTTCTACAAAGAATTATCTAAAAGAACAAAAAATTTAAAAGAAACTTTGGTAAGGATACCTACCTAAAGAGATAACGCTGTAAGTAGGTAGGTACCTAGGTAACTTGAACGCGCTTATGGACGCTTCGCGCTGGGCTGAAGCTGAAATTAGCAAAATATTAATGCATTTCCTGTCCCAATAATTTATTAAGAGGGCGTAATGCACGGCATTTAGTGAAATGGTTAGGCGTTTGCGATTAGGATTTTGCGTTCATAGTAGTGGGACAAAGCATACGTTTTTGGAACGCTACGCGCAAAAATTAGGTTATTGTTTATTTATAAGAAACCTACGCAACTTATGACAAAACTGGTTCAAGAAACCAAGTAATTACCTAATCAAAACATAAGTCATTTCAATAGACCGCAGGGTTCCTGAGATCTCGACTAAATTATGTGCGTATTTTTTTTCTCATTCGTGTTTTCACTTTCAAGGAACTAAAGAATTATGTAGAATTTCATGTAATTCGAGTTTTTTACTACGAGGATCCCGTGAGTACTGAGATCTAGGCCTAGTTTGACAACCGAACCCGTTAGGTTTAACCTACTTGCCTCTGAATTAAAGATGTTTCGAAAACAATTTCCAAATAGAGGCAGATAATATTTACGGAATCCTACGATGGTTAATTAACGGTTTTGTCAATTTTCTGTAAAAATACATTTTACTATAATTCCCGCCAAATAACCACCATTTCGGATGTTGCGTCAGATGAACACGTGGCGCCATCGATCGGTTTCCGGTGCTCACACCCCACAGAGGGTAGTTACCCCTCTCTGACCCTAGCATGGCTGATAAAGCAGCGTGAGTTGTTACTTTTTGCCAATTTGGCTAAATTAGAGGAATTTGCAGCCAAAATCCAAACTAATATTATAAATTCGAAAGTAACTCTGCCTGTCTGTTATCTTTTCACGTCTAAACGGCTGGGCGGATCTTAATAAAATTTTGCAGGGAGGTAGATATCCCGGGGACGGACATAGGCTATTTTTTATACCGGAAAAGCGCGAGTGAAGCCGCGGGCAGAAGCTAGGGCTTCTATATATCTGTCTAATCAGCCCGTGAGCTGAGTATAGGCCTCCTCTCTATTGCTCCATTCTGTCCAGTCCTGTACCACCCTATCCACTCCTTCCCGCCCGGCTATCCTAACGATGATGTCGTCTGACCACCGGCGGCCGGGAGAAAAAAGAATGCCGAAATCAAGTGAAATGCTTAGGATTTTTTTATTCTTTACGGTAATAATTATTTAAAAAGCATTTAGAATAAACTTTGATAAAAATACCAATTAATAAATTTCTAATTAATAAATATAATGGTTAAAAATGTACCTACTTTAAGAAATCAAAATCAAAATTTTGCAAAACACACGACTGATAGAAAAAATTTCTACTCTGTAAGTAATCGAAAAAGAAATAAATAATTTTAGTAACACCCCCGATTAAGAGGAATGGGTAAAACAGCAACGATAATTTATATATAATCAAATATAGCTATCTAATTTTTTTCACCTACCTATTATTACAAGGCCAAAAAAATCCCTCGAAAAAAAGAAAAATAAACTTATAGTAGAAACTTTTACAGAAAATAGAGTCTAAAACGATCAAACCATTCTGGAAATAAATGGGAACATTGGTTTTCATTAAAACGTTGATTGCAGCGCCCCCTGGTGAGTAAACACCATACAACTTAGCTACGAACCATCGCCAATGAACCCAATACCTTCTACAGAAAACGGTGTCTAAATCAATCAAACCATTCTGGAGATAAATGGGAATATACCTTTTTGCAAAATACACACACAACAGCAGCGCCCCCTACTGAGTGTCCACCATATCCATCCAGCTAAGAACTATTGTCAACAAATTCCGAACCCAATACAGAAAACCGTATCCAAATCGGTCGTGCCGTTTTGTAGATAATTGGGAACATGTGCACACACACACACACACACACCCTCTCACACATAATAACAAATAAACAACATCACACCCTAAATGCATAATACCGTCTCCGTTCCGTCGCGGGTAATAAAAGAAAATTCAACTACTGCTACTTAATATCATATAGTTAAGATAGTACAAGCTGTAGCGTGCAAGTAGCAAGTGAGGGGCGTAATTCTTACGTTGGCCGGCCGTCGGACGTCGGAATCGGAGATTCAGCAATGACTAAATGACTATGTCGAGCTGAAATGTGACCATATATAAAATAAAATATAAATACCGTACAAGCTTGCCCTGCTGTGAAAACTATCTACACCTACGTCATAGGTTGCAAGGTCATGATCACTGCTGTTGCAACACCAGATTTATTGAAAACATAAAGATAACTCATCGAACAATTTGACATAAAATAATTGCAGTGCCATAGCAGGGTCCATGTTTGAAACTTGTTTTCTTTAAAACCAACATGTTTGCAATCAAAAATTGAGTATAAACTAACAATTTATATAGACTTAACACCATATATGTATACCCATGTAATAAAATTCAAATGATTGATCAACTGATGATGTGCTCTATATTTTAATTTACCAAAAATTCTGGAGACCGATAAATAATTATCGGTGACATTTCTGGTCTCCAGAATTCAAATTTAGAAGGCATTGTGAATAATAAATCATTTAATTATTCGTTAACGATAAAAAAATACGTTACACATACTTTTATTGGCAATATATGTACCTTTAGGGCTTTGTTCACACATGTTATTTTTGCCGTGAAAGTCTACGGTTAATTCGCCGTGTGAAGTCACGGTCACGGTGTTTTATGGAACACTATGGAAGCTTGTGTACTCTGTTACCTTTTTTTACGAGTAGTTAAATGGCTGAACGATTCAGGGTGAAGAAAAACACTTGCAGAGGCTCGAGCAGAAGGTACTCGTAGTTGCACTAATAATATACCTACTTATTTTTGCAATAATTTGGATGGATGTTTATAACCTACTCAAGCTAAAACTATGAACGGATTGGACTAAAATCTACTTGTTGTTCTAAACCTGGAATAACATTGACTATCTAGTTATTACGGAAAACGCGTGTGAAGCCGCGGCCAGAAGCTGTAGTGTAACATATAACATTGAATTTGCAAAAATGGCTACCGTCCACTTTGTCCAAATCGCAAACTAAAGGGCCGGAACCCCTGTCTAGGGCTATACCCCTTTGCGGGTCAAGGTTGTCTCTAGGGCAAAGGGCTTGGGGTGCTTTGAGAAATCAATAGGCTTTGTATTCGATGTATGCTTTTTTATACTTTTTCTTTGACAAATCATGATTAAAATAGCTGTAGTACATGGCAACTTTCGAAAATAGGTAGAGTAAAGCTGTGCTTTTACCGGATCGGAATCGAAGCGTACGCGGCGTACGCGGCGTCGGTATCAATAGAAATCAATACAAAGCTCTTTGTTTCTGTACTCAGAGATACAAAGCAACAAATCCTTACGCTGCGTACGCTCCGATTCCGATCCGGTGTACGTACAGCTTTAGTATTATTTCAAAACATTACAATGATCGACAATTTTTGTCGTTGACTATCTGTTTATATTTTTTATTATTTGCTCCAACTCGAAAACTAACAACCTATCATGGTAAAGGTTTCTTGTTCGCTTCTTTGCTTTACCTTAAAAATATTGAAGTGATAAAAATCAAAGTGAGCACATTATTTTCTAGTTTTACATAATGTAATTTGAATTTTGTGACGTGTCCAACAGTCCTGTAAGGTCTAAAGGAAATAAAGCACTTTGAATTTTGAATTCATTCATAAAACATCGAAGGAGTTATATTGGATTTAAGATTTCACAAGGAACTTTTCTAAAAACGCATTTTCAATATTTTCACGCCAAGCGCGTTACTGAAGTCACTGAAACTAAATGGGTCCATTTGACTACAGACGGAACCCTTAAAATAAGAGTAGGACTATCTACGACCAACGACCTACCAAATCAACTTGCTCTACCAGTTTATCAACCGGTTCGCATGGGAAAGATCTGTACCATTATTTCTCAGCTGCCGACCTCTTTGTACGCCTCAAAGGAATCTAGATGAAAAGGCGCTTTAGAGCTCTTCAACAGCAATTTGGCTCCCACAAGGACTTGCTCTGGGTCCTATGTATTATGCTTTGTTTGGTTTTTTACTTCGCTTTTAATTCATTTAATCCTGTTTTGAACAGATGTTTAGAGAGCCCATATTTGTGGTTGTGAAATCCATTGCCTTGTTATAAAATATATATTGTGTAATGCTGTAAACACATAGTTAAGACTACTTATTTCTAAACTTGAATTGTTATATGGTTCCTTTGAAGATGAAGGTTAGATTCCTAAATTAATAAAGTCGCAGTCAGCTCAACAGTTTCAATTGTAAATAACAATTCTAATTTGTTTCTATTCTTTAATTGTATCTAATAAATAAATCTAGTTTGCTAGAGTACTACTCTGTTATTAAATAATCTTCGTAATGACTAGACCAAGTGGATTTGATATTATGGAATGTGACTCTATTAAACCTGTTAAACACAAGAAATTACGCAACACACCACACGATTTATGAAGCTTTTTCCATGTAACTGAACGAAAGAAGAAGAAAGTCTACGCACTTGCGGAACCTATGAGAGTTCGTAGACCCGTAGCGCCATGCTACGAAGTGCTACGCGTCCTTGGCGATATTAATGTTGGCTTTACCAACTTGATTTGATGAGAGTTTGTTTGATTTAATTTTTTGCACAATTATCAATTTTAATTGTGTTATGGTTGTTAAATAATGAATTGTAAAAATGAAATACAAACCCGGCGTTATATATTATACAAATACGATTACCTACTAGTTAAATGCAAGCGGGACAACTAGCTATTGTAAAATAGGCTGCCATTTCCAATGTATGGTCACATGAACCAGACAATAAAATTATTTCAACAAAATGTTAAACCAGAGTATCCGAGTATCCGATCCTTTATCCTTGAAATGCGAAGATAAGCTTTACCTGGGCAGACAGGACCTACCCGAATTCTCCGGAAAACCCGAATATAAAATCGGAAGGCAAAAAATCTTATTACTTACCATTGTCACCGCTAACGTACCAGTTATTCTCGAACCGAATGGTCTGTTGCGTGACGATGGTAAGAGGCCCGACGGCATGACAGTAGTTCCATGGGAGTTGGGGAGGCCCATTGTGTGGGACGCTACTTGCGTCGACACACTTGCGCCTTCCCATCTTCCGAGGACATCCGTGAGGGCTGGTGCGGCGGCAGATTTGGCCGAGGATCTCAAGAGACGCAAATATGCAGGTCTCGACAGAGCCTACACATTTGCTCCCTTTGGGGTCGAGACCCTAGGTCCGCGGGGTACCGAGGCTCTCCGGGTTTTTAATAAGTTAGCTGAGCATCTGGTCGACGCGTGACCCGAGAGCTGGTGGGTATCTGGCGCAGCGCATCAGCATTGGCATACAGCGGGGCAATGCAGCCAGCGTCTTGGGGACGCTTCCGACTGGTATATGGATCAGTTGAGCTACCTGTAGATTGTTTGCAACAGTCTGCAGTTAGCTTAATTGTTATTTAATGTCAATATAAAATGTAATAAATCTATTATTAATTAAATTAAATTTATAAAGGATATTATAGAAAATTACAATGCCACTACTATTACAACTAGTATTAGATGTATGTAAGAGTAAAATATAGTACAATATAATATTCACATTATTATAATATTCGGGTCTGTTTGCCGGTCTGCTTTTCACTTCAGCCATGACCCGCTATTATATTTGAATCGGAGTAATCATATCTCAACAAGACGAATTGAGACTTCCTCACAGTAACAACACAGTGAATTGAGAGTTCCGTCCGTGAGGTGCCGTCTCCATAATAACCTCTCATTTTGTAGTCGGCTAAAAATACTTTTACATAGCTTGTTCTTGTCCTCGGAAAGTGAACCTGTCAAATTGTAAAACCTATTTTAAAATGATTTTACATTAGCGATTATTTATCAAGAATTTATCGCGTAACTAGTGTTTTTATTTCCCCTACGTTTCCATCGCGTTGCAGCGATCGTTAATATGTAAAAGATTAAAAATCGTGAAAGATTAAAGAGTTTTGACTCTACATTTTCAAAACTTGTGAGTTATTTCTCAGGCGCGGGTAGAAGTGTAGAGATCTGTGGCCATAATTATATCCCACATGTAGGCCAAGCACAGGGATTGTTGTCTAGGGTACTATATAGAGATTTCGTCAAATCGTCATCGAATGCGTAAAATACACTCGGCATCACAAAAATCGCACCTCCTAAAAAACCTACTTAAAAATACTTTTAATCATATTTGGTTATTACCAGGACTAGATTATGGGTACCATCAGATAGGTAATTTATGTCACTCTCAGATAATATAAAAGCATTGAGATATTTTTTTTAAATGTGATAAAAAAATCAATGTTTGTGTGAGGCAAGAAAAAACATGATTTCTATTCACGTGATTTTTTTTATAAAAAGTATTTCAAATCTAGTGTTCTCCCCCCCTGGCCTTGATAACGGCTTCCATGCGATCCTTCATTGATCTTATTAGTGTGATCACGCTTTCTTGAGGAACATTATCCCATTCGGCAACGACGGCAGCTTCGAGCTCTTGCAGAATGGTAGGAGCCGGTTCACGTGCTCGTACTCGCCGTTTGACATAATCCCAGAGGTGCTCGATCGGGTTTAGGTCTGGACTTCGAGCTGGCCACTGCATAACGGGGATCTCGACCTCTTGTAGGTAATCCCGTACAATGATTGCGGTGTGGCAACGGGCGTTATCATGAATTAACTTGAACCCATCTCCTACAAAACCAGCATACGGGACCACATGCTCTTCTAAAATCTCCGTTATGTACCGACTAGCCGTCAGCGACCCCTGTCCGCGACCACCTCTAGCTCGGGAAACGCACACAAGTTCTGTTTTCCCGTCGACAGAAATACCGCCCCAGAACATGCACGATCCACCCCCATATGCGACGTATTCTTCGAAGCAAGCTTGTGCGAGTCGCTCCCCTTTTCTTCTGTATACTCTTTTACGACTGTCGTTACAGAAAAGAGTCACCCTAGTTTCATCAGAGAAAAGTACTTTCCTCCACTGATCGAGTGACCAATCGCGATGTTCGCGAGCAAACTGCAGTCGGGCTCTACGATGCTGCGCAGACAGTTTTGGTCCTTTTGCAGGTCTATAGGCTGTGATTTTTTTCTCCCGTAGTCTTCTCCTAACCGTGGAAATGCTTACTGAAGTTCTACGAGCTGATCGGAGCTGCTGTTGCAATTCAACAGCATTAGAAAAGCGATTGCGTAAAGACGTGCTTACAAGGAACCGATCGTATCTATCGGATGTGCAGCGTTTTCTACCAGATCCACGTCTTCGGATACAACCACCAGTTTCTTGAAACCGTTGATACACTCGCCGAATGGAAAATCGGCTCAAGTTTAGTTGCCGAGCAACATCACACTGCCGCATCCCTGATTGCAACAGTGCTATCACTTGAGCGGCTTCTTCAGCGGTAGTATCCTTCTTGAAGTGTATTTTTTTTTGCTTGTGTTCACTTTGAAGTCTGGACAGTGACTATCCATCTCACATTCATCTGACATTTTACCTGGATCGGCCCTTATACTCCTTTGAGATAGTGCAACTAATGACTACTTAAACAAATAATTTCCGAACAATTTTTTCAACATTCTGTAGCAAAGCATTCTCCTTTGTGTATAATTTAAAATGCTTATTTATATAAGGGTAATTAAATAAACTTTCAAATAATATTAATATTTGTTGAATAAAATGTATGCGCTACCTGCTGGAGAAGCTTCAAATATAATTTCAGAGAGGTGCGATTTTTGTGACGCCGAGTTTATTTGAAATTCATTCCTTCAACTTCAATATTGTCTATTCTACCATTTCTACCCTAGACAATAATCCATGTTGCTTGGCCTACCAGTAGTTGTGAAATCCTGTGAAATCTAGAGTCAAATCAAGTTGAATGTTACGTCCACACTCGGACAAAGGAAACTTTCCCTGACCTAAGCGTCCACCATTTGTAATGTGACGTCACAAGTCTCCTCAATAATAACCAAGGAGGTTACGTACCAGTCTCCTTGTCTCATTAGAACAGACAGTCATGGTTGGAAAGATCGGCTCAGCAGCGACTGGACTTGGATTCCGCGGGAGGAGAAAAATCATGTGCGTTTTAACAACGCACGGCATAAAGTGGATTCCCTGAGTTCAATAGGTACCTACTCAGGGAATCCGCTTTAGTAACATATGTTTTAATACCTTCTGCTCCGGCGAGTATTTCTCTCTCTATCTCCGTAGATATGTATCTCTCTCCTAATAATATGGTAGTAGGGTCAGCCAGCTTTCGTTAGTACACAAAAGTTTCATAGTAAAATTGCTTATTTATTCTGCCCACGGCTTCGCACACGTTTTTCTCGGGTTGTCTCTGAAAGTCTTTCTGGGGTGAAACTTCAAAATAAATCAATATTTCTATAGATTAGATTTAGATTTATAGCTTAGGTTTTGAGGAAATTGATATCAGTGTCTATACTAGTTCTAATTTATCGTTTTGTTGTTTTTAGGGTTTCGAAGATCGGAGATCGGTTTCGAAACCCTTATGGCATCGCTTTTTCTGTCTTTTTTCCGTCTTTAATATCTCAGCAACTACAGCAGCTAATAACGTGAAATTTGCAATAATAATACATTTCGTGCGCCTGTACAGATTAAAAGAAAAATAAATAAAAATAAATGATAAATTAATAAGTAAATTTTCAGTACAAATTGTGATGTCGAAATTTTAAAAGAGACCTACAATGTCAAGTGGGGTATCAAATGAAAGGTATCAAATTGTACATTTCAAAACAGTTTTTGAAATTTCTGTAGGTTTCATACTTTTTGAAATATTTTGAAAAAGGTCAAAAAAAGGGGGAGGAATGGGTATTCCCCTATCTCCGAAGTTTGCAGAGCGTGTTCTGGGTATTTTCTATATATAATAAAAAATATCTATCTATGTTATGTATTGTAATAAGTTTATCAGTCATCTAGTACCCATAACACAAGCTCTGCTTACTTTGGGGCTAGATGATGCTGTGTGGATTGTCCAGCATTATTTATTTATTTATCTATGCAGTGCTCAGGAAGATCCAATCAGCCTCGTCCCGCTTAAAGACACGACACGACAGGCGTAACTATCGTTGACGATAACCTCAATTGTAGCGGTTGATGAATAAATTTTAAATAAAAAAAAAGCTTTTTTGCGGGAAAGATGTGTAGGTAGTATAGTAGGTACAGGAAGTTTTTATAAAATAATTACCGTATCCTGCAATTAGCAGCCCTTGCAGAGATTTCTACCAGACGACCATTAATACATGTGTAGTGACACAGTTTAGCATAAAGTACGCGGCGCAACCACGTTTTGTGAAGTAAGCTTTTTCAGTAGCTAAGCCGAGTTTAAGCAGTCACTCCTAAACCCTCTGCAGGTACATATACATATCCTAAAATAAGGATTAAAGATATCATATACGTTAATTTTATGTACTCGTGTCTCGTATATTGAATAGACGCAGTAAAGTGAAACAAACTCTTTTATTACAACCAACCCACAATAGCATAAAGACAGTACCTATATATAGTAAATACAAAAGTGGTGACCCCGACGTGATTTTCCGACATGATTTCCCGACGTGATTATATTTCTTTGTGGGTTGTGTTTATAGTGAAAAACAATACGGAGTGACTCCCTCCCGATGAGTCCACACCTTGGGAGGTTAAAGAAATAGCCAAGCAGCCAACTAACAGGATGATGCAATATAGATGCAGCGACGCCGCGCGGTATGGAATGCGCAGCAGGTGACGTCAGCAGATCCCTTTCCGGCCATCTACAGAAGCCCTATTGAAAAAGCCAATCACAGTCTATGGATATGGTCTAGCGGCAGATGTAAAGAAGATTTTTGGAGCCAGCAATATCTGAGGTATACTCAATCCTATAGAAAATGGTGTTTATACCTGCAGATTCACTCAAGATTATTGCCCGGTTGGAGTAGGTACGCTCACCGGAGGATCAGTGTTGGAATTGGAGATATGGCTCATTCCCACTGCTACGAGTGACTGGCATGCGATGTTCCTGCGCTACTTGGAGTGGAGACCAAGACAGAAAATGAAGGCGATTTAGAGAAGGTTCTGATGGGCAGGATTGGACAAGGTGTATCGTGTCATTAGTGTGTGCGTAAAGTTTTTCAAAAAGTAAATTTAATGAGCAAAAATTTTTTTAGAGTCAGTGTTAATTCTTAGTATTTATCGCATAAGAGAGTACCTAAACGGTAACACGGTACAGTAACGTGAGAGCCTCACTCACACATTGTAATGTAGCGAGCTATTTGCAGCGTTAGCGAATTTGCAATTGTGTTTTGTTTGAGATTATGTACTCTCCTGGGCAACTTAAATATTTTATTTGATGATATTTTATATTTTGATTTTTTTGTTCAGGTTATTTGATGAAAATATGTATAAAAAAATGTTTTTTGTTGATTTTATGTAAATTTATTATAGGTAAAAAAGGTTTAATGTGTACTAAATTCTAATGCTAGGGAATCCAGAATTTTCAAGTTTATATAATGAAACAATTTTTAATTTACTTTTATATTTTATTGTTCACTGTTTACAGCTTTATTAAAAGATTAAATGTTAAAAATATTTTTTTTTCAAAAACATTGTATGTAGATTTACAGGCTGACTGTACTTTTCGTATTCATTCAAATAAACTTTGATATTATTGTAACTACCTACTAAGGAATGCGATTTCGAAACATGAGCGCATTGTTGTTGTCAGCAAATTTGTTCGTGTAGGCATGAACTTGTGTAACTTATTAGCGATTTTGAATTGTAAAGTTTTAAATTGAACCTTTATGGATGAAAAATTTTTATTGTATAAAATTTTTGAAAAAAGGGGAGGATTGATGTAGTGACACAGTTTAGCATAAAGTACGCGGCGCAACCACGTTTTGTGAAGTAAGCTTTTTCAGTAGCTAAGCCGAGTTTAAGCAGTCACTCCTAAACCCTCTGCAGTATCATACATATCCTAAAATAAGGATTAAAGATATCATATACGTTAATTTTATGTACTCGTGTCTCGTATATTGAATAGACGCAGTATAGTGAAACAAACTCTTTTATTACAACCAACCCACAATATAATAAAGACAGTATATATAGTAAATACAAAACATGTGACCCTATATCTAAGGATACCTATGAGCTAGCTAGTTGTAGATAGCTGTGTGTAGGCTAGGCTAGGCCACAGTCATTGAGGTGGACAGCAATGGTTGCTCAATATCCTCCGAACTAGTTGGTACTGTATCTCAGGGGGCAGTAAACGCCAGCCTCCTTGACTGTTACCTAGCTCAACTTTACATGATTGGTTACGTTACATAGTAGGTAACACCAAAGCCTCGAATAGTTTTCCTATATCAATAAAATCCAGTTATAATAGACAACGATCTAAGTACAAAAGGGGAGATGATGTCTTAGCTTCTCGAAAGTCGAAGGCTCCAATTAGGTGCAATAAGATCCACCCACCTCAGTCATAGTCGGACAGCGTGCGGCGGCGACGGGCGGCGGCGTTCGTGTTACGCGTGTTGCTAGGACGTAGGTATTTTAGTGGGATTTAATTAATAAAAGACTACAGCAATGCCCTCGTGTTTTCATTATAATTATTGCACAAGAGTGGATAAGTAACTGTGAGCGAGTGTTTGCGTGTAGTTGTATGTTTGTAACACAGGCCAGTTTTTGAGTAAGCGCTGGGAGAACGTACCATTTACAGATTTTAAATCTATGGTCAACGATGATGGTAGCTTGATACCTTCCGTAATTCCACATACTTCTTAGCTTCACACTTATAATACAATTTTATACTTCACATTAATAATATAATTTTAGTTTATGTCGTGACGCCCCAAAGGTGTATGATCTAACATATCATAAGAACTCGGTGTAGGTATCTACACATGAAACAACTGAATAAATGAATATGAATATTAAACTCGAAAGTTTGGATGTTTAGATGTTAGGCTGTTTGTAACTTCTTCACGCCAAAACTACTGTACAGATCAGGCTAAAATGTTGCATAGATGTAATTCTAGACCTAGATTAACAAATAGGCTTTTTACTCCGGAATAACGCGTGCAAAGCCGTGGGCAAAAGCTAGTTTCAAATAAAGGTACCTCAGTTATTAAGCATATGCACATCTATGGTAATTCGGCACTGATTCTATGCCGTCGACCTGTATGTATCGGTTAATTATGTAACAATCGATATGACTAAAATAGGGCATTCTGCACGTGGATGTATGAAGATAGCTGAGGTCAGTCGATGTGTTATGTAATCTGAACTTTGTGCTTTTATCTGCAAGTTCGTGTTTTCATTGCACACACGCATATCTACTAAATCTCCTGTTTCTATGAGATGAGGTGTTGTAGTGTAGTATCGAATTTATTTCCTATACCTACATTACCCTACCACGTCGTCTGATTCGCCTATCATGGTTCAGCCTTTTTACCAAAGTCGCCCAACGAAGAAGACACGTTTTTGTTTTTATTATTTTCTATTTGACTTGGTAGATACTTGCCCATGGTCGATTTTATTATACGATGCATTTTCCTAGGAGTGGAAAATCTTGCCGATTAAACTATTTTCAAAGGCCTCTTAAGTAGGTAGTTTTTAACCATGAATTTAAAGCCTTATTGCCCTTGCTATAAGTCATAGAGGTAGAGCATGGTCTAACGAACTTTTAAAACTTATTTAATAAGGTTGACATTTACAGTGCGGTTGTCATTATAATGCTAGCTAGGCTATTATTCTACAGGAATATTTTCTAAACATATTTATTGAGCCTTTTCTTGAAAACAGTGTAAGCTAGCGGATTCTTATATAATATAGCAAGAACTGTCAAATTTGACAGTTCTTGCCATATTTATCGAGTGATATATTGGCGAGAATTGCCTTCCTGGCGTCTTCACAAACATGTTCGTGATGATGGGCAGAACCTCCAGTTAACGTAATGTTAGTGAACCAATAACCCTGTTTAGTTATTCTGTGGTAATACCAAGTTAAATTGATATATTTTCTCTCTTTATTGGGAGTTAAGTACTAAATACCTACTTACAAGATTCATGTTGGGATTGGAAATGGACCGATAGTTACGTTAGGGTCAAACTCTCCAACGACAACTGTACAAGTCAAACTGAACCTCCTTTCTTAACTAAGTCACTCTCTCCTTCAGGTCCCCAAAAAAAGATGACTGCGAGAGCGAGACCCTCAAATCTGATGAAGGCGAAGACAGTAAAGGCGGAGCCCTGGAGGCCAAGATGTCTCTCCTCAACGGGATCACAGTGATTGTGGGCTCCATCATAGGCAGTGGCATCTTCGTGTCTCCGACGGGGGTGCTCAAGTTCACGGGATCTGTCAATGCTAGTCTGATTGTGTGGGTCGCTTCGGGGGTCTTCAGTATGGTAAGTCTTCATCACCAGTTTATTAGTAGGTTATTCACGGTAACAGCCCGGAGTCAGGAAGTTAGACCCCCGTGTTACACCCCCGTGTCTGTTCCTGCGCCTGACCTCTCCCCGGTCGTGTCGGTCTGCCGTCCCATCGGATTATGAGAGTGAGGGACTAGAGAGTGCACTTGTGTGCGCACACACTTATGCACATGTGTCTACCTTTTATTCCGGAAAAAAGCGTGTGAAGCCGCGGGCTGCAGCTAGTATTATATAAAAGTGCCACAATAAAATTAAAATAAAATCTTTGCTTTGATAATGTGATGATTAAATTACAATTACATAATAGAATAACATAACATAATTACCTACTTACTAACCTAACTTAACTTAAAGCTTAAATGGGGTTGCTCCCTATTAATATCCTCATCCAGTTATTTTGGATAGGACAGTCCAAGACGAGACATGATCATTTGCAGGATGCTGGGATATGCGCTGGGATATGCGACATTTTTGCGAATGCTCGCGTAAAAGTCGTCCGTGCGCGCCTCCGCGAACATACCAGATGCGCAGCAGAAGCGAGGCAGCCGAATCAGCATCCTGAAAATGTTGTTGTACTGAACGCACAGAGCGCTGCGCTGGCTGCCGCGGGTTCAGCCAGAGGCTGATCAAGTAGAACGACTGATAGTATGCCTCAAATAGAGCCACTTCTGATCAAGTAGAACGACTGATAGTATGCCTCAAATAGAGCCACTTCTGATCAAGTAGAACGACTGATAGTATGCCTCAAATAGAGCCACTTGTGATCAAGTAGAACGACTGATAGTATGCCTCAAATAGAGCCACTTCTGATCAAGTAGAACGACTGACAGTATGCCTTAAATAGAGCCACTTCTGATCAAGTAGAACGACTGACAGTATGCCTTAAATAGAGCCACTTCTGATCAAGTAGAACGACTGACAGTATGCCTTAAATAGAGCCACTTCTGATCAAGTAGAACGACTGACAGTATGCCTTAAATAGAGCCACTTCTGATCAAGTAGAACGACTGACAGTATGCCTTAAATAGAGCCACTTCTGATCAAGTAGAACGACTGACAGTATGCCTTAAATAGAGCCACTTCTGATCAAGTAGAACGACTGACAGTATGCCTTAAATAGAGCCACTTCTGATCAAGTAGAACGACTGACAGTATGCCTTAAATAGAGCCACTTCTGATCAAGTAGAACGACTGACAGTATGCCTTAAATAGAGCCACTTTAATTTCTCTATGAACGTCTCTGTCCTATATATACTGTCTTCAGATGCGTCCAGCATCAGCCAGCAGTCTTTCGTCACGATCTGCGAAATACCCAGTCCCATCTGGCCATAAAGCCATAGAAGAAGAAGAAAATGTGTTTATTGGTTCACTATGAAGTAAGCTTGCAACTATTAAAATATACAAGATAACCTTAGAAATAAAACATTTAGTTCATAGTAAAATAGTTACTATAATTCCTACTTCACTGAACAAAGTACCTCTTCGCAGCGAATCAATACATTCATTATGAGAATTTATATGGTATTTATTATAAAGGGTCTCTTCTCATAGTGGTGCTCCGCAAAAAGTTGTAAATAGTTCTTCGTCAGTTTCCTCTCATGAACACGTTAACCCCAACGGACGGACATAGAGTACTTTTTATACCGGAAAAAAGCATGCGCAGCCGCGGGCAGCACTAGCTGCTATATTACAAAATCTGTGCTATAGATACGTAAAGCTGAGCGCAGCGCGCTCTACGCCCTCTATCTCAAAAACGCGGCCCATGAAAAAACGTTGAGAACAATATTTGTAGCAAATTTTATATGCTCTACAAGTTTATAATAGAACCTACATATATATATGTTAATTATAATAGATATAAACAAATTAGAATTTAATGATAAGTACTTATAACAAAACAGCATCATTCTACGCTATCAAATTGTAAATAGCCGCTATCAGCAGCCAGACACCGATATTGAAACAGCCATAGGTTTGGTAGGTCATTGTGATTATATATATGTATGTACCTATATATACTTGTTATTGAAAATTACAATCAATTATGAGAAACAGATTAGAACTATTTAGTGCAGACTGTTGCAAACAATCTACAGGCAGCTCGACTGATCCATATTAATACCAGTCGGAAGCGTCCCCAAGATGCAGGCTGCATTGCCCCGCGCTGTATGGCAATGCTGATGCAATGCTGAAGCAGATGCTCAGATTTTTTTTAAGGTTAATTAGGTAGGTAGATACCATCTAATTAACCTTAAAAAAATCTAACCTATATTGTAAAGAGTGTGTCCAAAGCCAGTGACGCGCTCTACGCTAAGGTACCACGGAAGATCTGGAAGGCAATCACAAAATCAAACTGTCGAATTTGACAGTTCTTGCCATATTTATCAAGTGATGATATATTGGCGAAAATTGCCTTGCAAGAAGGCAATTCTCGCCAATTTATAACTCGATAATTATCAAAAGAACTGTCAAACTTGACAGTTTTTATATGAAAGATCTGTCAAATTTGACAGTTCTTTTGATATTTATCACTTGATAGTTATCAAAAAAACTGTCGTATCACGTGATATTTTGATATTTTATCGAGTGATCGAATTTATCACTCGTTAATTATCAAAAGAACTGTCAAATTTGACAGTTCTTTTGATATTTAACGAGTGATAAATTCGCGAGAACTTACTTCCAGGGGATAAAACATCAGGTGATATTTTATCTGTAGTTGCTTACTGAAGGTCAAGCTGAGTGGCAGTCTTTTGGTCTCACATTGGTTTTTTCTCTTTCATTCTTTTTTATCATTGTATTTTCTTGTGTCTTGTGAACCAATAAAAACTATCTTATCTTATCTAAACACATAAGTTACCTATAACACAGATGATATGATGATTATGCATGAATTGTGGATGAGGAAGTAGGCACCTTTACCGCTTTACTAAGAAACAATGTATAGACCTTGAGTACTTATTAAAGTTAAGACCCATTGAATTTGCATTAAGTTTTATAATGATTTCTCAGGATTACTACCTATACTGAAATTTTGTTCTACAATGTGATCTGCGAAGGCAGGCACCTAACTTTTACAAATACACTAGCCAAACTCGATGTGGAATGTTTGTAAGCAAACCACTACGCAAAAACTAAAACTCACTTGGTTGGCTTCGAGTTTCAGATACAATTGTAAGCAATTGTATTGATATGGATCAGTTGAGCTACCTGTAGATTGTTTGCAACAGTCTGCAGTTAGCTTAATACTAGTTATAATTTGATTGTAATTTTCTTTGTTAATAAAGGCCATTGCCATTTAAAAAAAAATTGTAAGCAATATTTATTGAAGGAAGGATCACAAATCGAGAGGTAATGTAAATTCCGTTTAAAAAGCGGCAACAGAGTGAATTTTAGGTAAGTATGGACGGTTTGTTTATAAACATTCTACGTCGAGTTTGGCTAGTGTATAGGTATTTAATTTATCTCAACCCTCCGAAAAGCCAATGACCTCCGAATGCTTAACGCCAGACGGAGGGAGGCCCCCACCCGTTGGGGGTAGATCAAGGACGTTCCAATGTCATCTAACTCTTTAGCTGTTGGTTGGAGGTTAGGTTAGTGCCTTCAGTTTTGTTTGCTGTATTTGGAGTTTTATAAATAACTAGTTTCTGACCGCGGCTTCGCACTGTTTCTATGGAAACGTTTTAAGATTATTTCTATCCCATGGGA
The DNA here is from genome assembly GCA_963662085.1 of Eupithecia inturbata. Classification (NCBI taxonomy): domain Eukaryota; kingdom Metazoa; phylum Arthropoda; class Insecta; order Lepidoptera; family Geometridae; genus Eupithecia; species Eupithecia inturbata. The sequence goes on from OY759198.1 coordinate 9,353,386, forward strand.
ACTGATTTATGGGATAAAAAGCCTTTGTTTCATTCCAGGTCTAGTGCCAATTTTACCTGTATGCAAAATTTGAGCCCGATACGTTCAGTAGTTTTGGCTTGAAGAAGTACCTAACAAACATCCATCCAAACATCCATACATCGAAACAAATAGTTTTAGATATACCTACACACTTTAGTTTTATTTAGTTTGTTTGATTAAAATACGGGACTGACATATTCATACCAATGACTCAAAGTCCTTTAAATAATTATGAATAAAAAATATAAAAAAAATATAAGTACCTAGTATGTACCTATAGGTAGGTACTACCTACATACCTATAGATACATACTTACCATATTTCCCTACTTTTAGTACTCCTGCTTTTCCTTTGATTTGTACATTTTGTACCTATTTCAAAATCTGTCTCTACCTAGTCCCTACACATTTCAAACACACACGCTGTGCCCTGGTTCGGGTACTTCCAGTGGGTAGTTAAGTATTGACACTTTCTCGACACTACAGGAAATGTGTTCTAAGATTCCAAGGACGCTATGAAAGCTTTCAACTTCTTTGGCCTTCAAAGAAAGGGGTTTGAAGATTTTAGTATGAAGGGTCACAACGGCTACCCTCTGTTCATCTTTTTCAACATCGCCGCGCACAATTGAAGTTATAATATTTGAGTATAGACACTTTATTCAAATAAAAAATTCCCTTAGGTAATACAATGGCCAAAAGCGTCAGGTTTCTGAGATATTGTTAGAAACAGTGTGCTAGCCGATGATAGCGCTAAAATCTTCAAAACCCTTTAAACAAGTTGGCGAAATAATCCAGCGTTAGATTACATTTATACCTCTACACTTCATACAAAATACACAATAAAGGAACTGGGAACTTACAAGCTCAAGTCTCAACTCAACTCAAACGTGCTCTAAATCCCCTCCTAGGATGCTATATCCGTTTGACCCATGCCAACTTTACTTACGACAAAATATTTACAAAAAAAAAACAATTATTGAAAAAGTTTTTATCCCTTAGGTAGGAGCCTACTGCTACGCCGAACTGGGCACCATGATGCGAGTGAGTGGGGCCGACTACGCGTACATCATGGAGACATTCGGTCCCTTCGCGGCCTTCATCCGGCTCTGGATAGAGTGTATGATCGTCAGGCCTTGCTCTCAGGTGAGGAAATGAGTCTTCATCTCTCAGGTATCTGTACAAAACTGGTTTAAATTCCTTAGCTAGGTTTATGATATCAATATTGTAATTTTCTATTTGATTTGCGTATGTATGACCGTCCATTATACCGAAGCTTTTAACGCTAATGTTTTTATATATAGTTAACTGCCAGAAACACCTTCAAACTGTCAAAAAGGTCTTATTCTCAACCTCGGACATGTTAGTACGGTACCCTAACCTAGATACCTAGTACCTACCTACCTACTTGGAATTGAATTGTTCACAAATCAAGTTCTGCTGACTCGGACTTCGCTTACAAATTGTCAGAGTGACCTCTGACAATTTCTAAGCTATAATTTCTCCTCTTCTTATTTTCTCATTAGGAATAAAATCACATTATTTCAATAAAATTGCAACTAATACAGACAAACTTTGCCCGATCACCTGTAGACTCTATAACTAGGTAGAGTTTTTGATAAAGGAGAGGTTGAATTTATTGTTATTTTCCGGTAAACAGGTATGGTCTATTAATCTTTCAAAAGCCAAGATTTGAAAGATTAATGGACCATATCCCAATAATACCAATATTATTCAATGAATTCGATATCAATCCGCCATTTTTTATTAATATTTAAAGGCTTCTCTTGGCATGACACCCTCCGAACTCAGAGCAGATCAAAAGCAAACACAGCATAACTTTATCCGTCGATGTATTCAATTACGATTAAATTTTGTTCTAGAATACGACCCTAAGTCGTTAGAACACAAATGGCTACATAATGACAGTATACAAGCTCCAATAAAACAATCAAATAAGTGCTAAACACAATAAAAACCAGCAAGGCAAATACAGGGTCTTGTTGAAACAAATCTGCCCGGGGTCACACAATAGTACGTTGGGTACCATTAGAGCTTATGAACGGAATGGTCCATTTTATTTACCGATGTAATACAATTATTATTGTATTGCTGATATTTATTAGGATACTAGCGATTTAGAGGTACAGCTTCGCATGCGATATTTCCAGATCCCTCCCTCCCTTAATTTGATTCCATCTATTTAATTTGACCCCATTCGAAATATTTTATTGAAACACAATGTAACTTATTGGCGTTACCTAGGACCTCAATGCCACTCAAGTGTTAATATAAAATCACGAAAATATATTTAAAATATGATAAAAACATGAGTTGTAACCATCGATGGTTTAATAAAGAAAGAAAGAATATTATTTATTAAACACTACACACACAAAAAAAACTTTAAGACAATAAAAATAAAAAGAGACTACTTAGTACTAGCATAGACTAACAAACAGCACAGACAAACGCATGTGAACTAGGTAAGAAGTACATAAACTAACACAAACATTGGGTTAATTAATAGGTACTAAGTAGTCCACTCAGCAAGCAGACGAGCGCGTGTGTCTAACAGGGCCTGACTTCGCTTGTTGCTCTAACACAGAAACCTGGGGTAATTTGTGAAAGAGCGCTGATTTTCAGACAGAACCGTAGAGCAAGTGATGGTTGTACCTTTACATCACGATGGGCGCCAATAAGTATCACACGATTTTTGAAATCATTAAGGAGTTAGTTCTGAAAAATTAATTTGTTTAGTTTGTAGTAATAGACCATCGATCCCTCCACACTAATATTATAAATTAAAAGTAACTCTGTCTGTCTGTTACCTTTTCACGCCTAAACGGCTGAACGGATCTTAATGAAATTTGGCAGCTAAGTAAATGGTATCCCGGACATAGGCTACTTGAAAAGCGCGGGCGAAGCCACGGGTAGCAGCTAGTACTACATACATAATATCTGCCAACCTATTTTATTGATTGTCATTTCGCGTACCACGTTGGGTGCCAATTATTTTTTCTTCCCTTGAGATAATATTTTTTTTTTTACATTACATTAGACTACTCAAAAAGGATTATCAAAGAGAACCGCCTCTCTCTTAATCCCATTAAAGCTTTCCATATTCTATTTCAAACCTTATCTACAGACAGTAAAACTCAAAATGAGACCGAGATTGAAATCGTTATTTTGAGCGGCTTAGAAACGAATCTATCAGCATTACTGAAATCAATTTAGCTGTCCAATATGTAATTGGATTAACGATAAGGTTCATTATCCCTTACAATCCGCCCCAATTGTAAGAAGAAATGATCGATATTTAACCTTTTGTTTCAGGCGATTGTGGCCCTTACCTTCAGTGTTTACGTCCTGAAGCCTATATTTCCTGAATGTGACCCACCACCGGAGGCTACCAGGTTGCTGGCAGCTTGCTGTATACGTAAGTATCTTCTATTTTTAACCGACTTCGAAAAAAAGACGAGGTTCTATGTTCTGCTGTATGTATGTTTTAGTTTATGTATATTCCCCGATTTCTCCGTCAAATTGTGGACCGATTTTGATAATACTTTTGGTTTTGTATAGACAACTAGCTGATGTCCGCGGCTTCGTACGCGCTTTTTAAGTAATCTAATGTCCGTACGTCCCCGGGATACCATTTACCTCCCTGCCAAATGTCATTGAGATCCGTTCAGCCGTGAAAGGTAGCAGACCGACAGATAAACAGAAAGAATTACTTTTGAATTTTTAAAATTAGTATGGATAATCTCGGGTTATCCATACTATTATTCAAAATTCGAAATTGAGCTAAAACTTTTATGAGACCTCATAAAAGTTTACTCCCCAGGGGTTTGTTTTTATTTGTCCCGCAAAACTTACAAAAAACAGCGAAAATTTAAAAGCCTTAGGTGCGTCACTGAAACGCGTCGCTAAGGGGGTTATTAGACAAAAAGTCTAAGAATCCCCTTCGCAGGGGATTCATTAAGGGGATTATTAGACCAAGCCAGAATTTTAGCTCGGATTTTTTTTTTGTTGTATAAAACATCAAATTATTGTTCTAACATATTACTGGAAATCGTTAGATTAAAGTGGCCTGATTCGCAAAATTTATTGTGTCGTAGTTAACACATTACTTACACCTTAAACGTTATCGCAGATCTGGACCGCACCAGCCGTACAGTACATAAATGTGCATTCAAATATGAGCTTTAACTCGTAATATTTAGATGCATTAATATAAAATGCATCTAAATAGTACGTGGAATCAGATAACAGACAGCTCGCGGGCCACTTGTTTGAAGCTTGCGGTAAGCCATTTTGACATTGCAAAACGTATCTTAAGATTACGAGTTTAAGCCCATATCTGAATGCTCATTTTTGTTTTGTGCGTCGTGGTGTTGGACATGTGAGGGCCAACCTTAAGTCCTGAAAGGTGAAAATATATAGTGCACTGAAAGCGTTGGCGAAAAATTTGTATAAATGGGTCGACTACTGAACGGATTGGGCTGAAATTTCGCATAGATGTAGGCCAAGACCTGCGATAACATTCCCATGGGAAAGAAATAACTTTAAAACGTTTGCATAGAAACAACGCGTGCGAAGCTGCGGGCAGAAACTAATCTAATAATAAACTTGATGAAATCCGTGAGGGCTGTTGCGGCGGCAGATTTGGCCAAAGATCTCAAGAGACGCAAATATGCAGAGCCTACATATTTGCTCCCTTTGGGGTCGAGACCCTAGGTCCATTGGGTAACGAGGCTCTCCGGGTTTTTAAAAAAATATCTGAGCATCTGGTCGAAGCGACGCGTGACCCGAGAGCTGGTTGGTGGGTATCTGGCGCAGCGCATCAGCATTGCCATACAGCGGGGCAATGCTGCCAGCGTCTTGGGGACGCTTCCGACTGGTATTGATATGGATCATTAAGCTACCTGTAGATTATTCGCAACAGTCTGCAGTTAGCTTAATTGTTTCAATTGTAAATACTAGTTCTAATTTGTTTTTATTATTTGATTGTAATTTTCTTTGTTAACAAGGGCCATTGCCGTTAAAAAACTTGATGAAATACATCATATAAAAACAAAAAGAATTAAACAACTTGATATGTTAACCCACTCAAGCTCGATACAAAAGCTTAAGCGATTCTATTGTATGGAATTGTTATACCGAGGAGAGTGGGTGGACTGGAAACGTCCCTTGACGTCATAAGACTAATGCAAATAGCAAATACTTATGGAGGGAAGTGGGAAAGAAAATACTAGGTAATATACCTTCTAAGTGAGATAATTGTGCTTTTAAACGATAGTGGCCTGATAATGATGAATGATGAAGACTATGTAAAAGCAACGAAACAAAATGAATGAAATTAAAAGTAGTTAAATACAAAAAATATTTCATCAGCATCTATACGTCCACTGCTGAATAGGAGATCCCCTTAACACCGCCACAACTAAAAGTGGAGGGTGTTTTTATTTTGGAAGAAATAACACAAGAACAAAGAAAATTGGAATCCTGTAAATGTAAAATACTGACTAGCATGGCAGATCACAACACCCACCTTCGGTCGGAGCCACAAAACGTATCTATAGATAAAACTATCGTTCAGGTGTTTGTTCCCATAATTTAGTTGACTTAAATAATATCTAAGTTATAAACGGTTATGTTCATAGAAATGTTTAATGAATATTTCGATTTCTATGGTTGTATTGCAGAAATTTGTAGATAAAGGTCAAGTTAATAGATATTTAGTCATCAAGTCATCATCAATGATAAATTTATTCTGGGTAATCCAATTTCCTCATAGCTATAATGCAGTTTTTCCTCGAATTACTACAGCCTTGCGGACGTGAAAGTGCGATAATATACGCACCTATTAATATTACAAGGCTGCTTCCGGATTCCGACTACGAAATTGAAGTGAAGGTTTTAGCATAGGAATATTTTATTTAAAAACTATTGAATAATTGCATATTTCGATTAATATTATTATAGCTAAAATTCGAAGGTGTTTTAAGAATGATTTCTTTTTGCAGTCTTGTTGGGACGCTTATCTAAAACGACCCTTATCAACACCCGACGCCAAAAGAGCTAGAAGTTTAACGTGTCCTGTCCTGTGTGAATCTGTGCTCCCTAATGGTAGAAATTATTTTGATAAACAAAATCCGTTTTAGAGATTTATACCTACCTACTTGAATCAAAGTGTTCTTAGATCATGAAAATCGGTGCACCCGCAGTCATCATAAATCAATAAGCCCATAGATATGTACACAGCTGAACTCCTCCCCAAACGAAGACGGCACAAAATATCATGAGACGCATCCAATCCAACGACTCCCTTGAATCAAAATGTACCTATTAGGGTGATAGGTAGTATTTCATCTCTATATCCGAGTTTCAAAGGAAAATAATCGATACTAATATAATAATTTCGAAAGTAACTTTGTCTGTTACCTTTTCACGCCTAAAGGGCGGGCCGGATCCTAATGAAGTTTGGCAGGGTGGTTGACGGTATCCCATGGACAGACATAGGCTACTTAAAAAGCGCGTGTGAAGCCGCGGGCAGCGACTTGTATATAAGAATAGAATAAGAATAAGAATGTTTTTATTTCAAAATTACAATGTAGCCTTAAAGTTAATTATAGCTAATTATACCACTAAATAATTTACTTTAACGATAGATAAGTTAGTACAAACACATTATAAAGGTATACATACATATGGGCTAAAAAACTTAGTACTTCAAGGCTTCTATGAGTTGCATGTCTCGTTCCTTCCGTGCTAGTTACCAAACGTATAAAACTGTGTTTTATAACTAGCATATGTATTCCATCTTTATATCCGGGTTTCAAAGGTAAGTCATAATATAGAATGTTTGTAAAACCAGCTTGTTACAGACACAGAAAACTTATAACAACCCTTATTTTCCAGTGCTGCTCACCTTCGTGAACTGCTGGTCCGTCCGTGCCGCCACCAGAGTACAAGACTGGTTCACGTATGCGAAGCTGTTGGCTCTCTTCATCATCATCGCAGCTGGGATGTACCAACTGTGTTTAGGTGAGTCTTCTCTTCTTCTTAGGCCCGTATTATGAAAGTTTGCTGAGTCATCAATCTGTGCTCGAGTAACGCTTTTCTATGGCATAGATCTACGACTGAGCAAGCTTTCATAATAGGGGCCTTAATGTCTCGTCGTCATCATGGCATGTCTCACTACGGCCTTCGTGAACTGCTGGTCCGTCCGTGCCGCCACTAGAGTAGGTACATGACTGTTTTACGTGTGCGAAGATATTGGCTCTCTTCGTCATCATCGCTGCTGGAATGTACCTACCAAGTGTGTTTAGGTGAGTCTCATTCTTAATGTCTCGTCATCATCATGTCTCGTTTTGACCTACGTGAACAGCTGGTCCGTCCGTGCCGCCATCAGGGTATGACTGTTTCAAGTATGCGAAGATATTGGCTCTCTTCATCATCATCGCTGCTGGGATGTACTGATTGTGTTTAGGTGGGTCTTATTTTCTTCTTAACAACACTCTTTGTAGAGTGGCCCTGATCATCAGTTTAGGGCGATGCTTGCTGGCGGGCTGAAGTCATTCGGAACTGTTGGTCCGTCCATGCCGCCACCAGAGTACAAGACTGGTGCAGGAAGCTATTTGGTTCTCTTCATCATCATTGCTCCTAACTATGTTTAGATGAATCTTAACTTCTTCCCATGCGGCATTACTTTGAAACCAAAACGAACATCATAATATGATATATACGTTATTACTAAGTATATATCTTACGGTACATAATATTATTACGGACCTTGAATAAGGTAAAATAAATATGTTGTTCGTTTTGTGTATTCAACTCAGTATCTATATTATACTCGCTATACTGACATACCTAATGACATAACTGAGTAGAAACCTTCAAAGTAAAACTATTTGTTAATTCTGTATCAATAGATGACTTTGTAGGTATTTTTTACGAGGTCACATTTCACGTAACGTTTTTGCATGAACACCTTTCCTTTCATCATTTGATTAAATCTTTTACAGCCGGTAGATCATATGGTGGCTGATTAACTAATCAATGGTCAAATTTCATAGTATATAATTATTGTTCTTGCCGAATGAACGTTGACAAGAGATTGTCCATTGATTATGGAGGTATAGGTACACAGAAATCTAAATAATAGTGCCTTATATATTATTCAGATCTCTGTGATTAGATATTTATAGTGGCGCTGTTAGAATACCTTCAGTTAGATTAAAGCTTGTCGCACACCTGGAAAGCACCGCTGCAGCACAGCACAAAAATGTACACTCAAATATGGGCTTTAACTCGTTACATTTAGATGTATTTTATATTGACGGCATCAGATGACACTGAGCTCGCGGACTACTCGTTTGAAGCTTGTGGGAAGCCATTTTGTCAGTGTAAAATGTCTGTAAAGATAATGAGTTAAAGCCATTTTTTTATGCTGTTTGGTAGCGGCAGAGCTTTAGCCACGCTTGCAATAAGGATATTAATATAGCTTATTGTCAAATCGAACTCTACAAATAGGTACATAGGTACAAATATAAATAAGATTAGATAAAAATCCTTGTGCAAGCGGGGCTGTCATTATCATCAACAAACCAAATTCACCCACTGCTAGGAATAAACCTCCTAACCCCAAGATGTCTTATGTGTAAGTGTTCTACTTTTGGTATCGAATTCATTATTTCTAAACCGCAGTTATATAGTTATTCAATAGGTAATAATTAATTCTAATTTCCTAACGGTTCGCACATGGACTTGTTTCAAATATTCGTGACCACCTTAAAATTTGCAAAAAATGTTTGGCAACATAATGCATAACGTGTTAATCAAGCCTGTATTCGTTTTAATTATGTAAGTAATTATTTATTTACATTAGACTAGTAGATGCCTGCTATCCACCATCACATCAGCCTTTGGTTTTGAGCGGGAAACAAGATTGTTTTCTAGAAAGCATTACACATATTTTTTCTTGACACTTCCATCGTGGATAAAGGATAGGGACCCACGATTATATTAAGGGTTTTTCAGGGATGTAAAATGTTCGAGGCAAAGGTAGGTGGACGTTCAGGGAAATGTGTATACCTAACTGCTATGTGACTGGACATCCCGGTGAAAACCTTAAAGGACTTTTATGGATCAAACGAAGAGGGATGTTCGGGGGCTTAGCAACAAATCTAATTTTCTGACTATTTCCAAAGGAAGCAAGGCTTGCATAGAAACCATTTTGATTGAAAGAATAATTTTGATTGTTTTGTTAAAACTAAAACCCGACTTCGAATCGTTTAGTTTAAACTGTTTTTAGGGTTCCGTACCTCATAAGGAGAAAAGGAACCCTTATAATCACATTATTGTCCGTCTGTCCATCTGTCAACCCCCTTTTCTCAGGAACGCGGAAGTATCGGGTTGAAATTAACATCAAATACTCAAGTCCATAACCTCTTGAAGCCGTGATATAAATTAAACTCAAAAATCATTGCAATCAAAAGTTTCAGCCGTTTAAGTAATTTTGAAATTTCCAAGGGAATCACACAAAACCTATAGGGTACTTCCCGTAGACCTAGAATCTTGAAATTTGGCAACAAGCAAGGTCTTATCGCACAAGTAAAGGGAAAAATCCGAAACCATAAATTTGTACATAACTTATTCACAAAAAAAAAAATACTTTTGCATCTCGCTATGAACCAAAACCTAGAGGGAGTACCCTCTAGGTTTTGGTTAAATTAATAAATTTAATAAATTTGGTTTAATTTTATGATTCTAGGTCAACGGGAAGTATCCCGTTGACCTAGAATCATAAAATTTGGCGAAAAGCTAGGTCTTTTAGCACAAGTAATGGAAAAAACCCGAAAACCGTAAATTTATAGTTTATAAAAAAATATTTGACTCTCGCCATGGACCAAAACCTATAGGGTATGTACTTCCCGTTTACCTAGAATCATAAAAATTGGCAAGAAGCAAGAAGAAGCAAGTTCTTTTATAAATAAAGGAACCTTGCGAAATACCTACATTTTTAGTTGACGGAGTAATCGACGAACACACATAAAAATACATACCTACCTACATAGGTAGGTACAGCCGAATATAGAGGCTCCACCTTTTTTCGAAATCATAGTTTACTTTTTCGTTTGCTGTTAAACAGAGGTAGGTATCTACTTTGATCGTCCCATTCCCGAAAAAAGTTAATGGACACAGCTCCTTGAATACCAATTGTCGTTCCTCACGACTCTCGACCCTACAGAATAAAATCAATTAGGTACGCTTTGCAAATTGAATTCTTTCATCTCCCAGCTTTCGGTTCTTCCTTATTTGACATTGATGCTCAACACATGCTCAATCACTATTCAAGCCTCCAATTTTCAATCTCGTAGTAATAGGTAAATTCGTAAGTACCTACCTAGGTGAAGGTAGGTAATCTCAACCAAACGAATTTACCATCTTGTGTTCAGATCTAGTTGCGTAAACTTGTGAAAACATCTAGGTACCAATACACTAGCCAAACTCAATGTGGAATGTTTGTAAACAAACCGCCCATACTTACCTAAAATTAACTCTGTTGCCTCGTCTTTTTATACGCAATTTACATTACTTGTCGATTTGAGACCCCTTCTTCAATAATCTAAAGCTCAACGCCAAGAAAAGCAAGTGAGTTGTAAATACTAGTTCTAATTTGTTTTTATTAGTTGATTGTAATTTTCTTTGTTAATAAAGGTATATATATTAGGTCCTTACATATGAAATTGGCGTTTTTCGTACTGGCCACTTTAATCACAAATTTCTCCTCTTTGGTAAGGAATTCCAAATTCAAATTTGTACAGCTATAGACTCATGTATTTGTGCTTCGATGATCGTCATTCATTTGTTTTGTTTTCTTCTGTTTTTTTCTGTTTGCGTCACTCATTTTACAAAATGGAAAACTTAAAATATCGCATTATTTACGAGTACGAGTTCCGCCGTGGCACTAGTGCTGCGGAAACAACTCGAAGGGTGAATGATGTGTATGGCGGTCGTGTTGCAAAAGAAAACACAGTTCGTTTTTGGTTCCAACGTTTTCGTTCTGGAAATTTTGACCTGCAGAACAAGCCCCGTGGACGGCCTGAGACTCAAGTTGATAATGAAGAGTTGAAGGCTATTGTGGAAGCGGATCCATCGCAAACCACGTCCGAGTTAGCTGCAGGCTGCGATGTTAGTGATAAAACTGTTTTAATTCACTTGAAGCAAATTGGGAAGATTAAAAAGCTTGAAAGGTGGGTACCTCACGAATTGACTGAAGCAAACCGGCAAACGCGCGTCGACTGCTGCGTTACATTACTAAACCGGCACAATAATGAAGGTATTTTAAACCGAATCATTACCTGTGATGAAAAATGGGTTCTTTACGATAATCGGAAGCGCTCAGCGCAATGGTTGGATCCTGCCCAGCCAGCCAAATCCTGCCCCAAGCGAAAATTAACCCCAAAAAAGTTACTTGTAAGCGTTTGGTGGACTAGTGCCGGTATTGTTCATTACAGTTTTCTCAAATCTGGCCAGACTATTACGGCTGATGTCTATTGTCAGCAATTGCAAACCATGATGGAAAAGCTAGCGGCTAAACAACCTAGGCTGGTCAATCGCTCCACGCCACTGCTGCTTCACGACAACGCTAGACCACACACTGCGCAACAGACGGCTACTAAATTAGAAGAGCTTCAATTGGAAAGTCTAAGACATCCTCCGTACTCCCCGGACCTTGCTCCAACAGATTACCATTTTTTTCGAAATTTGGATAACTTCTTGCAAGGGAAAAAATTCAACTCCGATGGGGCAGTCCAAATCGCCTTCAAAGATTTTATTGATTCCCGTCCGACTGGTTTTTAGTAAAGGGATCAATGAACTACCTATAAGATGGCAAAAGTGCATAGAAAATAATGGTTCATACTTTGATTAATTAAATATATTATATTAAAAAATATTCGACTTTTTGTTCCTCCCATACAAAACGCCAATTTCATATGTAAGGACCTAATATATATCGATTATTGCATGCTAGAATATAGTGAGACATGAGTGCATTACTTAGAACTAAACCACCTTTATACCATGTTTGATGCAATAGATATATTTGAATTTGAATTTGATTTCAAATGGTGATAATAATGTTTATATAGGTATCGCACGATGGAGATCAGATTCAGAAATATAATTTTATTAAACCAGAAAGACTAAGGTACAATTACACCGTTTGCAAAACTAAGGTCAACGTGATCGAGTTCAAATTCGTAATACCTATAGTGTGACATGACAGCTCAGAAACTCTGTTTAGCGCTTGAACAACATAAATTTATGTCAATAAAATGCGCTGAACTCGTTTAAAGCGCTGAACTGAGTTTATCTTATACTTAACGCGTTCAATTGGACATAAGTAAACATTTTGCTCGATGTCATTAAAATTTCGAACCACCGATCTTCTAGCATTTATTAGCTACCTTCATAATCTTTCGGAGATGAGAATAAGATAAATCTTTCTTCATATCCTGTTGGAGAATATAAAAATATCAAGCAGCTTAAGCAATCAATCAAATTCTTTATTTCCAGACAACAAAGGTCCATAGAAAACACAAAGTTACAGACAATGTAGGTACAATAACAACAAAGAAAATAAAACGAAAATAACGAAATCTATGTTAATTTCACACAGTGGTGCAGGATAGACAGTGATACTTGTCAGATATGACCGCTTTCCATCAGCGGGCTGCAGGCTTGTTTGTCACCTTGGAGGTATAAAAAGAAGACTTTCTGGATGCTGTTGTTCAGTAAATATTTTTAAACTTATGCGATCTGAACACATCATAATTAGCATTATTTAACGTCAGGAACATAGGTAAATAAACGCGATATATTCCCTAATAATAATCCTGTTATTCAGCTTAGCAACGAAGAATTAATTTTGTCTATCATCGATCCAATCCAATACCTACTCCCATAACAAAGAATTGACCTATCAATGTATGAATTATGAGAAGTCTTGGTCCGGATGGCGTCGGCGGACTCTATTAAATGATTGCTCCAATCCTGGTGCCAAGTGTTGATGTCTGGAGAATCAACTTAGCTCATGGGGGGATTGTCTTGTTGTCTTTAGACGTTAGATTTGAGCCTCATTCAATTCTTTAGAACTGCAGCTGGTTTGGACGGACTTCAATAAAAGAAGCATATTCTATGTTCGGTTGAATGTATGTTTTTGTAGATATGTAGGTACCTAATGTATGTTTGTCGATTACACTCTGTCAATTGTGGACCGATTAGAGAATCATCCTAAGATGGTCTCATACAAATTTTGTGCCCGAGGGATTAGTATTAGTCCCGCTAAACTTAAACAATGTAAAAATTAAGAAATTTGAAGATGGCTACTAGGTACCTACTTGGTTAAAAACATAAAAAAAAATTAAGTTCTGGCTGACGCTCTTAATATTATTACGATCAAACTAGGGTTGTACCTACACCCAGCTTTTTATTCAAGAAAGTGTGTCAATCATCAATAGTCATCTCATCATAGACGATCATCAAACATGAATTGGTTTGTTAGGATCTAAATCAAGATCTTCTGGCAACGCAGTAGATTCAAAATAATTATTGCGGAACATGCTGTAGGTATATTAAAGTCTTAAAGAAACTTACATGGTATCAAGCATGCACCATTGGGTGGTTCTATCTATTTCTTATAAGTATATAGGTACCCTACGTAGATAACTAACTATATTAATATTATTAAATTGTCTACACAAAGTTTCACATATATTTATAATTTTATTGTTAAACAGTTTTTCTACAGTTAACAAATCTGCAAATAAAACGTATATTTTATTGTAATAATTACCTACAATAAAATATAAAACACAATTATTGTATTTCTAGGTAAGACGGAGCACTTTACATTCGAGGGAACTACGAGCGACGTGACGTCTATAGCTCTTTCCTTCTACTCAGGATTGTTTGCCTACAACGGATGGTAAGATTTTAAAACCGTACCTTCTTTAATTCTTAGCCTTATCTGGCTGCAGTCCTTATCGGACTGCAGCCAGATAAGGCTAATAATTGAGTAAGTACAGAGTTAAAGGCTGATAGAGGAGAGTGGAAGAAAAATACATGCAGTGCTGACCGCACCTAGCGTGGGATAAGGACGGAAGATGATGATTATCTGACTGGAGGCAAATGCTGAAGCGGCAAGCTAAATACAGGGCGCTATGGAGCTCATTGGAGGCATATATCCAGCAGTAGATCAGCATAATGATAATGATGATCTTTGTCTACAAGCCGATAGGGTGATTCTGGACTGGATCCCGAGGGGGTCTACTTTGGTGCATATTTTTTTACTTGAACTTAAAGTCAAAAGCCGGGTACTGACCGGTATTCGTACTATTCGCAGCGAGCATGATTAAGTTATGCCGTGTGTTAAAATCCGTCTCGCTCCTCGTTGCGAGCGCCGCCGCGCCGTATTATTTCCCCGTACTGACTGCACGAACGCTCGCTGTGTAACACGTTACATTACGCCGCGTAACGTAGGTCAGTACCACCTTAAAATTTATTTCGATCAAAAAAAAAATAGGTGGGTACCAGGTACTTATCTTATATTGAAAAAATTATAGAACAAAAGTCGACGGTGCGGCGGCCTCGGGGTCCAGAATCACCTAGTTTCGGCTGCATCATCTTCATCCCAGACTCAGGACCGAAGTGTTGATGAATAAACTAAACCATTGAACTATAACATAGAATACAAGAATTTATTAATAAAAATAATATTTTACACGTCCTAGTTAATTTATTAGAGAGCGCTAGAGCTAGTAAGGCCTACGCCCTGTACTCAAAGGCTTGTAATGATTTACAATTAAACCTAATTTCAGGAACTACCTGAACTTCATAATCGAAGAACTAAAGGACCCCGTGAGGAACCTTCCCCGAGCCATCGCTATCTCCTGCACTCTGGTCACCGTGGTCTACACGCTTACTAACGTCGCTTTCTACACTACGCTGTCTCCTAATGAGGCAAGCATATAACTTTTGATAATTTTTTGAGTTTAACGAAGCAAATAGCAATAGGTTTGTATAAATTTCTTTTAACCTATGACTAAAACAGAGGGTCCTACCTATTGTAGATTTGAAACGGATGAACAGATATTGTTTTGTTTAAAGTTGTGTTCTTAGCTTTGTTTGATGAAAATCAGTAAGCATTCTTATTATTGCCATGATATTTGTCTTTGTACCTGTAAATATCTAACATTCGCAGAAAGACGTCGGGGATTTCGTTTTTTTGTTAAATGTATTTTAAACTACAGGTGCTTGGTTCGGCAGCGGTCGCTGTAACGTTTGCAGAACGTCTGTTTGGCTACTTCGCTCTCTCCATACCGCTGTTTGTTGCTGCGTCTACCTTCGGAGCTGTTAACGGAGTGCTGCTGACTTCATCTCGGTTTGTCCCTTTTTTTCTTACCTTACTTAGACAACACCCATGACTTGGAATTTATGCAGATAAAGCTATGGTTATAAGAATAAACACGATTAGTATATGTTTAAAACAGTAGTGGTCTCGGTCCACGAATGGAACCTTGCGCAACAACACCACTGATTCCCAAGGATTTCCCTATTTTTATTGGTTTTTGACGTTAGTTTTTCTTTCATACAGTGCGTGTAATGAGTAGGTGTGTAGGGTACCATTAGCAAAACAATAAGTACTTTCTTTAATTTAACGTAATCATAAAAAAATTAGTGATTAACCGAATCGAAAGCCTCTGTTAGATCCAAAAATGCAACAAAATCGCTTTCTCCTGACTTAATTTATGTTATCTTCTTTTTTCATAGTTTATTCTACGCGGGAGCAGCGCAAGGCCAACTGCCCGGCATGCTGACAATGGTGACGTCACGCGCGACACCTGCGCCGGCGGTCCTTGCCGTGGCGTTTCTATCGCTGTTGTATCTCACCGTGTCGGATATCTATGCACTTATCAACTACGTGGGATTCGCTACTTGGGTATGTTTCTTGCTCATCTTTCACCTTCTTTCTCGTGTCTTTTAGATTGCTCAGGGTTATGCATTATCATCTTTATTTTCTCTTCTATCTTCTGGGACTTCTTCTATACAAACCAGTTTTAAATTTTCCCAAGGACCGTAATAATAATAATAAATGTTTATTTCGATAAGTAATAAAAATTAAACATACAGGGTTTGGAGTCCCCATTTAAGCAATATTTGCTTGTATTAGAGGACACCGCTCTTACCAGAAATATTAACTGTTTATAAGTTAGTTATGCACAAATAATATTATTTTTAAAAAGTAAGTAGGTAAGTTAGAAGTTAAATAAAGAGTTATATATTAAAACAATACAATAAAATAAGATGAACCTATGAACAAACATTCAGCTATTCGTATGTACGTTGTGTGTAGAGTATGTGAGGTAGTATGTACTATATGTTTGCGGTATGAGTTAGGTTGTCCGTTGTAGGTTGACCGTCGCGTAATTATTTTATTTGAGCAGCTTCATAACTTTCCTATCATTTATTTTGCTGAAAGGCATACAAACCTCTCATTAAAGCTGTAGCATTTATAATATTGTCGTAACTTCATTCCAGCTAAGTATCGGCGCGGCCGTGGTGTGTCTGCCGGTGCTTCGGTACACCAAACCTGACATGGAAAGGCCTATCAAAGTCAACCTGTTCTTCCCGAGTAAGTTTCCGTGTTTGTTTTAAACTAGGCTTTAAAATTGACCGCGCAGGACCGTGAGGAGTGACATAAAAGTTAGGCAGCCTGTGGGCACAGGCTGCCTAACTTTTATGTCACTCCTCACGTCCTACCTACATACCTATTTTTACCCATTGCTGGGCAGCAATGGGTAAAAATAGGTTGTGGACTTGTGGATGATGATGATTAGGTTTAGAAAATCACAATATCGCTCTTTAGAGCAAGTGCTCGAAACCGTTTATTGGTAACGAGCAGTTTGTATAGGACAACTTTTCGATGAAAGTTCAATTTTAGTCACATCTGACTGGAACTCCAAGACCGTTCTTTTCTCACAGAACTTTAACGACAACAACAAACAAACAACCAGACACAAAATCCGTGCATATCGACTCCTTAGCCCTCGCACTCCTGAGTCGTCAATTCTGGGGATAAGTATGTAATTCTTAGAAGTCTGCGATATTTGAGAATTCAACATTATACATTTTGTCAGTGTTTGGGATATTTATCAAATCCAGCCAGAGTTGTCTTCTAGGCATTTGACAAATCTTCTTGACAGCTGCATTTTAAATCAAGTACTGAATTATATTATTCTTTTTCCAGTAATCTACATAATCTGCACGATACTGGTGGTAGCGTTCCCTGCGTTCGCGTCTCCTGCTGAGACCGGAGTGGGCTGTCTGATGATCCTGACGGCTGTGCCTGTCTACATGCTGCTGCTATATCCTAAGAAGCAGTTAGGCTGCTTGCAGTCTATTACTCGTGAGTTATCCAAGTTCTATTTTTATTGGAAATGGTAAAGTGTTTGACCACCATCTCACAAAAGAAAGTGATAATGAGGCCTAAGATGGTGCACGCTCTCCCAGAAGAAGAGAAAAGTTAAGGCCAATGTGAAGTAGGCTGTGTAACTATTGGTAAAAACATTGGGTCATCGTGACGTCTCTTTATTGTATTGTTAATTTAAGAGAGAGCTAGAGCATAAGGTACAGCGCCTCTACCGTGTGGACAGGGAACTACGCAAATCCTATAGGATTTGCGTAGTTTCCTGTCCACACGTAAAAACCACCAAACCCCGTAGAAAAACGAGATGTCTCGATACTATATCGTCAAATCGAACTCTGCTCTGAATGGTCCGATCCGTTTCGAATTCTGGCAAGTGCAGTTGGTAGCGTTTGCAAACTCATGTTGTTGCTCTCAAGTTATCTGAATGAAATTAACTAGGTAGGTACTTTTAATAGATTACTTATGTAGGTACCTACCCACCTGCTTAATTTTCAAATACCTACTTACATTCAGAAGCATTTCAGAAGGAACAGTTTTTACTAATGCTATATTTGCAAAAACTTTGCTATATTTGCTCAAGAACTGTCATTTCCTACTTTTGAACAATTTACTGTGTTGTTTTTTCTGATAAGATTATTCCCATTCTGATAATAATACCTACCTACCTTTCTCTTAATCTATTCTATTATCTTTCAATAATGGTTTTCTCTTTTTACAGGATCGGCAACGCACTTAGTACAGAAGTTAACGTTAGCTACGAGGCCCAAAGTCAAGTGAACCAACTAAAAACAGGATTATTTAACGACATATCGAGCTGTTTCGATGCATGGATCATTATCTTCACACAAACTTATCTTTCGTGAGACTATTTACTTCAAGTCATTAAAATAGTGCACGATTTTTTTTATGATGTCACGATATAGGTACTGAAGCACTATCTAAAGTGTTCTGGACTACTACGAGTTCTAGAATTGACTTCTTTGTTATTAGCAATATGTGTCTGAATTCCCACTTTTCTGCCAGTGTCCAGTTCAAAACGAGTTCTAGAAAGTCTACTGTGTAAACGCCCACTCTGAAACGTTTATCGAACGTCGCGTCGTATTCTTTTTTAGGAACCGCTATGGCTATCGATATTTTGTCGACTACACCGGAATAACCCCAACTGAAGGGTAGTGGTATTGTGGTGTACCGACGCAAGCGCTGATCGGCAATCAAAATTTCATTCATCTATTTCATCATCATCCGCCTACACCCACTACTGGATATAGGCCTCCAAATATTTTTGTATCTTTACATCCTTTATACGGTCCTGCGCCAATCTCATACAGGTTCAGCCCGAGATGTTAGTAATATCGTGCCCCTATCTCGCTGGACGATCGACGCTTCAGTACCCAGTTCTTGGACGCCATGAATTTAGCCAAAGTTAAAGTTTGTGTGAAGTAAAGTAAATATAAAATCTTGTTACTGTATACATGTAATTTTTTTGGAAAACGTATTTGTACAAAAAATTAAGTAGAAAGGCAGCTACCAGAAAGTTCAGCAACGCTTTTAGAAATGCTCAACCAAAAACAATGCTTAAATACTGCAGAAAGTTTTTTTTTTATATGAGTGTTGGTTAATGAGTTAGAGGGGTAAATATGTAATAAGTCTTTATTGACAAAGAAAATTACAATTCAATATAAAAACAAATTTGAACTAGTATTTACAATTGAAACAATTAAGCTAACTGCAGACTGTTGCAAACAATCTACAGGTAGCTCAACTGATCCATATCAATACCAGTCGAAAGCGTCCTCAAGACGCTGGCTGCATTGCCTATTGCCCAGTGAAATATATATAATATATATTAAATTAAAGATGGATGAGTTATGTTTAGGTACCTTTTAGATTTTTTTAATATTCATTTTAGGTAGGTGCTTACTTGAAATGGACAATAAATAAAAATAATATTAAGATGACATCACCGACTCTGCTGGCTAGCTATTTGTACCACATTCATATAGCTTTTGTAAATCAATGTATAAAAATATTGTATAGAGGAATATTAATGATCAAGATAGATTCGCGTTGTTGTGAATTTGAAAACCAGTTGGAGGTGTTTATTGTGTAGTGTATAAATGTATGCATGCTTTATTGGTAGATAATATTATAAAATAAAGTACGCAATACATTTAATTCACCTTAGTTATCTGACAAATTGATATTATTTGTGAATTTCATTTATGGCTGTGTTTTTAAAAAAGGAACACCAAAGATGTTTTAATTAGGTAGGTACCTACTAGGCTGACTGACCGGAGTTATTTTTGTTCAGTTTAATATGTTTTTCTTTTTGTAGTAGTTTTAGTTGTGTTTCCTCACTAGACATAATTCATTTTAATAATAAATTTTTATGCTTTGTTTTTATCGATTTTACGTAGGTACCTAGATTAGTTTTGAATGAAATTTAGTTTAGTAGCACAACATTCCAATTAACTTTTAGTGCATTTATTTTGCTCATGTAAGTACAAAGAACTTGACATTTATTTTTACTTACTAGGTAAGTGAAGTTTTTTAATAATAATATTCTTTGTTTCGTCTAAGCAAGCAGGTTTAATTATTTCCATGTTTATTATTACCTAAATGTTCTTGTAGCTGTTATTTTAATAGTGTGAATTAATCGTTGTACCAATGATATCTACAATCATCATCATCATCAACCTATCTTAGTCCATTGCTGGACATAGGCCTCCCCAATGATATCTACTAAATTGACTTAAAATGTTAATAAATAATCTAAATGTGTCGATATTTCTGTTACGCTTCCTGCGATGTCATAAAGGAGGCAATATGACAATAAATACCTAACTTATTGAAAATGAACTATTTTATTTGTTTTTTTACTTCGTTTGGTAAAATGAGTAGGTATTTTAATCTATAACGTAATTTTTATTTATTGTGAGTGTACTAATTTGTATACCTACATATATTATATTTGATTTTTGTAACTGGGACAGTACGTGGGCACCAATAACCAGAGGAGATTTGGTGCAGTTTCTTTTGAAACATCAGCTCCTCTTTGGAGAAAAACATTTTGGCATTAAAATATTTTGGTCAAGTGTGAGTAGCGAAAAAAAAAGGTTTAACCAATTTGATTCATTTTAAGGAATGAATCAAATTGGTTAAACCTTTTTTCATGCTAATCGACTCAGTCTCTTGTAAGGATCATTTTATTCCGATAGGATGAAAAAAATCTGAGCAGCAGAAGTCTTTAATCAAATGTTTTTACATACATTTTCATAGTAAGGAATTTGGTACAAAACCGGTCCTAAAGCTATCGCAATAAATGTTCGATATATAAATAAATAAATAAATAATACTGGACAATCCACACAGCATCATCTAGCCCCAAGCTAAGCAGAGCTTGTGTTATGGGTATTAGATTGGTATTAGATGACTGATATGCTTAATATAATACATACATACATTGATATTATACATAGAATACACCCAAACACCCGGAACAAATATTCACAGATCGTACAAACGTTTGTCCCACGGCGGGAATCGAACACGCAACCTCCTGCGTCGCAGGCGAACCTTCTCGCCCGCCGCGATCGGTCGTCGATATGGCCCCCATGTTGCTGTATGTACGAGCACGTTTCAAAACACTTTTAGTGCCCTCAGACAACCGTGGGTGGTAAATCTTGCTGAGGTGAAAATGGACTGCGTCTTTTAATTCTTGAACGGTATTGTACCGAGTTTCGTAAATACGTCCCATATGTAGCCCCATAAAAAAAGTCCATCGGCGTCATGTCGGGTGAACGTGGTGGCCATATAATTGGACCAAATATGCCCATGCAACGGTCAGGAAAATGCTTATCTAATACTGTTTACTCGCTGTACTATTAAGAGGTGCACCATCCTGTTGGTAGATGACATTACTCAAATCGCTTCAGAGAATGGTAGGTATTATCCACTTCTTCCACAGCCAGATTCAATATATTTTGATACTTTTCACTAATATTTAATGTTCCATGGTAGATCTAAACAGCAATGATTTTATAATGTAGTATCGCACACCTTGGTTAAGGGTCTGTGTAGTTCATTAATGTGCAATTGGGGTCTACTATGATGTTTGTTGGAGGAATTTTGCTTTGTCCTGTTGTATGAGAATACATTTTATTAAATTTGACTAACTTCCGTGCTATCTATAGTATGGGTCCCAGAGAATCCCTGCGTGATAAATTCAAAGAAATAAACATAATGACAGTACCATGTCAATAGAGGTATATTTATGAAAAGCTATTGTACACTCATAGAAATATCAATCGGTTCCCTAAAAATAGCGATGTACATAATTTGAATACAAGGAATAAACATAAACTCGCTGTGCCCACAACTAGACTACACAAAATTAAAGTATCTTTTAAAGGGCAATGTATACGCTTCTACAACAAAACTCCTAGTGAGTTGCAAAAATTATCAGTAAATAAATTCAAACAAATTGTCAAAACCTTCCTGTGTAAAAAGGCCTACTATAAAATATCAGACTATCTAGAGGATAAAAAAGCGTGGGACGGAATTTGCTCCAACTCGAAAAATAACAACTAACAGGCTAAAGGTTTCTTCGTCGCTTCTTTACTTTAGTCTACGTACCGAAGCGACTGAAATCAAAAATATCACTTTATTTCCGTGTCAGTGTTTAATTATTAAGAATTTGACCTTTTCTAAGTATACATTTATTGTATTTATGGAAATAAAGAGTTTTTGACTTTGACTTTGACTCCGCTGCTCTGATTTTTTTCATCCGTTACAATAAAAGAATAAAGAAATAAAGAGTCGATTGGCATCAAAAAATTTTTTACCAATTTGATTAATTTTAAGGCGCTACTCACGCTTGGGCAAAAATTTTTTTATGCCAAAATGTTCCAAAAAGGAGCATATGTTTAAAAAAAAACTGCACCTGTATCTCCTCTGGTTATGGGTGCCCCCGTACTGTCCCAGTTAAAAAAACACTATACCTACTGCAGTTTGGTTATGTGGGGGTGTCGAGGAGAAGCTTCGACGACCTACTAAACGAACCCCCCGGGGTGGGTGGCCTGGCCGGCCTTTATGCGAGAATGGCGTTGGGTACCTACTACAATTGACCGCGCCGCCGCACCGCCAGGCCCATTTTGCATCGCCAAAATTTTGTACGACTCGGGGGCGTTACAATGTAAATCTACCTCAACCTACCCAGTTTTAGTTTTAAAATCATTAGGTAAGTACCGTTTCTTCTGCGATCATATTTCATAGAATACCGCGCCACCATGTTTTCGTGAAAACTTAGAAAAATAGTTTTTCCAGCGGCGCGGCGGGGCGCGGCGTCTCGTCGCCCCGGTACGTTATAATTATAATGGCAACACGTAGCGTGACTTGACTTCTTTGCCACTTTTCTGCCAGTGTCCATGAAAATCATCATGCATCCTCTAAAAAGTTGTTTCTGTAGGTACTCAGAGATCTATAGGACCGTCCAACTTGTATTAATGTCCTTATTGTAATATTGTCAGCTGTCATGTGTCAACTTGGATTCAGATTTTTTTATGTCAAATTTTGCGACTGTCTTGTCAGACAGTGTTTACTTTTTCATTTTCACGTGGAAATAAAACCGCAATTATTTTTAGAATATTCCTTTCCTTTTCTTGAATGAAACTGCGAAAATGGTGAAATTCGGTAAAAATAAGCTGAAAGCACTTAACAAGCTAGCAAAAAAACAAAATGCAGTTTCCAATATCGAAACAAATAAAGTGGTGAAAAAGAAATTGAACACTGACAAAAAAGTATCATTTCAAAGAGAAGTTTTGCTTCGAAAAGTAGCTGAGAGTCCGCTCGTTAAGAAAGTTTCTGCCGAAGAAGTAATTCTAGACGAACTAACAAAAAAATCAGAAAAAAAACCCAAGAGAAGCCAGAATCCAAAACCGAAACCGAAAAAAGTTAAACCTGTCGAAAAGCAGAAGAAGCGTCAGAAAACACAAATAAGTGACACGAAGATGCTTATAAATCTGATGAAGAAAAAATTATAGCAGATTATAGGCTGAGTGAGACACTTGTGTCGAGACTATCTACGGGTGTCAATAGAAAATAAGATACCTAGTTCATGTCTGAACTTTTATTACTGTGTAAATAATAACTAAAAATATAAATTTTCCTTTAATTTCCCATGTTTAATTCCACCGATGAACTTCGATTCACTTAGTCAAGGTATTCAACTATCAATATTAATGGGGGGAACAAAACTTCAAACAACAACAGAGTCAATAAAACTTGTTATGAGCTGAAGGCAGAGTTCATTTAAGTGGGACAATGGTAGGGCATGCACCCGGTTCTGAAATATCCAGGTATACCTGGGTCATTCCAGGTAAGTGTGGAACCAGTTCCAAAAGCAAAAAAACCACCTTCCCTGTTAAAAAAAAAATTGTAAATATCTGCCCAAATTTGGTCTATGTTACTAAAGCCTTTTCGAAACCCAGCTTGTTTGGGAGGCTGGAGTCATCAAACCTTCGAGAAGAATGATTGGTGATAACTCTCTAAAACAGTTAATAGAAATTGCTCAGCAGTGAGATGAGTCTATAGTTCTTACTTGTTTCTGGGCTGGTTTCCGCAACTAGACCACAGGTGGGCCCTTTTTGCAGTCAGTTAGGGGGCTGCTAATCTAACCACCCGATGTCGCCAGGAAAGCCAGCAGCTCGCTGACGCCGGTGCATGCCTCCCTAGGCGCCCTCGGTGTCCCGATGTAGTGTAGTCTTTGAGACGCTAAGCTATCGCACTCTACAAGCACGTGCGCGGCCGTCTCCTCTGCGTTCATGAACCCTCTGCATAGGGGGCCGTCCGTGATACACAGATTAAATAGAAGTTTGTTAAGCATGCAATGTCCTGTGACAATACCGAACGATTAGCCGGAGTTTGCCCCGTTTCAGATTGAGATGTTTTCGGGAGAATCTCGGGTTTAAAGCCGGGAAGGCCTCCTTCGACTGCCTACAGTCCGGAATACTTGCCCAGTAGTCTTGTCTATAGTTCCTTAGATAGGATTTGTCACCCTTAAGGTACAGTACCGCCATGCGCCACTCTTGTTCCACGCCTCATCCCTCAAGAATGACGAAGTTGAACAGCCTCTGAATGACTTTAAGTACCTGCTGGTTCCCCCGGTTCTAAAGGCATACCTACCGAAACCGGGTATGGTTCTGCACGCTCTAGAAATCTAGACAATGCATACTCTCATTGGTGGAGATAGTACAGTCAGCAACAAAAGTATATTATTTACTAATGGATGTGAAAATTACAATCTATTTCAGTCATAGTTTTGTAAAATGTATGGTGGCACTCTGAATTTTACTTATTATTAAAAAAAACCCTACTAGTTCCGCGGTTACAGGAGATTTAAAAATATGAAACGTTTGGCGACTATTATTGCTGACTGTACCTTGCCATCCCCACTATATCCAGGCTCACTACCAAGCTACCTACCTACTAGTTAGTACCCAAAAGAAGACCTAAGAAGACCCTCAAATTAAAATCATTTGCAAGATATCAGTCAGTTTAATCGCAATCAAATTTTAATAAAGATTCGAGTAATGGTGGTAGAATGATCCAATCAACTGAACCACAGAATGAAAGAAACTTCGGTGGTACAGTTAACTGGAGCACCAAAAAAAAAAACGGTTGTCCTGTCCACTGTACCAGCTGAACAATGACGGGCAAGGACCAGCTGAACAGACCACGGGCAAGGACCAGCTGAACAGACCACGGGCAAGGAGCGTTATTACGAAATTTTCTACCCTAAACCCTATCACCAATGTATTCCCTTCGCCATACCTTGATCTGGCTCATAAAATATGCTATGGGAGCCGACCAAACAAATATCATTACTGCATAATGTATCAGCTTCTCCTGTAAACAGTAAAATGGAATGGTTTACTTAATTGAATCGAAATAACTATTTGATACCTATCAGTCCTAGTCTATATATTTTTATGTAACTAAACCCAATTTTGTCACCATATTATTATGTACCTATTATAAATTCGAAAGTAACTCTGTCTGTTACCCTTAACTAAACTAAAACGGATCTTATTGAAATTTGGCATAGAGATATATGGTATAGGTACCGGAGACAGACTAGGCTTTCTATCTCGGAAAAGAGCGTGCGAAGCCACCAGCGCGGGCACCAGCTAGTAGGTATGTAATAGAAAACAGATAGCAGTACCTACTCAGGTAGGTACAGGCTGTACAAATATATATCTGGAAGTCCAAGTACCAGTCCCAGTAGGTACCTACAATTATTTGCATATATTTATGTACCTACCTACCAACATTTTGTCCCATGGGAATCGAACCCGCAGCTTAGTATCATTTTATACAGGCAGATAGTAACCATATTACGCCGTAATTAAATAAATAAATAATGCTGGACAATCCACACAGCATCATCTAGCCCCAAGCTAAGCTGAGCTTGTGTTATGGGTACTAGATGACTGATAAACTTAATACAATACATAACATAGATAAATATTTTTTATTATATATAGAAAATACCCGGAACAAATATTTGCAGATCGTACAAACATTTGTCCCATGGCGGGAATCGAACCCGCAACCTTCTGCGTCGGAGGCGGACCTTCGCCCGCCGCGCCACATCGGTCATTAATTTATTTATTAAATTCAAATCAATTTTTTTATCCAGCCCAGCCATCAGCCATGCATCACTAAGATCTCAACAGGAATATATTAAACTTACTCCAAAGGAAACCCTGACTCTCGGAGGGGTACAGACACACAAGGTCATTTGTGCAGAGTTCCTCTTATGCTGAACCATCGGTAAAGCCCGATGGACGATCGCTCTGCGTAGAGCTCCCAAGCTTTTCACTAACATTTTGGAGTTCAGCGATGCTTGGATATACCTATTTTTGTATGTAATTTCTCGATTTTAAAAAATACGAGGTAAATAGCTTTGCGCTGTTGCAATTATTTTGATTGCAAAGTTTGAGTGACAGGTTTTTGAACAAAAATAAGGTTCTTTTTTTAAATTCGAAACGAGGTTACAAAAAAAACCTAGCTATACTTTTATGCCCTAAAATAAAAACACGGTACTAAGTTTATACATCTTTATAGCTATAATTTAAAAAGTTCACTTAAAAGTTTTCACTAGATCCGCTTAAATCTAAAATTCCTTCGACCTTATTCCGCGTAAAATTGCCCCAATTCTGGGCATCACCGTTATCAGATTTTCATATTTGTTACGTTACATTTATTAGATTCGTTTAGAGAAATCATTAAATCGGTGAAGACAGAATTGGACAGTTTTACGCGGAGCGGCTCTAGGACACCATTTTAACCCCCTGACTGCAAATTCCTATGAAAGACGAGAAACATAACAGATTTTTATAAAGTCCCTTTGTTTATGCCCATGTTAGTCGCTAGAATAAAACGATGTTACTAAAATACAGGTACCTACTTTTAGAAGGTTCCGTCTTATGGTAGTAGGTACATAATAGTAAAAAACATAAATAAAGCCGGGTTGCAAAACCCGCCTTTATTTTTGTGCCTTTATAAGTTTAGTCATAAGTATTTTACAGCTATCAACAATACAAAATGCTTTAAAAATACCTAAATAAACATCACAAACAACTGAAAAAATTGTTACAATGATTCTGCTCACTGCTTCGCGCGCGAAACCAATTCATATATTTATTGAGCCCATTTTACAGCCTGTTGTGTTAACCGGCTTATACTTACTATACTTAAAGTAGTCATGATTTTAAATCTGAAAAATTTTACAAGACAGTAAAACTTTTCAGTGATCAAGCGCACAGATGCCTGTATCTGTGGCCCAGCGTAAAATGTTAGTCGGATCATGTTCTACGAGCAGGTAATATACATTTCATCTGGATCTGTTCAGTAAGTTTTGAAGATCTTAATCATGTAATAAACATGCTAACATCTTCGCCAATTTTCGCTTTCTCATTTTAAGTAGGATTTTATTCATATTTACGATAACGGAATTTAGGACCCATTATTTTAGGAAGGGCATATTCATTATTAGGCAGTCTCTCAATCGTAGACAGCTCAAAGGCTTGCAGATTCCTATACAACTCTCCCTCTTTCACACCCAGTACAAATGCACATTCCTTCAAAACAAAGGCAAAACTTTTGGGCATCTCATCGTATAGATGTTTTTCGAATCTTCGACCATAAGTTCCAAGTTCGTGTAGTGGGAGAAATTTAAACCAATATCTAAACTTTTTCACCTTTTTGTTTAGATATGGACTCAAAGTCGCTTTTTCTTGCTGCGATAACTTCTTCCTAAGCGTTTGGAGTTCTTGTAATACACTAAGGGGCATTTCATCTTCGGAATCCGGTCTTTCAAGCTTTTTCCTTTCCTCTGTCCAGGTTAGCAGTGATGGATCTTTGGCGTCTTTTGCCATTTTCTTGTCTATTATTTTCGTAAGCTCCGGATCGAGCTCGATTTCACCCTCGCCTACGGTTTCCATTGTTTCTAAATACAGTTGGTCGGCATCGTAGATTTTTTCGTCAAAATGTGGGTTTACTTCAGGTAGTAATTCTTTTGCATGTGTTTCCCCGTCACTCTCTTCGCTAAATAGCCTTTGTTCGTCTGATGCATTCTCTTTTTCTTTTTGCAAATCAGTTACTTCTTTAGGATCGTCGTTTACATCGCTATAATTGCTTATATTGTCAACCTCCATAGCATTTGTTTCTAAATTCTCATCGGTAGTCTGTTGTGGTTCTTGTGAGGATGTGTTGGCTTCATTCTCTTTTAGAGCGTTCTGGATAGCCGTGGTAACACTATGGGTTAATTTGTTTAAAATATCTTCTCGCGCTGCATTGTGGTAATCAGCAATAATGTCTGTCAGAAGGCCTCTTCTTGATTTTTCTAGTGCGAAATCTCTTATCTGTTGGTTCCGCACTCTTCGGGTTTTATGATCGGCTCCAACAGAAAACATGCCCATTTCTTTCCTCGCTCCATTTACAGCACGTGGCCTAGGGTTATATTCGGCTGGCAAAGGAAGTTTATGCTTTTTACACATGTGCATTATTAATTCTTTTATTGCTTTGGCTCTGTCAAACGTTTTCTCGTTAAAATTAACTGAGTCTAAGCTTGAACATTGACTAACAGAATAATTTTCTTTGTTACCCACACTTTGATTTCGTGGAACATCTTGAAAACTATCGTAAACTGCGTCCGGTGCATCGCACGCAAATGTATTTTCATACTCCATTTCAGTATTAGGTTCTAATATTTCGTCTTTTATGTGTGGTTTAAAATCATCATCAAATATATTCACTCCTTCAGTTTCCTCTCTGATTTCATCAATCACTAAATTTTTGTTCATTTCTTTTAATTTGGTTATTTCACTTTCGTCCAACTTCCTTGATTCAAAAACCTTCGTTTGGTCAACATTTACAATGCTGTATGACAAAGATGAATCGGTAAAAGAATGTTCACTAATAAAATCTGGAAACTTAGAGTTGCTTGCAATGCTGTCACTTAATTTCTTTAGCATATCTTTTTCAGCTGCATTGAGTTTAGATTCTACAACATCGTTGTAATCTTCAAACTGTATGCGAGATGAAAATGAACTATTCGCCATTGAAATTTCACTTATTGAATGCGACTTTGACTCAAAGCCGTCTTTAAATTCAGCTATTTCATTATTTTTGTTTAAAGATTCGTCTACGCCATTTATGAATTTAGCTTCTTCAACTAACATATTATCACTTTTATTTGTATCTTCTACACTGATTTCGCCGTTTTCAACCAACTTATTTTTGGTGACATATTTAATAAGAGCTTCGTCATCACTATCTAGTTCATCTACTTCTACCACATGTTCTGATGTGGGAGGTTTTGTTGTTAACCAGTTGGGATTATCACAATCTCTTACATACACCATGCGGTGATTTAGTTTCACTACTTTTCTATTCAGAGATTTATTTGATACATGCTTGTTGCTGCTTTTAATACCTTTGACCAGATTTCTCTTTGTTGTGGAATGCGGGTGAACAAGATTCCAATCTGTGGTAGCATATTTGAGTGAATAAGAAGAAAAATCTTCACTCAATCTCAGTTTAACTTCAGTGTCTTTTAAATGTTGGATAATAACCTGTGTATAATCATGCAAGGGGGTTACAGTGTGCATGAATTCACTTCTGGGAATCAGATCTGTCTCAACCTCTCCCCCTTTGATCCTGTTAATAAGATCATGTGTCATTTCATCTTTAAGATTCTTATTATGCTCTGTATCAATCACGTCCATGTGGTGCTCTAAAGCTATATAATCATCTGTGTCCCAAGAAGTTTTATTGGCCAATCGGTGTACATAGTACCTTAGCATTATTTGTCTAAATTGATAGAATGTGACCCATTCTCGGAAAGAGAACAATCTGTCTGTGGGCGGGGATTCGCCATAGACAAAGTGTGACTTTACTCTCCCCTGTGCCTTATTTATTGCTTCAACAGCCCCCGATAATTTGACCTCATAGAAACCATCAAGGCCTAGACACAGCTTCAAGGCCCAAAGTATGTAAGTCATAACTTGAAGCTCGTAATACGGCATTTTGTAAACGAGAAGATCCTTAGCATTTACGTCTAGATTGGTAGGTTTGTAGTGCATTAGGGATAGAACCAATGGTGACAAGTCTTTGGGCAGACAGAGTTCTTTTAAATAATTGTCAGTTAACAACCTTAGGTCTGGTACTACAGGGTTCCCGAGATCTAGCCTCTTGAATAATGTCATGGCTAGTATACGAATTCTATTGACTTTAAAATTAGCCAAACCTCTTTTAACATGTCTTCTCAGCTTCTCTGGTTTAATTTCGGGCGGTATGATCTTATGTATTCTGTATGGAACAGATAATATTCCATCCTTGAATAGTTTTATTAGATGTGTAAGAGTGATAGCACTCCTGTCCAAATTAAGTCCAATGTAGATGAGTGTTACTAGTAAAGTGAATGAGAATTTCTTTAAGAATCTGTCCCTCAAACTGTCCAAGTGTTTGTACATCTCTTCTTGGGGTAAATCTACATCTGAATCTTCTTCTTCGTTATCTGTTTCTGGAGAAGGGGTGCATTCTTCATAGTAAAGTCTGTAAAAGTCAAAAGGCAAATTAACTAGTGTGAAATGAAGGTGGAGATGTAAGCCAAATTATAAGTTACTAGCTTATGCCTCTGGCTTCACACGTATTTTCGTGGGAAAAAGTATCCTGTGTCCTGTCCTAGGGTACAACCTTTCTCCTTGCTAAACAATTTGTTGTAGAATGTACAAACAAATACAAAATTCATTTATTTCCATTATAAAAAAAACTTATATAGGTAGTTATATACATATACAGTAGAGCCTCGATAATCCGTACTCAGGCTAATCCGAACGTCGCTATAATCCGAACTGCATACCCCACCCCACTTCCTCGCCTTCGCCTCGCTGCTATGTTGTTTATTAATTAGTCTGCAGTTACGACTGCCACGTTGCGCGTCCATTCCACGTTTTTCTGCTCTGTACTCGTGCGCGGCGTGTTTTTTGAGGTTATAAAGATGGTTCCAACACCAAAACGCAAACATAAAACATTGACTATAGCCGAAAAGTGCACCATACTAGACAGTTTAAAGGACGGAGTGTCGGCAACTTCTCTTGCTTGTAAGTATGGCGTTGGAAAATCAACAATTACAGACCTCAAGAAAAATGAGCAAAAATTGAGATCTTTTATAGCTAAAACTGAGAAAGGACCAGGGTTCAGAAAAACTCTAAAATTACCAGAGAATCCAGTGCTAGAAGAAGCACTGTTCACATGGTTTTTAGAACAAAGACGACGCCACATTCCATTGTCTGGTGAGGTCGTAATGGAAAAAGCGAGATTCTTCCATAAAAAACTAACAGGTTCGGATTTTTCTGCAAGTAGAGGATGGCTTGATAATTTTAAAAAACGTCATGGCATACGTCAGCTGAAAGTGTCAGGTGAGAAAGTCTCTAGCAATACGGAAGCTGTTCAACCATTCCAAGAAAAATTCCTAAACGAGATAAAAGAAAAGAACCTTTGCCCTGAACAAATTTACAATGCCGACGAATCAGGATTGTTTTGGAAGGTTCTGCCGGACAAAACTTTAGCCTCTTCTGCTGAAACTAGCGCTCCTGGGTCGAAAGTGTCTAAAGAGCGAATAACTTTTATGCCTTGCGCAAACTCTACAGGGAATCACAAATTACCATTGCTAGTTGTGGGGAAGGCAAAAAAGCCAAGATCTTTTGGATCTGTAAAATTACCAGTGCATTATGAAGGGCAGAGGCGTGCTTGGGTAACCAGAGATATTTTTCTCGAGTGGTTTAGAGGCCATTTTGTTCCTGAAGTCAAACGCCATTTAAAAAAAATGGGACTGCCACAAAAAGCATTGCTACTCTTAGACAATGCCCCTGGACATCCAAATGCTGAAGATTTGACAACAGAAGACGGCAACTTCTCTGTACTGTACATGCCTCCAAATTGTACGCCTTTGATCCAACCTATGGATCAAAACGTAATCCAAAATGTCAAGATAAATTACAAAAAGAAACTCCTGATTCAAATGTTCGTGCAGCAAGAAGCCGATGAGGCTTTAACCTTGCATGATGTTATAAAAAGCGTCACAATTAAAGACGCCATTTTTTCGCTAGCGCAATGTTGGGATCATGTATCATCGTCTCTTATCGAAAAATCTTGGAAGCCTCTTTGGCCTGAATAAATAAATTCAACAGAAGATAGATCAGAAGAAAATGATGACTTCGACGTAGAAGACGATCTCCCGCTCAGTCTTTTACGTAATCGTGGTTATACAGAAGAAACCATTTCCACTTTCTTGTCTATGAGTGAAGAGGAGAATTGCACAGATCCTATAACTGATGATGAGATCATAACCCAAATAACGCAAGAGAATGACGAGTCTTTAGCTGAAGATTATTTTGCTTCAAATGTCAAGAAAATTACTCATTCACAAGCCATATCATCTTTGAACACTTGCTTGGAGTGGGCTGAAGAAAATGACCTGTCCTTATCGGAAAAGATGATGCTACGTAACTTGAGGGACAAAGCTTTTTTCTGGTCCATCAACAGGACTCGCCAAACTAAAATAGATCAGTTTATGACTAAATAGACAATTTACACCTTACGTATTTTATGGTACCTAATTATGTATTATGTAAATGTACGGTAAGCAACGAGCCGGGCTTTTTATTTGCATTACGACTGTAGTCCTTACGCTGCTTGTAATAAGAGCGTTCCCAAGGTCAATATGTAAAGCCCAGCTCGTTGCTTACTGTACCTCTTAAACTATGTATATAATTAAACACTATTTTAAGAATAAAAATGTTTTTTTTTCTCCTTACATACTATAATCCGAACGCTTCGTGAGTCCGAACAGGGGTTAGTTTTTGCTAGTTCGGATTATCAAGACTCTACTGTAGTTTACTGGTGGTAAAGATACGGACATTTTATGAATATGTTTATTTGGCCACAAACAGGTACGTACAGGTTTGACAAGAATTAATAAGTAGGTACATTAACAAACATAGACACAAATAGATAAGATCGGCGATAAGGCCGCCGATTGTGCCACATTAGATATAATTAGTATTAAGTTCTTGTTATATAAGTGTATTGATGGCGCAATAAAGTTATAATCTATCTATCTATCTATAGAAGCAGAGAGTAGGTAGTGGTCCCTAGGTTCAAAAACTGTATCGCGGGAGGCCGAATTACAAACAGAACTACAGTAAAACCCGTATATGACGATTTCACAGGGACCCAACCAAAAACGCGTCTCAAGCGAGAAAGCGTATTATGCGGGATACATATATACATAGATACTCAAGCCCGTATCCCATTGGGGTAGGCAGACACTACAGAATGCCACTTGCCACGCGGATAGAATAGAATTTTATGCGGGATAGGGAAAATAAAATGTACTATTGTTATGTTCTAATTTCGTAGATATAATTGTAAAAGTACATTTGTACATTACATTACATACATGTATGTAATGTAATGTACAAATGTACTTACATTATATCTACGAAATAAGAACATAATAATAGTACGTTTTATTTTCCCACGAACGAATGTATTAAATTCACGGTAGGGCTGGTCCACCCGTTCAAAGTCGCTCAGCGATCTATGGAAAGAGCTATGCTCGGAGTTTCTCTGAAGGATAGGATTCGTAACGAATACATCCGACAGAGAACCAAAGTTATCGACATAGCTCAGAGAATTAGCAAGCTGAAGTGGCAGTGGGCTGGCCATATCTCGCGAAGAAATGACAACCGCTGGGGGTAAACGTGTTCTCGAGTGGAGACCGCGACTCGGCAAACGTAGTATAGGACGCCCTCCGGCCAGGTGGGATGACGATCTGCGAAATACTGCAGGCAGATGCTGGATGCGGCAAGCTGAGGACAGGGCGCTATGGCGCTCATTGGGGGAGGCCTATGTCCAGCAGTGGACTAAGTTAGGTAGGATGATGATATTATAATTACGTTATTTAAAGTAGGTAATCACTTATTTTAGTTTGACAGAAAGATTTTGATGCATTAGTAATTACAAGATTTTCATATTTAACTTTTGCAGTGCATCTTCGATGCACATGTGGCGCGTGTATTAAACAGGATGACGATCGTATTAAGCACTAAGAAATGTATGAAAACATGTCTCAAGTTGCAGGGACTGGTGTTAAGTGGCGTATTATACGAGAAATCGTATTAAGCGTGATCATATTAACCGGATTCTACTGTACTTATATTCAAGACTGTAATAAACAGGGTAGCAGTTTACTCTTTCAAACCTTCTCCTTCACACCACGGAAGAGAACACGATAGAAGTTCACAGTAGTTTAACAATTAAGATTTCTAGATAGATAGTAATTTGAAGTTCTGTTCAGCAGTCCAGTTGTAAAAAGGAAAGGGACAGAGAAACAAAATATGTACGTAAGGAAGTACCGGAAAACCAATTATTTATCACACTTACCCAATTTCTTCATTCTTCAAATAATGCTTCAGGTATCGACTCCACACCCAGAGCAGCTTGTTTTTGAAGCTGGGATCGGCTCCATGCTCCAGCAGCTCGTCCGCTGTGCCTTTGAGGAGGAAGTTGAACCCGTGCCATTTGTACCAAGTCTCCGGCACTGAAATAGTGAAAACAAAACTTTTTTACTTTAATTTTATCTACA
Organism: Eupithecia inturbata; assembly: GCA_963662085.1. NCBI lineage: Eukaryota > Metazoa > Arthropoda > Insecta > Lepidoptera > Geometridae > Eupithecia > Eupithecia inturbata. Next base: position 9,388,119 of record OY759198.1, read on the forward strand.
GTTACATCATCATCTGTCTTTATGCAGTTACCATTACACTTCTCATTTAGAAGTAAAAGCTTTCTAAATTCTAAGTTGCGGAACTGAGATCTGCACTGACATCTCACATGGGAGTGTATTGTGCATTGTCCCTGTGCCTTCATCATCATCATCATGAACCTATATTAGTCTACTGCTGGACATAGGCCTCTCTTAGCGCCCTATTACCCCTGGGGTTCTTCGCGAGATATGGCGGCCCACTGCCACTTCAGCTTGGACAGGAGGTCTCCAGCAGGGTTTCTCTGGGACCCATACTACCCCAAACTCGATGTAGAATGTTTGTAAACAAACCAACCATACTTCACCTAACATTCTCTCTGTTGCCGCGTCTTTTTATAAGTAATTTACATTACTTGTCGATTTGAGATCCTTCCTTCAATAAATATTGCTTACAATTTTAACAGAAACTTGACGCCAAACAAGTGAATTTTAGTTTTTTGTGTTGTGGTTTGTGTACAAACGTTCTACATCGAGTTTGGCTAGGGTATAGTAGTAAACAAGCATGCTTTTTTAGTAGCATGTGTATTCCAGGCTTCACCCACCTTGAATCTTGTAGGCCCTATAGTAAGTATTTATGCTGTTTTCTATTAAGTTTATTATTACTAGAAAAAGTTTACAAAGTACAGTAGAATGTCGTAACGGCAGGATTTTATAAGTATGTACCAGGTCTTTTTATTTATTTATTAAATAGGACATTCAAAATGAGATCACACAACGCAAGTCAAGTTAGTAACAATTATGTAACATGGTTCTCAAATCTATTTGTCTATTTATTAAAGGATGTCTCAGCGTGCACTTTAACAGATTAGCAACAAATAACAATGTTTTTCTTTTGACTGGACGGATAAAATAGCTAAGTACAAAAATAAAAGGAAAGGTTAACTTTAAAGTAGGTAGTAACTTTGGGGTACGTTACACAAGGAAGATTAGTACAGGTTAGGTAGTTTGTTTACAAACATAAACGTCAGTAAAAAATTCACTTACTTTCCTTCTCTTTTTCTTTTATTTTGTGCACTTTCGTTTTAGTTCCTAATATCAACTCGCCACCGGTTTCCATTATTTCTACGATTGTTTCTTGAAAAGTTTTATCTTGAGTTCCACATTCTGCACAGAAATAAAATCCGTCGTGCAAGTTCACTTGCGTGGACCCGCAAAGTTCACAAGGTTTTTGGGAATCCATTTTATAGGAATTGCGTTTTTCTATTGAAACAAACCAATAGGTCGATTTTTTAGAAGAAACACAACTTTTTCTGTTTCAAGTTTATTGTACATGCTTTGATTGCGTTTGAGTTGAGATTGCGTTTTGCAAAAAGTGCGGGAGACAGAAAGAGCGAGCGAGAGAGGTTATGCTTCAACTTCAACTTCTTTTTAATTTGGCGCCGCTTGCTTTTCGCTACGACTCTGCCAGTGTCTGTGTCGGAGTGTCGTAAACTTCGAAGAATATGATCAGTATAGGTACTTGAATTGAGGTTATGCTGGAAGTTGGTCGATTGACAGCGGAACAAGCAAACAAAAAATTTGCGTGATTTTTTCAGTTTTTAGTTATTTACAAAGAAAATTCATTTGGTTTAGTTAGAATTAACTTATTTAGTTTCCAAATTCTTTATTTTTTTATTTTAGTAGGTACCTAGGTACTATTTTAATATATATATAGTTTATCCCGTGACCGCTCGTGTCCGTGTCCGTCATGGACATGGACGGGAGTAGTCCCGTCCCCCCCATCCCCCCGGAACCCCCTGATCCTAGGGATTCAAAAGGGACCAAGAGAAGGATTGAGGCTGACTCCTGCAGGTCGATGGCTGATAGCCAGGCCGCCGTCCCTGCGAAAAAATCTACCGCCAACCTTACGGTACCGTCTTTACAGACAGTATACACTCACCCATCCATTGTGGTGGGCGCTAATAATCTGTCCTATTCCGAATCTGATAAAGGCCCATTTATCGTCAATGTTTCCCGTGTGGAGCCGGAGCCTGCTGCGGGCACTACCATTAAGGCCATACAATTCGGTAAGTTTTTAGCAAACAATGAAATTAAGGGTATATGTACAGAAGGTGTGAAGCAGGTAGGTCGGAACAAAATATCAGTGATATTTAAAACCTTTGAGGCTGCTAACAGCTTCCTTGAATCCTCAATTCTCCCAATGTCGAAGATGGTCGCATCGATCCCAACCTACAACGTTACACGCATGGGACTGGTTCGCCAGGTCCCTACTGACCTACCTATGCAGGAGTTCGTAGAGGACACGGTCGTTCCCACTGGATGCGGAATAATATTAAAAGCCCGACGCTTAAACCGAAAAGTTTTGGATGAAGGCAAAGCTACATGGATTCCAACTCAAACAGTTGTTGTAACATTTAAAGGTCAGTCCCTACCACCCAGAATATTCCTATACTATAACTCCTTGCCAGTAGAATTATACGCCTACCCCACGATCCAGTGTCACTCATGCTGCAGGTATGGTCACACGAAAATGCAATGCAGATCACATCCACGGTGTTTCAGGTGTTCTAAAGAACACCCTGGAGACAGCTGCGACATTCCTGAGGTGGAAGCCTTTTGTCTGCACTGTTCAGGGCGGCATTTTGCTACCAGCAAAGTTTGCCCGGAGCAAGTGAGGCAACGTTCCATCAAGGCTGTTATGGCGCAAAATTGTATTTCTTATGAGGAGGCTTCTACCCGATTCCCAAGAGTTTCACGCCCTTATACCGAAGTTGCTCAAGACCAATTATTCTCCCAAGACCTTTTCTCCCAATCTCCCCCACAATCCTCTCGAAGACCTGTCCCACAACCTACGCGATCGTATGTTAAAACTGTTTACGCCTCCCCAAAACCTTCTTTCTCACCAGTTAGGACCTACGATAAGGTCGCCCATAGAGATATTGTTTCTACGCCGACCTCTTTGGAGCCTAATGGTTGTGCACTCAACCAACCTTCCCAAAATAATAACATGTTAGAAACTCTTTTAAATTTAATCATAAACATAATTGTTACGAATTCACTTCCTTTACCGAACAACGTTGCTTCAAAATTGTCACAACTTATATCCATAACCTCCCAGAATGAATCTTCTGACTGTTCTGCAATGGAACTGTCAAAGCATACGAGCCAAACGTCATGAACTCACACACTTAATTAATACATATAGCCCGTCAGTAATTGCCGTCTCGGAGACATGGTTGAAGCCTGGTTCCCATTTCCGGATATCAGGGTTCTCTTGTCTTAGAGCGGACAGAGCTGACGGGCATGCCGGGAGCGCTCTATTAGTACGGCGTTCCCTTTCCTTCTCTCAAATCACCCTACCGTCCCTCCCCGTTGACATCAACGCCGTTGGTGTCAAGTCCTTTGGTATATCTTTTATATCTGTATATATTCCTCATCCCAACTCCACTATGATTTCGGATATCCTTCTTCTCTTCTCTTCCGTTCCTTCTCCTAAGGTAATCATGGGAGATTTTAATGGGCATAACACTGTCTGGGGTCACAGTCACTCTGATTTGTTTGGTCTTTCCCTTCTAGAAATTATTGATGAAGCTAACCTCTGCATTCTTAATGATGGGTCACCTACCCGCAGGGTTCTTCCCAATCAAAATCCTAAAAGCGCTATTGATCTCTCCCTCTGTTCCTTATCACTTGTTCCTGATATTTTGTGGCAAGTCTTATCTCACACATTTGGTAGCGACCACTTTCCTATAGTTCTCTCCATTAATAACTCTAATAGCGTCACTCCACTTCGTAACCCCATTCCATGTTCAAAATATATCACTACTCATGCTGACTGGTCATCTTACTCATCTTCGCTGGATTCTAGTTTGGAATCTTTTTCTATATCTGAAGATTCCCCTGCTTCTTCCTATAGTGAATTTGTCGACTGTATCATTGCATGTGCAGACCGCCATGTCCCCATAAAAAAGGCCTCCCGTGATTTTAAGGTTTCCACCCCATGGTGGGATTCAGAATGCACAGCGGCGATTGCTGAGCGTAAGTCGGCTGAGAACGCTTATTGTCGTTCTATGACCATGGAAAATTATTTGAGTTATCAAAAATCAGCGGCAAAATTTAGAAAGTTGTGTTTTAAAAAGAAAAAGCAAGGCTGGATAAGCTTTTGTGAAAGCCTATCTCCTAGATCTCCTTCATCACTTGTATGGAGGCAAATAAGGCGCTTTAGAGGGTCTTGTGCAATTGATAATCTGACAGCTAATGATCCCTCTTCTTGGTTGGAGGCCTTTTCAGATAAACTTGCTCCCCCTTCTGCCCCTTCTTTGAATTCTATTCCATCCCCCCCTTCTTTTCTTCCTTCCACTAACGGCTTAGACGCCGCTTTTTCTTTTAGTGAACTGACTCTTGCTCTTGACGGACTGACAGACTCTTCCCCTGGCATAGATAAAATCCCTTATTCTTTTCTTGTTAAAGCTTCCACCGAATCTAAACAGGTATACCTGTCTCTAGTTAACAAATTTTTTGATATTGGTGTTATACCGGATCAGTGGAAGTCCCAAATTATTGTACCTATCCTCAAACCTGGCAAAGATCCCTCGGATCCATCCAGTCGTAGGCCCATAGCGTTGTCGTCAGTTATGGCCAAAGTGGCGGAACAGATGGTCAATCGCCGCCTACAATGGTGGTCTGAAAATGGATCTATCCTCTCTAAAACTCAGTTTGGTTTTAGAAAAGGCATGGGAACTCTAGATAACCTTAGTTTATTAATTTCAGATATACATATAGCTTTCAAAGAAAAAAAATACCTCGTAGCTATATTCCTCGACATTGCTGCTGCGTATGATAGCGTCCAACTTCCGCTACTTATGAGGAAGCTTCATCAACTTGGTGTTCCCGAGAAGCTGGTCCGATTTATTGGTAACCTTCTATTGGAAAGATCAGTGGTCATTAAATCTTGCCATGGGCTCCTTCCACCTAGGTTAGTCTGGAAGGGTTTACCTCAGGGCTCTGTCTTAAGTCCTCTACTATATAGCCTTTATACATATGATCTTGACCAGACTGTTGATTCTTTCTGTAATGTATTACAATATGCTGATGACCTAACTCTCTACATATCATCTTCTTCCCTTGATGAGGCAAGTACCCGAATCAATTCAGCTCTATCATACCTCAATGACTGGCTTATAGATCATGGTCTGTCTCTGTCTGCGGCAAAAAGTTCTGCTGTCATCTTCACTAAAAAACGAATAGTCCCGCCTGTAAATATTTTTATTAATGGTGACACTGTCCCTATAGCCAGTCATGCAAAATTTTTAGGCATAACGTTGGACTCTAAAATGACGGGTTTTCAACATTTTATTTCAATTGCCCAAAAATGTGAAAAAAATACAAATATACTCCGGTCTCTATCCGGTGTGTGGTGGGGCTCTCACCCATACACCCAGAAATTGTTATATAATGCGATAGTAAGGAGTCATTTTGATTATGGCTCCTTCCTTCTTAGCATGTGCAACAAAGTAGGTTTTGACAAAATTGACAAAATCCAATATAAATGTTTACGTATAATAATTGGTGCCATGAAGTCTTCGCCTATAAATGCTATGCAGGTTGAGTGTGGCGAACCTCCATTATTTTTGCGCCGACAATTTCTTTCCGATAGATTTTTATTCAAACTAGCTCAAAACTCTAATCACCCTCTTCTCCCAAAACTAAACCATCTTCTTAGTTTATTCCGATATACTGAGAAAATTCCCTGTCTACTCCGTAGCTTCAAAAAATTTTCAGAAGTTCCATATCCTGTTATGCAGTTTCCAACTAACCCTTTATATTCCACTCCTTATGATGCCCTGGTTTTCCGCCCACAGGTTTTATTGCATTTTGGTATATTTAAGAATTCTGTTGATGCGAGAGGAATATTTAATTCGGAAGTTGATACAAAATTTTGTGGGTGGCACTCTATTTTTACTGACGCGTCTAAGTTATCAACAGATAGTGAGGTTGGTGCAGCGGTTTGGATGCCTTTTACAAATATTACGCTAAGTTTTAAATGCCCTTCCTACTCGTCGGTTTTTACTGGTGAGGCTGTTGCTATATTACAAGCTATTCTGTTTGTTAAATCTCATAAATTAAACAAATCTATAATTTTCTCTGATTCTAGAAGTTGCCTCCAATCAATTATTTCTAATCCTTTTGGAGACATATCACGATTCCCTCTGGTTCTTCAAATTCGTCAGGCCCTTTATGAGTGCAATAATCTCTGCATTGATGTAGTTCTTGCCTGGGTCCCAGGTCATTCTGGAATTCCAGGTAATGAATCTGCTGATTCTTGTGCGAAAGCAGCGGTGCAGTTAGGTTCGCTTGAGCATTTCCATTCATTCTGCCACGACTTATGCCTCCTTCCTAAAACTTATCTCCAGAAATCTTGGACAGACCTCTGGAATGCCTCAAAACTTGTTAAAGGCAAGTATTATGCCGATGTCCAGCCGGACATCCCTCGATCTCCGTGGTTTTTTAAGTTTCGAAAATTTAATAAAACTACCACCTCGACAATTTGCAGGCTAAGGCTAGGTCATTCTTGCACTCCTGTCTTCCTGGCGAGACTTCGGATCAGGGACCATTCCTTATGTGAGTGTGGCTTAGATGAAGGTCACGTGGACCACATTTTTTTCAGTTGCCCTATTGTTTCTATTTCTTTATACGATTCCCTTCCCCCTGAAGTCCCCCTTCCAACTTCTATGAAATGTATTTTATCTCTATGCTTTTCCCCTAAAATTAACTATGCCATTTGTAAATTTGTATATAATAATGATATAAAGTTGTAATTAGTAGTTGTAGTAGCTCCTTTGTGTTTATTTATTGTAAATTTAATTATTTTGCAGTTTTGAGTTATTGTAGCACTGTTTCCTTTTGTTCTGTTTTGTAGTTATTAGGTGTTTTTTTTTGTTTGGTATGAATGTTTTTCTTTTATAAATACTAATAAGTTTTTAATGTACCTTATTAAAAAGTGCAATCCATAAAGCTTGTGATGCTGTCATGAGACGGACATTGGCGAAATTGCGACAACCCAGTCGCAGAAGCCATCTGACAAGAAGAAGAAGAAGAAGAAGAGGTTATGCTGATTGATCTTGTCAGTTCCGTTATGTCAAAGTTCTACATTCTAAACAGAAACGAACGTTTTGTTTAGAATGTAGAACTGAGTACAATAATCGAGAGCGTCATTGAGAAAATTATTTTTTATACTAGCAGCCCCAATGTGACATGTCTTAATTGCCAAGTTCTACAAAATGTTTCTATTTCGGTAGAAAATTTCTAAAATATCATCATCAACATTTCCAGCTGATATCTAGCCACTTTGGCTGCCAACTGTTTCAGTTTAGTAAGTACCTAATTCTGCATGGTACATTCCCATGCAGAAGAGAAGGTACCTACGCTTAAATTTTTCAACATTTAATTAGGCATTATTAGTCAGTCACAAGAGAACGAACGTTCAAAATAAGTCAGTCACTAGAGAACGATCTGTTCTCGGAACGTAACTCAGTTGGGGCGCTAAAACCATTACGCATATTTATGCCTGTGACGCAGGAGGTTGCGGATTCAATTCCCGCCTTGGGACAAATGTTAGTTCGATCTGCAAATATCTGTTTCAGATGATCTGGGTATTGTCTATGCATAATAAATTGTATATAATTTATTGTATTTATCAATTATCTAGCACCCATACAAGACATATCATATCAAATCATTTATTTGTTGAATACATTACCTTATGTAGGTACATGTCAGATCTTATAACTAGAGTGATGTCAAAAGTATTCAACCCGCAAGCAGGTGTACAAATTTTAAATATTGGCGATTCAAATGGTTAAAATATTCAATTATAAAAATAATCAAGGATAATACAATAGACAATAAATAAATCAACACAAGGCTAGCCCTATGCTAAGCAGACTTAGCTTAGGGCTAGATGATGTTGTGTGGATTGTCCAGCATTATTTTTATTTTTAATTATGCTACGGGGCACCAGCATGGTGGCCTCAAGACACGACCAAAAGATTTCACGGATGTTATGTCAAGTAATTTTCAGCGTTAGCCATCAAATCATAAAATTCGTAATCGTAAATAACCCCATTGACATGACGACATGTCTGACAAGACATGTAGTAGATTTTAGTAGAATTTCTCAACAAAACCTGGCAGCCGGAACTGCACATAAAAAATTGGTAATTTGTAGCTTAGCGTATTGCTGTCCATCATCAATAAATCGCGTAATTCGGGCGTGTTCTCCATTTACGACATTACTGAAAGAAACCATTACTTTTTCCCCGTTAATCGTGCTAAAACGCTATCACCAGCCACCTTAGCGTCCCTGTAGTGTTCCCGTAGGCACCACACCCTTGAGCCGAAGCTTGTAGTTTGATACGTGTTTATCGCCAAGGGCGGTATTTTTGGGTGTTCTAGTCGAGAGAATATCGTTGTTTAGTGCTCGGTGTAGTGTTATGAGTTCAAGTTTGCGAGTTCACTAGTGTATATTGTGCGGTAAAGACGTAGATTGATGGGAAGTGCCGTGACAAGCTCGGCGGCGATCCTGCCGCGCCGGCGAAGCTACTCTTTGCGGAGGGTCTGTTATAAAATCAGCCACACTGGAACTGATGGAATTAGAGAATATCGTCGCGAACACTGTCTACCTGAAAGCCAGAGAAGGTGAGTAACCGGGCAGGGGTACTTAGCTGTTTTATTAGTTGGAGGAGAATACATTAACCTTTGGCCAGCTGAATGCTGATGAGGACCTTAAACATAACTCGCTTTTCTACCTATTTTCTAAGTTTTATCTTTTGTTTGTAGATTTGTTGGAAGTTCTTCAGAACTGTTGAATAGATACAGCTCAAAAAAGTTAGTGAAAATAAGTTCTGAGAGCAGACCGTACTAAATCCTGTAATAAGTGAAGCTGCAGTCTGAATATTACTTTTCATTATCCTTATTTTTATCCTTCTATGTTTTACGATTAAACTATGTGAGTACATGTTTTTCTGTTCTGTTTTTCTCTATCTTGGTGTGCAATAAAGAGTATTTGTATTGTATTGTACATATGCACTGAGACCACATTAATACATTGACAAATTTGTTGTTAAATTATGCACTCAGTAATTTCACTCCAACCGTTGAGGATGGAATTACATCAGAGCTTTTCAAAGCCGGAGGAGCCCCTGTAATACAGGAGCTACTGAACCTCTTTTAACACCATCCTTCGCAGTGGGAGAACTCCTAAGACATGTAGCGGGAGTTTGGTGGAGCTCTTTTTTAAGAAGGGAGATAAATTAAATTAATTTATTGATTCAGATAACACAAAGATCCATAGATTAGAGTAGGTAGTTTAAGTCACACAGTTTCATATAAACAAAAAGGTACACAAAAAAATTTATTTGTTTGGCACAAGGGTTGATCAGGCTTGACATCCAGTGCCTTTGCAGTTTACTGCAATGTCTGTCAGCCAGAACCCCTATCAGACAGTTGGTGCTGCCCAGCATCCTGCGTTTTACAGATATTATTTTATTACAAATCACAGTGTTATAGTCCTTTACGTGTGCATCAGCAAACATGCCCGCCGCACTACAGTATCTGGGCAGCCCCACCATTGCACTGATGGACGCCTTGGTGTAAGTAACCCACAGGCCGCTGGTGTAAAAAGATTGACAGTAGGATTTAAATAAAGAGACTAACATCTACTGGACAATGAGCGAACCTGCGGATCAGCATGTTTCCTCGTACCGCCAGCGCCCGACAATCCCTTTCTATGTCACAATTATCACGTAGATCAGCAGTGACACAATGTCCTAAATATTTAAACTTTCTTACCCTAACCAGTTTGCAACCACCCAGGCAGACGGGGGGAATGTCGTTAGGAAGGCGACCACTTGTAGCGAAGACCATAACCTCGCTCTTCTTGTTGTTATATTTGAGCCCGAGGCGTTAGGCGGATCACGAATGGTCTTGACAGGAGACTTGTCGAGTTCCAGCCACCGGAACAGGCCGGGTTCCGAGGAGGACATGGCACCATAGACCACATTCACACAGTAAGGCAGATTATACAGAAATCCGAAGAGTATAAACAGCCCCTGTGTCTCGCTTTTGTGGACTATGACAAGGCCTTCGACTCCTAACCTAACCTAACGACGAAACCTGAGTTGTTCTGGGATCCTTACTGCGTTGCCAAGTACACTACCGTTATATCGAGGTGCTGAGATGTCTCTACGAGGCCGCCACCATGAGTGTCCAAGTACAGGGCCAGTTGTCTAAACCCATCCAATTGCGCAGAGGACTGAGACAGGGGGACGTCATACCCTGAAACTGTTCACGAGCGCTTTGGAAGATATTTTTAAGACTCTGGATTTGAAAAGGAAGGGCATTAACATAAACGGCGATTACATCTCGCACCTACGATTCGCTGATGACATAGTCTTAATGGCGGAGTCGCTAAAGGAGCTGAACCGGATGCTGGATGGCCTAGCCACAGCCTCGAGATGCATCGGACTTGGCATGAATTTGGATAAAACCAAAGTCATGATCAATGGCCACATTGATCCAGGACCGGTCGTCGTACATGGTCACCTTCTCGAAATTGTTTCCAAGTACACTTACCTCGGGCAGATTCTGCAGTTAGGTAAGAACAATTTCAAGAAGGAGGCCAAGAGGAGGGTTCAGCTAGGTTGGGTAGCTTTCGGGAAACTACGTCGAGTCTTCTCGTCATCCACACCGCGATGGTTGAAAACGAAAGTTTTCAACCAGTGCGTCCTACCCGTTATGACCTACGGAGCTGAGACATGGACACTCGCAGTAGGGCTGGTCCACCAGTTCAAAGTCACTCAGTGAGCTATGGAAAGAGATATGCTCGGAGATTCTCTGAAGGATAGGATTCCTTACCAATACATCCGATAGAGAACTTAAGTTATTAACATAGCTCAAAGAATTAGCAAGCTGAAGTTGTGGTGTTTTCGAGTAGAGACCGCGTCTCGACAAACGTAGCGTAGGACGCTCTCCGGTCAGGTAGGATGACGATCTGCGAAAGACTACAGGCAGATGCTGCATGCGTCAAGCTGAAGACAGGGCGCTATGACGCTCATTAGTGGAGGCCTATGTCCAGCAGTGGACTAAGATAGGTTGATGATGATGAAAGAAATTACGGCGGACGGAGAAATGCATGTAGTCTCGGCTCCTGGTGTTACACAAAGTGGGCCAGTCTGAAAACCAGCACTGTTCTGTACCTATCCTGGTGCAGAACAGCATAAAGCTGAGACTGACCCTTTTGGGTTCACTGCGGGCAGCGCAGGAACGTGTGAGTAGCCTCCGCCCAGGGTAGGCGGTGACAGCCTACTAACAAGTAATAACGATTAGGGCTTGTGCACTGGTTGTAGGTAGGTAGGTCTATTTTTGGTATAGTTTTTTTATTTGTGGTTGTTTTAATTATTTTTTTCCTTATGTATACCTAAATACTGTTTTTGTTGATTTTTTGTTTTCCTGTGCTGTTTGTGTGTGAATTTAATAAAAAATCTATCTATCTATCATGTCAAAAGTGTCAAGGTTGAAATCAATCAATCTTTCTGTCAGAGTTTCATTCATTCTACCATTCCAATGGTATCGTCGCAGAAACTATAACAATGCATTGTCATAGTAAAGCAATTGGTTAGCATAATTCGGCCCCTGAATTTTTACGTAGTATCTAAGTACAGTCTCACAAGAGATTTGACGTGTAAGACTTCTGAGAACGTAGATAGTCTAGAATCACTTTTTCTATGTTCTGCAAGGAATACAACTAACGGAATATACAAATATATTAACATTATAAAATTTGCCAATCGTAAACGATTTTCTATTACAAATGTGAATCTCAGTTGTGAAACGAATAACCTTAGGAAATGCTAAAATAGTGAAAACAAAATTACGTGATACTTTTATTTTATAAAGAGAATTAGTAGGTATTCCGCGCAACAAAAACCTATGGAATTTCTATAGGTACGGGCGAGCGGCTTCGCCTGTCCCTATAGACATTTCTATAGGTACGGGCGAGCGGCTTCGCCTGTCCCTATAGACATTTCATAGGTAGGTTTTCATTGGTAGGGCACAACTTATTGTTGTTAAAACTTCTTATTATCTTACAATCTTGATCTTGATAACATATAAGCCAGAAAATTCTGTTCAAATAGATAAAAATGATAACATCACTTTGTACTAGAACCGCATAACTACTGCCCGATTAATATCAAAGTCAATAAGTGTGATTTCTTATACTGTAATGCTCAGTTTCATTCATTCATTTATTTCTCATAGAATGTGTCTATGACATTCTATATATATATTATATTAGATGGTACTAGGTACCTGAACAGGAGAGGGGCAGGGGGTCGTAGGCAGGTAATAAGCGTAAGACAATGCGACGTATGTACCTAGCCGTGCAGATGCAGGGCTAGAGTAACCATAATTACACGAAAATATGAGCCGCGAGATAAATAATGTTTGCCTAATAATGTCAATTACTACAAATAATTATTTGAACTTACCGGACTCACTGAGATATAGTACTACGTACTAGAGAAGCTATTCCAAACAAAAAACGTATCGCAACTTGCTGGATGACGGATGACAGCGGGGGCCTGCGTGCGGCGAGCGCTGCAGCGCTAAAACATTACTAAGTCGTCTTACCAAACTATTGAAACATTCAGCGCTAGATCGCCTATAGAGTATAGTTTTGACTTGACGCTTGATACGATTTGTTCAACCCTATAGATTTTACACCGCGCAGAGGTGACACAGTTTTTGTTCCTACAAAAATTCGTAAGAATTCATTCTCTATTTTAAAAAAAGTAACCAAAAAGTAGAAAAGTAAAAGAAAATGAATTGTTATGCGTTTAAAATAAGTTTATAATAGTTCAAAATCAATTTAAACAAGAAATCAAATAATGTATTTTTGCAGTATCGAAATGCGCATGTCGTCATATTTTCTGAACTTATTTCATTGTTGTTGAAAGGGAAAAACATGAAATAAAATTTCAATAATTTGATTGTTGTGTTTGTAAGTTTTTTAAGTTTTGCGAGACGAATAGAAATCCCTAGGGAATAAAAAAATTATTGGACCACCTCAGGAGCATCCTATATACAACTATAAAAAAACTCCGCCATCCATCAATCACATATTTTTTCCTACAACCGGTTTTTAAATGGAACATCTGCATGTTTTGTTTAGTCTATGAATATAATGGCGTACATATTTATGAAAAAATTGTTTCTATCTGTTGTGGTATTACGATATTATTACCTATTTATTCACATAATACAACAAATAATTTTACTTACTTGACTACTGAATTATTACTTCTCGTTATTTACGTCCAGGTTCACATTTAGACTTGGATTTTCGTATTATTATCGCGGCTCCATACGCTCCCAGGCTGCATGAATGTCGAAGCCACACTGAAGTAAGGTGTACGGATTGCAGTACAGTTCAGTCTGACAAAGTGAGTGTTCGGAATGCGCAATCTAGTGCGTAGTATAGCGATGTCCGGATTTCAAAGCTTAAATCCGGATAAAATGACTGATTAATCCGGATAATGCCTAATTAATCCGGATAATTCGGAGTTCGGATATTTCGGATTGCAATCTAACTCGCGCTAGTCTAACACTTATCTAGTATATATAGTAATCTAACACTTTTTATTTGCGTATCAGCATTACCATAACAGCCGGGCACTTCAGCCAGCGTCTTGGGGACGCTTCCGACCGGTATTAATATGAACCATCAGTTGAGCTACCTGTAGATTGTTTGCAACAGTCTGCAGTTAGCTCTATTGTTTAAATTGTAAATACTAGATCTAATCTGTTTCTATTATTCGATTGTATTTTTTTTGTTAATAAAGTTTAGATTTTTGATTTAGGAATTGCACTGAACTGTAAAAACATTATAAAATAATAAATAGGTAGGTATGTATGATACAAATAAACACGATGCCCAAAATATAAATAAGTTTTACAACTAAACTTTTACGTTTGTAATATAAATTATTTTCGTTCAATGCTACTCCATACCTTCAGAGTAAAATTCTCGGAAGCAAACAAGAAACGAAACAAAACAATGAAGCTCGCAAGGCAATAACGAGAAAATATACTTTATTTGTTGCGTCTTAAGGTTGATTTCACAAAAGATGTTATTTAACCTTTCATTCATTAAGTCTTTTCATTTCTAAGTGACATGAGTAATTTATTGCTTTGCTCGCTTTTTGTGACGAATGGTCGTAAGTATGCGATCATATTTTGAAGATTTGTAACTTTATTACTAGGTGCCATGGTTGGAATTAGGCTGAACTTTAACTGTTTTAAAACGTTTGTCTCAGTTCGTTAGTAAACAAATGTAGCTGTATAAGTATATATTCACGCGGACAGCTTTTAGCTTTGATTTTGTATGTGACCCTTCATCTTGATATAATTGGTCGAAGGATTTAATGATAAATTATTTATTTATTATTTACATTACAATACAAGTCACTAAGTAGACATCATTAGATCCTCTAACCTTTATTTTAAATATTTGTAGGTTTCCTAAAGATTCCCGTCAGAGAGAAATGGATAGATGCAACAGGTAGAGTTAGGTGGATGTCAACCAAATCGAGTACGATATGCTCTGAATATTTTTTGGAATAGTTATAAGTAATATAGTTAACTAATATAGTTATAAGACCTGACATTGTAAAATAATTATGTATTCTTGCAAATAAATGATTGATTGATTCATTGAAGTCGATTTTATAATATCTAATAAAGGATGTAGATATACGAAACCTACAGCGCTTCCAGCACTAAAAATCGTTAAGTTTTGTAATCAAGTAAGCCACCATGTTTGATTTTTATCAATTTCAATCATCATCATCAGCCTATGTTAGTCACTGTTGGACATAGGCCTCCCCTAATGAGCGCCATAGCGCCCTGTCTTCAGCTTGACGCATGCAGCATCTGCCTGTAGTCTTTCGCAGGTCGTCATCCCACCTAGCCGGAGGGCATCCTATTCTATGTTTGCCGAGTGTAGTAGTCTCTACTCAAGAACACGTTTACCCCAGCGTATGTCGGTTCTTCGCGAGATATACAACGCACCTACATGTTATATGTATACTTGTATGAGGATACTATTAATAAATAAATAAACTCCCAACAAGGCTTTCTTTTTGGGTATTGAACAAAATATCGGGTATCTATCGATATCGATAATGTAATTCAATGTGCTACCTGGTGCAGCCTTGGTCGAGTAGCAGTCGGTGGTCGACTTATCACGCGAATGTCAATCATATGCCTAACGCAATTAAATTTATAATTGCGACAACTGAGAATACCGCCATCTATGGTCAAGTAGTGGAATTGACTAGTCAATCGAATGTTTGGTGAATATACACCGTAAATACGTTCTGCTGCTAAACTAAAATAAATCTTATCTGTAAAAGTCAAGGTTTATTTCGAAATCTGTGACGTTGGTTAGTTTTGACTAAACTTAAAACTACATATCAAATGAATTGTTTCTTTGGTAATGCGTTATATGATTATCGGTTTATTTGTGCGAGTTTGGCGACAACGGTGCCTTTAGTAATTTTGTTGCATATCATTTCCACTGTTCTTTCTGTTCAGTGTTTTACCCCAACACAAATCTCTTTATGTTGTAAATTTATTTATCATAAGTCCATCTGTGTATCTATATCATATATCCTAAGCGAAGGAACCGATTTTAGAGTTTCGTAGTCCACAAGGAACTCTTATAGTTTCGCCACATCCGTCTGACTGTGTCCGCGGCTTAGCTTAGCAGAGACTAGAAGTACCTACTAGAAAGCTGTTATTTGGAATGGTTAAAAACAATAATCACGCCGACAACGTAGTAAAATAAAATCCTGTTAAAATATAACTATTTGATTGATTGATATCCTCTACTCACAAAATAATTATTAAATAAAGTTTACCTCTAAAATATTAATGTAGATGAAAGTAATATTAAATAAACCGCCAAGTGCGAGTCGACTCGCACACGAATGGTTCCGTACCGTAAAAATCGGGCAACTTTTTCAAAGAACATCAAATTTTCACTGTTTCGGTGACCCCTTTGAATTTTCAACTTTATTTTATTTTTAGTATTTGTTATTATTACCGTTGAAGTGTTTACTAATTATAGAAAGTTTCATGTGTCTACCTATTGTAGTTCAAGAGATACAGCCTTGACAAATTAAGAACAAAAATAGCCAAAAAAACACGTTTGTTGTATGGGAGCCCCCATTAATTTTGATATTTATTTTATTTTTATTATTTGTTGTTATAGGTAAGAGAAATACACATCTGAAAATTCATGCCACGTGCCAGACGGACGGACGGACAGCGGAGGCATAGTAATAGGTTTCCGTTCTGTTCTGACCCTTCGGGTACGGAACCCTAAATAAGCAATAATGTTGATGATCTTAAATTCTAGACTCTAATTGACTTTGGCTTACTAATCTTTTTATGAAATTTTGTTTTATCTGTACTTATATTCTAAATTCGAAAGTAACTCTGACTGTCTTTCTGTTACACCTTTTCACGCATAAACGGCTGAACGGATTTCAATGAAATTTGGCAGGGAGGTAAATGATATCCCGGGGACGGACATAGGCCTCTCAAAAAGCCTCGGGCAGCAGCTGGTAATGTTATAAAAACTCCCAGAACAGCTAGAACACTGTTTTTGTGGTCTCTCCATTAATGTCACTGGTTTAGGTAATGGCTGGCAATAAATTATTATCTAACACACATATTAATTTATGTATTTCCTTAAATAAACATTCAAGTATTAATGAGTGTACTATTACACAATGACATGCAGGCCGCATTAGGACTTTACATTGAGCAATTATTCTTAGATTAACTATAATAAGCATATAGTAGGTTATTCAGGAATTCTGGATCAATAATATTTGATTTAATAAAATTCCAAAAAAAATATTCGATTCCAACAAAATAAAATAGTATAAATTCAGGAGTTTTGGACCTAGTTTAGCTTAGCATGAACTTCGTGAATTGATTGTACTTAATTGTATTTTTTTTTCCAGTTTTTATTAGCTTGGCTCAAAGGTGTTCAAGTTCTTAATATGTAACAAATAGGGTTACATGTCAAATACACAGAATACTAAATTAATATTTTAGAAGTTTTTACTTGTAAAATATTGATTCAATGGTGTCGATTCTATTGTTTTAGAATTAGCTAAATTTAGGATTTAAGAATGTCAAATAGACAAAAGCTGTGTTTCAAAAATTAGACTGGCAGGTTTAATATTAGGATGACAGATCGTGATCGTGAGATTACATGTCAAATACACAGAATACTAAATTAATATTTTAGAAGTTTTTACTTGTAAAATATTGATTCAATATTGTATTTACAATATGAAATAATAATAAAAAATATATATTTACATTATGTTCTAAAAATTTAATAGTATTGTATAAATTTAAATTTAAATGTAAGTTGTCGGACTTAATCCAAGTATCTAAACATTGGTAGTCTTCAAACACAAACTAGGTTCGTAGTTAACCCGCTTACATTCATAATACCAAAACATTCGTTTTACGAAGTTTTAACGGTATAAGTGGAAATAGAAACTTAGTTTGTAGGAACTTTGTAAATATGTATTCAAGCGCTGCTTACTTTGACGCTAGCTAGACACTGTGTGTGTCCAATATTATTATTTTTTTGTCAGCCTATCTCACCAATGCTGGAAAGCCAATTAAGGTAAATGAACTAATGCTTGACACTTTAAGGAAACATAATCTTTAGATGAAAAAAAATATTATATTTATCAAACAAAACAACCACAGCCTTTTGTTTATGAATAAAATGAATCTTAAAAAATTATATTTCGTAACTAAAAGTCCAATAATCAACATGTTTTCTATTATTATTATTGTTTTTTTTTAATATTGTCATAAGTACTAATAGTTGACACCATAAAAAAATTAAATTACCATCAGTAGACAGTCAATTGCACTAATAGTTGACATTATTAATGAAAGTATTTATACATTTATTAACCATAAAAACATGTTCTAATGTTGTAACTCTAACAGTTATCCATCAACCTCTAGGGCACTATCAAATTTGTACTTAATTCTATTACCCGTTATAACCATTTTTGGTACATCGAGGACTTTAATTATTTGAGATTCAGCTATAACACTGATATCTTTTTCATTTTCTTTGAATAAAGTTTTAGACTCGTCACATGCTACCATAGCCATAACTTCAATGTCTGTTTTAGTTACCTTTTGAAGAATACAAACATATTTATAGTTAATATCTCTTTTTTCCAGGAAACTTGACAATAACATAGTCACTTTGCTTAATTCTACTCTCTTCCTTATTTCTTTCTTCTTCATTTTCCTTTTCTATTCCAATTCTAATCTCTTCCTCATTTCTTTCTTTTTCATTTTCCGTATCAATGCTTTCATCAGAAATATCATCCGCGCTATCTCCAGATTCTAACCATTCTTCTTCCGTACTTGAGTTGTATTCAGTCTTCTTAGATTTCTTTTTTACAATATTTCTACTTTTATTAGATAACTTCTTATCAGTCTTAAGTTTTCGTGCTTTTTCAGTCTCGTCTTTCTTCTTTTTTCTTTCCTCAACTCATTTTTTTTCTCTTCCTCCAATTCAGTTTTCTTTTTCTCTTTGTTTTCATAGTATCGTTGCCATTCCAAAGATGATACAACAGAAGGCACTTTTTCTTTCTTTCTTTCTTCTTTTATCAGTCTGAAACAATAGAACCAATAGTTGACATCATGTATACCCCAATAATAGACACCATGTCTACCTTTAGTTAGAGTGCTCCGAAATTGTTGATATTTCTACAGTAGTATTTTAATTGGAAATTGTGATCAAAATCGTACTAAAATAACCTTAATAATTAAATATCTGATAACACCAATGGATGACACGCCTGTCATCTTTTAGGTTTTCAGTATTTTTTGGAACTAATAGAAGACATGCCATAATTTGTTAGAAAAATATTAGCAAAAACAAGAGGAAAACGTTTGTCATCATTCTCAATTAATATTGATACCTGCACATACAATTATAAAATATAAAGTTCTAATAAATATTGGTTCAAAACTTACCTTCAAAATTACAGCTCCCTTATCATAAACAATAAGAAATCGCGGAACGCGTGCTCACCTATTCACATTATTCACAACAACTGACGCCATTTTGTAATTTGGTTCGAAAACTGTTTGAATGTTTTTGTAAAAGATTCATAGGTGAAGCAAGGACTCCAATGACATTAAAATTTGAGTCATATCACTAAAAAAATTCTTAAAAGAAGAAGGTTTTCTGGTAGGTGTCTTCTTTTAGTTCACTGTCGAGCATTAGTTCCTTTACCTTATTTATTTATTTAATTCTGTCTGCATGTTTTTAGAACACCCGCTTTCTTTAGAAGAGCAAAAGAGTACTCTTTTAGTCTTCTTATTATTATCGAATATTAATCTGCAGCAGGTGAACAATCTCCAGCGGTATTGCGCACTAATTCAAATAACACCCTGTATGTATAGCCCTTTACTAATTAGTTTCTCTAGCCCCAAATAAGCAGAATTAGTGTTATGGGTATATACGATTAGTTAGTACCCATAACAGATGACCAACAGGTAAAATCTTTTAGAGCCCAACTGTAAGTTAGCAAGGCATGATTTGATTTACAATTAAAATGCTACTGTGATGGCTTGGTAATAATTCATGAGAGCGGTTGCCTAGGTGCCCTGTGGAGCTGATAGAAAATACCTGCGGTTTTACTTACATACCTACATGAAAATTATAAACTTTAACGGTATATTCGCCATGGACTTTTTGAAGCGAGTCCTGCACGTCATTATCACGACTAAAGATTAACGTTAAAATCAACTACACACCTTATGAAGAAATCCTGGTTCCAGGAACCAAATAATTAGTACTTAGTAATAATAACCTACAAATTAAAACATGAAGTCCTTTCAATAGAACGCAGGAATCCTAAGATCTCGACCAAATTATATGCAAAACAGTTCACTTTCATGTTTTTTTTTTTATCAAGGAACCAAAGGAAAAATGTAGAATTTTATGTAATTCGCGTTTTTTACCACGGTTATCCCGCAAGTACTGATATAATAAATAAATAAATAATGCTGGACAATCCACACAGCATCATCTAGCCCCAAGCTAAGCAGAGCTTGTGTTATGGGTACTAGATGACTGATATACTTAATACAATATATAACATAGATAGATATTTTTTATTATATATAGAAAATACCCAGAACACCCGGAACAAATATTTGCAGATCGTACAAACATTTGTCCCAAGGCGGGAATCGAACCCGCAACCTTCTGCGTCGCAGGCGGACCTTCGCCCGCCGCGCCAAATCAATCGTCGGTGATATCTAGGCCTAGTTTGACAAAAAACCCCGTTGGTTTCCCCCCCTTAATAGAATACCAATGTGTATATCTAAGCCCCTAGGTGCCAACTCTTCAGAATCAATCTAAAGAAGTTCCTTGACAATCGCTTGTTTAAAATTATGCCTCGCACATCACACTGATTGTCGTATTGTCTTGCCACAGTTGCCAGCACTGTATTCACCCAGATAAATAGGTATTCTGTTTAAAAACTTAATAGAGAGAGACAGAATGAAAGAGATATATACATATTTGTTTGTAACAATATC
The DNA here is from genome assembly GCA_963662085.1 of Eupithecia inturbata. Lineage (NCBI taxonomy): Eukaryota > Metazoa > Arthropoda > Insecta > Lepidoptera > Geometridae > Eupithecia > Eupithecia inturbata. The sequence continues at coordinate 9,408,828 of OY759198.1, forward strand.
AAAGGGATAAAACAAGATACCTACACATATACCTACTATAAAGTACATCTACATAAAGTTGTAACAGCAAGAGAATAATTGAAATTTATAAAAAACCGGATTCGCTTTTTCACTTTTTTCTGCCAAATACAAGGCAAAGCCCTACAAAATGTAGTTAAGACCTCAGACGAGATCAGACGAGTATTTTGATACCTATCTCATTTATCAAAATCGCTTTAGTCGTTTTGATGCTTGCAGGTAATAAAGAGTGTCCGCCAACTACATGGAAATACTTGAAAAACAGGTAAACGGCAATGGCCTTTAATTACAATCAAATAATAAAAACAAGTTAGAACTAGTATTTACAATTGAAACAATTGAGACAAAACGTAACATAACGCAACTCGCGGTTAAAAAAAACGACTCCGCATAATGCTGGCTAAAGGAAAATCACTAGAGGCCAATGAATAAATAAAAAAAAAAATGCTAGCCCCAAGCTAAGCAGAGCTTGTGTTATGGGTACTAGATAACTGATATACCTACTTAAATGACATTACATAGATAGATAATATGAAATGTTAATTGATTTTGCGCAAATAGTAATAAGACAAAAATCGGCCTTTCGCCTGTCTATATTTATGACAAGCTTCGCACGCTTTATTAGGGATAGGAATAGACCTTCTTGGGCTAAATGTTATGGCAAGATTTGAAGCACGAAGGTTCTAGTTGAGAAACATCAATGTACAATGCTTTTCAGGTTGTTTCCAGGTCGATCTGATCCGTCTGAAATCGGTTTTGGCGTAAAGAAGTACCATTCGATATTTCGCATTAATATTATCTTTGTGATGTAATATGATTATTATAAACACGGATTTGGTATCACACTGATATTATTAAATGCGAAAGTTTGGATGAATGTTCGCATGTTTGTTACTTCTTTACGCCAAAATTACTGAACAGATCGCACTGAAATTTTGGACACAGGACTGGAATAAAACTTAGACTACATTTTGTCCCATAAATCAGCTCCCATGGGATAAAAATAACCTTTAAACGTTTCCATAGTAATAACGCGGGCGAAGCTGCCGGCAGAAACTAGTTGAAAATAAGTAAGAAATAATTTTAAATTACCATTAGCGTGTCTTTCTACTTGGTTACTTTTCGAAATAACTTCAAGTAGGTACCTACTTTAATTAGACTTTAGAGTAATAATGGGATTCACGACATACTGGCATACTGCATTCTCGTCAAGGCTTAATTTTTTTGTTTTTTTATTGCGTATTCGTCAAGTTCATTCTATTCACACTCGTCAATACTGCGAACTCGTCAAGCATACATACATAATAGCTTTACAAGGTTGACTGGAAGATAATGCACTTAGCGATAAGACAGCCTGTTTTACTTTAACTTAATTAATAGAAAATGAAAAATTATCTTAGATATTAGAGGTACAAAAAAAAAATTAAGCTCAAAATTTGACCTTACTTACTTTAAACCGGCTCTAATTTTCCTAGTGACAGATCAGCCGCTACGCCTGTCAACTAAACACTGATTAGATTCTCGTTATGCCGTAGAAATGTGTAATTTATTTCGTTGGGAGTACTACTCGTAAACTACTAGCACTAGGTTATTGGGGTTTGTATTCGCTTGCGTTACAAAGGTTTCAGATAATTAATTATTTTTGAACGGGCAAAATTAACTAAAAGATTCTTTAAACTTTTACACTTTTCGCTTCGCCCTGTTGCCATGTATAACTACAAGGAAACGCCAATATTTTGAGGACTCCATTATTACTACACAAACACAAACATTTTAGTACACATTACACTTGAAACTCGTTCTGCTTGCTCTCAATGTGTTATGGCTGAAAATCAGTGTTTTTGCTTCTTGAGCAAAATATTCCGGTGAGCCATTGCCTTTTTCACGTACTGCAGCACACACAGACATTTTACTTAGATTTTAATTATGTTATTGTTTGTTTTTATTACTTTGTCAACTGTATTTTTATTATTTTTTCTTTTTACTAGCATCCTGTATAATTGCTGTAGTCTGATTTGTATGTGTTTGTATGAAGTCGTAAATAAAAACCTTTATCTATCATATCTATCTACTCAGAGATTGTTAGAGAGAAAGAAGTAAGAATAACCATACTATAAACATTATAGAAAGTATTTTTAAATAGGTATCGTACTTAATATAATAATATTGGTAAGATATATTTTTCCCATCACGTCATCTAAAATACGTAGGTACTGGGTACCTAACCTACGTAACGTCGAGTTAAGCTGCCTTTCCATTAATCTTTAATCAAAATCCACTTTCCTTATTCCGTCGAGATCAAAAGCTCTCAAATAAATACCACCTTATGATTGATGGATTCAACGGAATATATACATATTAGTACGTTTGTTCAGCTGCCGTGCGTGAATCCAATTAAGCTGCGAACACACAGCTTTGAACGAAGCCGTCCGCACCGGTGCGGTGTGGTGGTAACGGATTGAAATTATAATTATTGAAGTTTTGCAAGTGACGCAAGTGACGCGACCGATGCACGAAACTAAAAGCACTTTAACGGGATATTTACTACGATTTGTGGAATAAGTTGTGTTTTAATTTAAGTGTTAATAACGATGATAATTTTGATAAGCCGTAGTTACAGAAAGCTATGAAAAACTTCAGTAAAAGTAGTTATTTTACGAATAACATCAATATTTGCATCCACAGTAGATGATTAAAGTAGTATTTCCTTAGGCTAGAGTTATCTTTATAAAATGACGTAGGTATGTCCGTCTTATAAATATAGCGCAATAAGGCATTTGCATATACGTGTGTCGTTCATACATCTAAAGATTTTATTACGTGGTTTCCAATAGAAAATGCAATAATTAGTCTTATTGTTCCTTAATGTCTCATAATAAAAAGTAAATAAAATAATAATGTCGTCGGTAAATTATAAAAAGCGGCTGAGTCACGGGCACGAAACAGCAAACCCATCTATCTAACCGCAGCACGCTATCAACCTTGCGGTTTATCGGTAAATTTGGTGAGCACCGCACCGGTGGGTTGATAGCTTTATAAAGTTAAATTTTATCCAGTTTTAATTACTTTTTGGACCGATTTTGTGTAGGATGGTTTGATTTAAATAAACAAACTTTGCTGATTGACTAGTAAACGCTCCGGGCTTTTGAATGTTGTTGTAATGGGGTAAAGTTTTAGTAGTTAATCATATTTCAATGTTAATAATTTTTTAACGGTTTTTCTACTCCGGTACCCGACTCTTATGAGGCCGGTGATATTGGAGAACTACCTAACTCATTTATACAAAACGCACTTTACATGGGTACCTTATACAGGGTGGCCCATAAGTCCTTTGAAATGTAAAAAAAACATATAAAAAAAACTAATTGCAATATGATAAAGGTTTTTATTTTGAAGTAATTCTAATGAAATGGGAATAATTTTTTGAAAATTACATCATCTAAATGTAATCCGTTACAATCGCGGCACTCCTGTAAGCGACGTCTAAAATTGTCCATCACTGCGCGGCAAGTAAGTTCTGTAATGCTTGCCATTTCTCGTCGAATATTTTCTTTCAAGACAACGATTGACCGCGGGTTGGTTTCATACACTTTACTCTTAAGATAACCCCATAAGAAAAAGTCCATTGGGGTCAGATCCGGACTACGTGGTGGCCAGGCAATATCTCCTCTTCGAGAGATCACTTTACTAGGGAAAAGTTGACGGACGACGGGCATAGCGGTGTTAGAGGTATGGGCAGTTGCTCCATCCTGTTGAAACCAGGTCCGCGTATTGAAGCCTGAAAAATTCTGCAACTCTGGTGTAAAAAAGTTCTCGATCATTGCCACATAGCGCTGCGAAGTAACAGTATCCGCGCGACCTCTGCTGTCCTCAAAAAAGTAAGGGCCTATGATGCCATGCGCTGACATAGCCGCCCTAACTGTCACTTTAGGGCTATGTAAGGGCCTTTCATGTTTGCGATTTGGATTTTCGCAACTCCAGTAGCGACAATTCTGCTTGTTGACATGGCCGTTGATGTGGAAGTGAGCCTCATCAGAGAATAACACGTTATTAAACGATGTAAAGCGGTCGAACATTTCATTTGCAAAATTTAGTCTGTGCGTAGGGTCAGTATCTTTTAATTCCTGTACTAATTGAATCTTGTAAGGGTGAAGAAGTAAATCTTTCTTTAAAATCCGCTGTAATCATGTTCTGGCTAAGTTTAATGCACTGGAACGCTTACGAGTAGACTGGGTAGGATTTTCACGAATTGACTGTTTCACTACATCGATGGTTTCTTCCGTGCGTGATGTCCTTGGTCGACCTGACCGTTTTTTATCCAACGTAGAACCGCTCTCTTCGAACTTATTAACCCAATTCTTAATCGTTTGAACACTTGGAGTGTCGTTAAAGTTGCGTAAATTGTGATGTTCTCGAAATTTACGCCGCGCAACGGTTGCAGAATCATTGTTGCGATAAAACTCGCGCACACAAAAAGCACGGTCCGCACCGGTGAAACGCTCCATGGCGACTGAATTCCGAAAGACCGTTGGTGCTTCCCCCGTACCCCGCGCGCCATTCCTGCACACCGTTTAAATTTTATTCGAAATTTAAATTTCAAAGGACTTATGGGCCACCCTGTACATTACACAAATTTCTGTTGATTGTTTGATTTTGATCTTGAAAATATTATATAATTTTTCTAATCATTTATTCTAAATTTTCTTGTATTATTTTATATATAATTTTGATTTGTTACTTTTTATAAAAAAATATTATTTGTACACAAACTTATAAAATGTTAATAATTAATCTGGCAAGAGCGGTTTCCTCTAATACAAGCAAATTTTGCTTAAAAGGGGACTCCAATATGTATGTTTAATTTATAAGTTACCGAAATAAACATTTTAAAATTTTTTAAATATTATTTTAAAGTAAGCAGAGCTTGTGTAATGGGTACTAAATAACTGATCTATTGTATTTTACATATTAGGATATAAATACAATATATATATATTATAGGTACATAATATATATATTATACATAATATAGATATTATAAAATACAATATATGAATATTATACATATATTAAACATAGAAAGCACCCACTGTAAACATACATACTAATAGGTATTATAAATTCGAAAGTAACTCTGTCTATCTGTTACCTTTTCACGCCTAAACGGCTGAACAGATCTTAATGAATTTTAGCAAGGAGGTAGGTGGTATCACGGGGACGGACATTGGCTACTTTTTATCCGGGAAAAGAGCGTACGAAGCAACGGGCAGCAGCAAGTTCACTATAAACACTGGGATATAAAAACATCCACTCTTCACGCACCGACGAACCGATGAACGACGCAAATGTCAAATAATGATCATGAAGTCGAACAAGAACAACTATGACGTAGTTACCAAGCTGCCGCTTATTCCCAAAGTCGTAGGTTCGATTTTGTAAGGGTTCGCCATCAAACTAAGTTTGTCCATCAGCTATTAAGCTTCTGATAAGTTCCTGGCAGTCGTTTATGGAGTTTAAACTTTGATTTTGGATTTAAACTTGGGGCACTGCATTGCTCTGATTTAACTTAGTCTTCGATATGTTAGTTATCTCTTTGTCGACCTCTGTGGCGCGGCGGGTGAAGGTCCGCCTGCGACGCAGGTTGCGGTTTCGTTTCCCGCCTCGGAACAAATGTTAGTACGATCTGCAGATATTTGTGCCGGGTGTTCTGAATTTTTTCTATGTATAATAAAAAATATCAATCTATTTAGTGTATTGTATTAAGTATATCAGTTATCACCCGTAACACAAGCTCTGCTTAGCTTGGGGCTAGATGATGTGTGAATCGTCCAGCATTATTTATTTATTTGTAGTTATTAACTGGCTATTTTTGATTGACGTATTGACTAGAAGATATGCGACAAAAACGCCGTGTACGCTACGCTGTATGCACGCTTACAATTTTTACCGCCCCAACTCTTCCCGCGGATGTCGTAGGAGGGTAAGGGATATCCACCGGCGACACTTCGGTGGATGAATATTGCACTTTGCCTGTGCAATATTTATCGACAGAAATGACGCACTATATTCTATTTTTTCATTACCTATCTGCAAAAAAGATAAACAATACCGCAGTAGGTACTTAACCCCAAATTAACTTTCTTGTTGTTGATTTAACACAAAATAAAGTACTCGTCCATATGAAATCCTGTCTTCAATAAATATTGGTAATTTATATCTTTATGTCGACTGTGACGGCATGTGAATTCTAGTTTTTAAACGACTTCAAAAAAGGAGGAGGTTCTATGTTCGGCAGTACGTATGTATTTTTTTATACAGAGTGTTCGGCAGACCGTGTGCCATATGGTAACTGGGGGTAGGTGGAACTAAGTGCAATAACTTGGCGTTTTTTTTAACCCTGCTGGCTCTGCCGGCGGCCTGGATGCTGTGAGACTCCACAGCATCTAAACGATCTTCTGTCTGGCGGGTCTGGCCATGCAGTTGAAGTCCTTTTGGAGGACTTGACGGTTCTAATCAACCTGATGTTGTCAGGCCGAGTTAACAGCGAGATCACAGAACTCCTTTACGGTGCGAACCTTTGCGCACTAAAAAAGAAAGATGGCGGTATAAGACCCATTGCTGTGGGCACCACATACCGCCGCCTTGTGGCTAAAGTCTGCTGTCGGAAAGAAGCCGACTATCTAGGCGACTATTTCTGACCAATTCAACTAGGCTTTGGTTCGCGAGGCGGATGTGAGGCCGCAGTCCCTTCGTACATTTTTAGACCAAAATTATGGGGAGGTAATTCTGAAGGTAGACGTCAAAAACTCCTTCAATTCCGTAGACAGGGGTGCCTTGCTAAAGGAAATTAAAGACAAAATTCCAGAAATTTACCCTTTTCTCTGGCAATGTTACGTTTCAACGTCAAAATTAATTTACAGGAACAAAGTCATTTTGTCCGCTGTTGGATGTCAGCAGGACGACCCTCATGGTCCGGCCATATTTAGCCATGCCATCCAACCGATAATTCAACGTCTCCAATCCAAGCTCAATGCTTGGTATTTGGATGACGGAACATTAGGTTGAGAGATAAACACAGTTTTTAACCGACTTCAAACAGGAGGAGGTTCTCAGTTCGTCTGTATGTTTTTTATTTTTTTTATTTTTATGTACCTACATATGTATGTACTTAATATCTCCGCCTATGGGTAACCGATTTTACTGATTCTTTCACTATTGTATAGAGAATGATCCTGAGGTGGTCCCATAAAAATGTTATTACCGAGAGATTAGTATTTATCCCGTTAAACATAAAAGCAACATAATATTTTTGGACAATCACGACCAGCTCTAGTCTAGTAGTAGAGTATACGATATCACCAAAACTGTTGTCGCCGACAACAGTTTTGGTGATATCGGCGCCAATTGTTAGTAGATTTTGATGATTGTTTCGTTGTTGTATAAAAATTGATTTTAAGATGGTTCCCTATAAGTTTGATTCTAGAGGAATTGCTATGTGCGTATAACGTATGTTTGTACAGATTTTTAAGAATATGATAATTTCTTTATCACCTAATTCATGGTTTCCATGGCAATGGGCGTCAACAGTTTCATCCATGTGTCATCAAACTAAATTAGACTTTAATTATAACTAGATGTCGCCAGTGTTCAACTATATTTTTTGCACATGATCCTTAGGTTGGTTATGGTTAGGGAAAGTAGAAGGAAGGGGTGATTTCGTTTGTCCGAGACATAGATGAATTTTATCTAGATATAAACCGGAATTTGAAGTCGGTTTACCGTTTTTTAAAACACGCCAAATTATTAATGATCTAAAAATCATCACAGATGAATTTCGAAAAGTAGGTTTGGAATGAGTGCGAGCTTTTTATTTCGGATTCTTGTGTAGAAAAACAAGATCATTAGAAAATTCACTAGTTTGGCCCCCAACATAACAGTTATAGATAAATGTTCACTTCGCCTCCTTGGTTCACCAATTCTTGATGAGTCTTTTCATTCCTTTGTAGATGAGAAAATTCAAAATTTCAACAGAACTTCGGACAGACTGCTCGAAATTAATAGCCTTTTACAATAATTGTAATTTAAATAATGTCGATTTAGATGACAAGGCATGGTCGCAGGCCTCCCTGCCTGTCACTTTGGTAGGCTTAGGTATACGCAAAATTTCAAGTAGCTGGAAGGGCTACCCTTCTAGCGTTCCTGTCTTCCGTCTACAGCACTAGTTCTTTAGTTGAAAAAAATTTCAAAAAAGTCATTTTTTTTGTTTTAAAGTCATCTTTTTTGGTCCTACCTAGAATTTCATTCAAAATTTCATTTTAGACGAAGCTCGAACGGCTCGCCATAGTGCTTGCCCCAATGCGAGCAGCATTTCCCCCCAAAATCGGTTTTGTCCCAACGGCAATGGGACGGGCCTCTGTGTGAGTTGACACGGAATAGTTTGTTACAAACGTGCTCCAGCTCTGCGGAACGTGCCAGTCTCCTGGCCGTTTCTAAATGAGAGGCAGGGCATTGGTTGCAAGCATTTCCTTAATTTAACACTGGCACTTTATCGGATCCCGTAACTTTCCATATCGCAACATGTCTTCGGTTGGGTGCAAGGTGTTGCGCGCCTCATCAATGCCAGTGCGGTACTGCTGTCGAGCAGCTTGGTCATCACGGATTATCGTGTACTAGGGCCGCCGGTCGGATATCTCGTCATGCCAGCCTTAACGTCGTCATCCGGCGGGCCTTTGTCACCGCTAACGTACCAGCTATTCTCGAACCGAATGGTCTGTTGCGTCACGATGGTAAGAGGCCCGACGGCATGACACTAGTCCCATGGGAGTTGGGGACGCCCATTTTGTGGGACGCTACATGCGTCGATACACTTGCGCCTTCCCATCTTCCGAGGACATCCGTGAGGACTGGTGCGGCGGCAGATTTGACCGAGGATCTCAAGAGACGCAAATATGCAGGTCTCGACAAAGCCTACACATTTGTTCCCTTTAGGGTCGTGACCCTAGGTCCGTGGAGTACCGAGGCTCTCCGGGTTTTTTAAAAGTTATCTGATCGTCTGGTCGACGCGACGCGTGACCCCAGAGCTGGTGGGTATCTGGCGTAACGCATCAATCAGCATTGCATTAAAGCGGGGCAATGCAGCCAGCGTCTTGGGGACGCTTCCGACTGGTATTGATATGGATCAGTTGAGCTACCTGTAGATTGTTTGGAACACTCTGCAGTTACATTAATTGTTTCAATTGTAAATACTAGTTCTAATTTGTTTTTATTATTTGATTGTAATTTTCTTTGTCAATAAAATACTTTGGAATGAATTAAAAAAAAAATTAAGAAAGTCTCTGATCTTATTCACTGAAAACTTTTGTGTTTGTATTTGTCCCGCAAAACTTAAACACAGTGTTAACTTAAGGGAATCGAAGTAAATGGTTTTCAATCGGTTAACTTTGACCCTTTATACTGAAAAAAAAATCCACTACGATAGGCCAGCATGTTATGTTAAAAGTTGGCGCAGTTATCTTAGATTTCAAAATGGTATGATACGTCACACTATTTTAGTAAAAATCATTTGAAAAAATTTATTGTCTGAAATAAGACCTAAAATCAAAACATTTCCACACCTTTGCAACAGTACATTTTCATCTATAAATATTGAATTCAACAAGTGCAAGTGAGACAGCAATATTTTTGAAATACGTTGAGGATGCTATTTAAATTGTCCGTTAATTATTCCGGTCCACAAATTTATTTTAAATTGATATTGCGATCGATCTGTGCGCATTAAATGTGGGTTTTCAATACTCCAACTATGAAGATTATAGATATTGAAATATCCATGTTTTTTGCATGTTGTTTCGTCAGTCCATAATATTTGTCTAAAAATTGCGGATCTTCGCTATTTTTTGCTAACATTGTTCTGCAAAAATTTAATCACGAGGTAGTAAACTCTGTAATCGACTCACGTGATAGAGGTGGTATTTATGACGTTTCAAAATTCGATGTACAACAGTTTTGGGTACTCCCGTATTTTCTTCAATTGTACGTACTGAAGTACCGGGGTTGTCTTGAATTTCATTTAAAACTACAACATCGTAGTCCACTGAGGGTCTTCCACCACGGTTTCGAACACCAAGTAGTTGTCCCTCTGAATATGCCTGATGCACATAAACAAAAATGCGGCGATCCGGATAACGTTCGGCATTCGGGTACTTTTCCCGATAACGCCTGGCTGCGGCGCTTGCATTAAGTCCACATTCTGCGTAAATTAGATGCTTATTTGCATATTCTACCGCTGAGTAGACATAAGGCATAGTTCGGGTTACCAGGAAAAACGTAGACAACACAAATCACAGATTTTTACTCGTACTCACAGCTTACTTTGCAAAACATTCAAGAAAGTCGGGAAAAAAATTAAAAAAAGAATTTCCCAACTAGGCATTTTTAAAAAAAGAACGGTGACACATAAGTCGAACAGACATAAAAGAGGTTTCATTTTGAAGCACCTACCCTTCCGCATGGAACAGTTAGGTGTGGAACGGTTTTGATTTTAGGTCTTATATCAGACAATTCAGTCAATTCAGACAATAAATGTTTTAAAATTATTTTAATTAGTAAAGTGTGACGTATGATACTATTTTAAAATCTAAGATAACTGCGCCAATTTTTAACATAACATGCCGGTCTACCGTAGTGGATTTTTTTTCAGTATGAAGGGTCAAATTTAACCGATTAAAAACCATTTAGGCAAACAAATAAACTAAACTATATTTTTTTTCGAAATATGGGTTCATTATGTTTTAATTTTACAATTCAATAAATGAATGTGTTATTTGAATTTGTAATACAAAAATAAAAATCACAAAATATTGACGTCTGTAGTCACAGCATAGAAAAGTTTGACGCCAGGCAGAGAATTTTTGATTTTCAGGAAAAAGCCTATAACTCAAAAACCATTGGAGATAGACCCATAATTTTATGGTTTTTCTGGGTCGCCATGAACCCACCTGTCCTGTGTTTTCGCCTTGACGTTGAGTTTCGGGACGCCCTGTATAATAAAGGGTTTTCTATCTACATATATCTAAAATAAATGTCTCCGTCGCGTCGTCGTGTTGTCGTCGTAGGTGGCGTTGTCGAGCTCAGTGTGTGATCATGAGAGAATGCTAATAGTTGCAAATCTCCAATGCCACATCTATCATTTCCCGAATTAAACGTTACCCAATATGATTCTAATCATAATCACTTATTAATTAAAGTAATCTGTTCTCGGCCTCTCATTAGCTGGTTCATTTTAAAATGTCACGTACAGTCAGCGTTGTATTGATGTTACAATTTTATTATTTCGTCATCATCATCATCGGTTGATGATGATGCTACGTCCAGCAGTGGACTAAGATAGGTTTATATTAGTCCACTGCTGGACGTGGGCCTCCTCTAATGAGCGCCATAGCGCCCCGTTTTCAGCTTGCCGCATCCAGCATCTGCAGTCTTTTGCAGGTCATCATCCCACCTGGCTGGAGGGCGTCCTACACTATGTTTGCCGAGTCGCGGTCTCCAATCGAGAACGCGTTTACCCCAGCGGTTGTCGGTTCTTCGTGAAATATGGCCGGCCCACTGCCACTTCAGCTTGCTAATTCTTTAAAAATGTTATAACTTCAATAGATGTAAAATGCGTATACATAAGTGGCGAGAAATAGGAAAGGCATTCTTTGCCTTTTGCTAAGTAATCGATCGCTATTTACCAATTATAAACTAGCCAAACTCTATGTAGATTGTTTGTTAACACCCATACTTAACCTAAATTTCACTCTGTTGTCGCGTCTTTTTATACGCAATTTACTTGACTTGACGATATGAGATCCTTTCAATAAATATTGCTTACAATTATATCTGAAGCTCGACGCCAAGCAAGTGAGTTTTAGTGATTTGTCGTGGTTTGTTTGTTTACAAACATTCTAAATCGAGTTTGGCTGGTGTATAGGTAGACACTATCAATATAATAATAATGCTGTAATTTTTTGAAGTAATAATTTAATTTCATTGAATTTTCTAATACAGGTAAATTATTAAGTAAAACGAGTGGGGAAAAAATAAAGTCAATGAAAATTTACCATTCAAGCCTGAAAAGCAAAAGTTAACTCCTAAGGATTATCCGAAAACGTAATATTTTCAGGTTAGTTTGACATCTTACAAAATTGTCCCTTGCCTAAGATAATATTGACCACTTTAGATCACAAAAAAGTTTGTATTTACCCTGGCCACCTATCCCCTAGGGATCTTCTTACAATACTTTTGAAAGGCGTTAAAAGGTTTTATGATTTTGGACCAAGCACCTTTGACATTACCTACTCTATAAAACGGTGTCCGTTTCGTTTAAATTTAAATTATCCGTATGGTTAAAGCTGATGACGGACGTAGTGTGAACTGGTAATAAATAGTTGGACTGGACAGTTACAATCTGAACATCATCATTATAATCCATATACCAAAAACAATCATCTTAATCCTTTTAAACTCTTCTAAATTTGCAGCAACTAAGTTGGAAGATTTTAGAACAGTAACTTATGGCGTTGACTCTACCTACATTAATATACCTCCGAGGGTTCGACATTGACTCACAATACTACTTGATTAACGCCTGCGGCGCGGCGGCGTACTTATAACATATGCCAGATTTAGACTCGTTAATGGACCTTCGTGTAACATCATCGGCTTCATCGCCGCTTACCATAGGGTGCGACTCTGATCAAACAATGGCCTATCCATAATGTAAAGAAGGATTTCACTGTTCAAAGATGTCTGTTCATGATGTGACACTACATCAATATACTGTCACGTGTTCGACATTGACTCACAAAACTCACAATACTACTTGATTAACGCCTGCGGCGGCGTACTTGTAATATTTGCCAGACCTAGACTTTCGTAAATATGGACCTTCGTGATACATTGTTGGCTTCATCGCCGCGTACCATCGGGTGCGACTCTGATCAAACGATGGCCTATCCATGATGTAAAGAAGGATTTCACTGTTCAAAGATGTATGATGTGACTCTACATCAATATACAGTCGAATGTTCGACATTGACTCACAATACTACTCGATTAACGCCTGCGGCGGCGTACTTGTAATATTTGCCAGACCTAGACCTTTGTTAAAAGACCTTCGTGACACATCGTCGGCTACATTGTCGTTTACTATCTCAGCTGGGAGTGTGATAAAACTATTGTCTATCTATCCATTATAAAAAAGAAGGCACGCAACAAGAAGGATTTGGAAGGGGGATCCCTTCCAAATCCTTCTTGTTGCGTGAATTTTATCGCTGACACTACAATATGCCGTCGAGTGTCCGACATTGACTCATAATATCCACAGTATGCTTGATTAACGCCCGCGGCGTTCTTGTAATATTTGCCCGGTCGGTTGACCATTAGCTGGCCATCGGAATGTTTGCATCACAAACAAGATGTTGATGTTAATATTTATTTTCACTAAGTATCTATCAATACTGCTTGCTATTGGCGTAGGGTGGAAAGAATTAACAAAATAAATGATGGATCATGGTGATCCTTTTACCTTCCTATTTTAATAATGTTTTAATAAATTGCTGCGCCCTTACAGGGTACATGTACTTGCCCCAAGCTAATTACCACCTAAGCTAAAACAATGTATATGTATGCAATTAATAAATCTGAATCTGAATTATTTAATTTAATTAGCAGACCAGACAGAGACAGGTTCAGACCGATTCTCTGAGCAGACCTTTATCAGCTTACATACGTACTGCTGAACATACCTTCCTCAAACGAGGGGGTTTCTTACCATAATCACCCTTGGCAGGCGGATTGGTGATCGCAGTAGACGTGTTGAATACTAAAATAACAGATATAGAGGTAAATACACAGAATAAGTATTTTGTGAATTACGATTTGATGTAGATTTCGATCGTGTCTAGGGGGTCTATTTTAATTCTCCAACCTGAAATTTCTTGTTTCGTTTCGGCCAATTGGTGTACTATATACACCGAATTATCAAAAACCAATCTGCACAAAAAAAAACTAAACGAAATAATCGATTGCGTATTTTGATGAACAAGAATAGGCCTTCGGTGGTCAAGATCGTAGTAATAGGCCGTCATATAAACATTCTAAAAAAACATTCTAAAATTGCAAGGTTCTGATTTTTTGGGATGTTGGTAGGATAGATACCAATAGTGTAAAACCAAGTTTGCAACTTCGAAAGAGTTGTGCTTACGAGTACTTCGTGCGGCTCGAAAACTCTCGATTTTTTTTAATTTCGAATATTTCGACCTTTCGCAATTTTTTGGTTTACGGTGACTGGCCTATAACTCCTAACTTCTAAATTGTGTAGTAACTCTCGAAATATTAAATGTGAAATTAAACAACAGTTGAACTACCCTGTTCTGAGAGCTGAACCTTCATGCCACTCAGCAGCATTAATGTCAAGTCAAGGCATTAGAACTTTCCTCTTCTACTGTTTGAACGATTGTCTCAAGGTGAAACGTGACGCTGTGAGGTGCGAATATCAAAAACATAAATGTAGTTAGGCAATTAATTTCAACTTTATTATATTTTTAGTAATTGTTGTTTATTATTGTGTTACTTATTTATAGAAAGTTTAATGTGTCTACTTATTGTGGTTCAGGAGATACATCCTTGACAAACGAAGAGAAAAAATAGACAAAAAAAAAACTCGTTTGTTGTATAGAAGCCCCCTTTACTTTTAATATTTATTTTATTTTTATTATTTGTTGTTATAGCGGCAAGAGAAATACACATACTTAATCTAAAAATTTCAACTTTCTTACGGTTCATGAGAGCCGACGGACGGACGGACGGACAGCGGAGGCTTAGTAATAGGGTCCGTTTTTTGGGTACGGAACCCTAAAAAGCAGGACATTTTTGAGTTGCGCGTCGCTCAACGTCGCGTTCCACCTTGAGTTGTTTGAATGATTGTCTTAAGGATCCCTCGTTTAGTACACATCTCTGCGAAAGAGTGTAGCTGACAAGCAAGTTAACAAACTTGGGATCTTTAACGTTATCGAGTGCTTAGGATGTGGAAACTGTGTTTTTTCAGTTTCTGTTTTAAGTGCTTTTTACACGTCACATCACACTATCCTGCCTCTTACTAATATTATGTATGTAAGCGGTCAGCTTGTTCAACCGCTGATAATGAGGTCCTGGGTTCAAATCCCGGGCCGGGCCAAAAAATGCTATTGGGGTTTTTCTAGCAAGAAAAAATCACAGTAGCAGCCCGGTGTTATACTTACACCCCTCGTGCCTCGGAAAGCACGTTAAGCCGTTGTTCCTGCGCCTGACCTCTCCCCGGTCATGTCGGTCTGCCGACCCATAGGATTAAGAGGTCACTCTCCCTATTCGAGAGTCTCTCTCGAATAGGGAGTGCACCTGTGTTTGCACGCACATTTGTGCACTATAATATGCCCTGCGCACCTGGCTCGTCTTCGTTGAGACTGGCTGCCGCGCCGTGGTTAAAATTCGGCTAGGAGGACATGTTATAACGTACGTATAAATTTGTAATATTTTTTGGGATTGAAGCAAATCGATGAAATGGGTCAGAAATTCAGAATCCGGGAGAAATTTATCCATACGCTACCTCATATTGTGCTTTATTTCGTGTCTCATATTGTGTTTTACTTTGTCTCTCGTATTGTGTTTTACTTTGTGTCTCATAATGTGTTTTACTTTGTGTCTCATAACGTGTTTTACTTTGTGTCTCATATTAATAGTTATTTATATGAGAGACAAATTATATTATTAAATTTGGCGACTGCCGTGCCGTGCCATTTTTCATTTTAGTATATATTAAGTAATGACCTTCCTTTCCAAGCTCATAAATTTGTTGACATTATTTTATCCGCTGATGACACTTCCTTACAATTTAAAATTAATCGATCCAATCCTGACATCTCAATCATTAATGAATCCTTATCTACTTTTCAAAATTTGTTTAACACAAATAATTTTATTTTTAATTCTATTAAAACAAAATGTATTAAATTTTCCCTTACCAATAACATTAACGTTTCAATACCTATACAAATTAATGAATATAAAATTTACTTAATTAGAAACACAACATTTTTATGAATAAAAATTTATTCAAAATTATTATTATTAATTATTAATGCTGGACAATCCACACAGCATCATCTAGCCCCAAAGTAAGCAGAGCTTGTGTTATGGGTACTAGATGACTGATAAACTTAATACAATACATAACATAGATAGATATTTTTTATTATAAATAGAAAATACCCAGAACACCCGGAACAAATATTTGCAGATCGTACAAACATTTGTCCCAAGGCGGGAATCGAAACCTTCTGCGTCGCAGGCGGACCTTCGCCCGCCGCGCCACATCGGTCGTCACCAAACATGGGGTGAACATATAAACGAATTAGCTGGCAAACTAAGCTCTGCAGCATTCGCTGTCCGTAAAATTAGAGAATTAATTAACATAAAAACAGACAAACTAAGATAAAACTTCTCTGGATGAAGTTCTCTGGAACTTCCTTCCAGAGAAGACTGGCTAAACAGCTAGGTGCTCTGCAAGGACGGGTGCCTAAACTGGTACACGGATGGTTCCAAAATGGGACTGGATGTAGGCTGCGAAGTGTGTGGAGAGTGACCCAGGCCCTTCTTTAGAATGTGCCGATATAAATCTGAAAAAGCGCTATTCCAACCAAACAATCTTTACCAACTCCATCCAGGCGGCTCTCCTAGCACTGGACTCGAAGGTCATCATATCTAAGTTAGTCGAGAACTGTCTGTCACGCCTAAACGCGCTCGGCTTGAATAACAGAGTCGTCCTAAGTTGGGTACCGGGACACGCAGGTATTAACGGCAATGAGTGTGCCGACGAACTTGCGCGTTCCGGAGCCAAGGGGACTCAGCTGGGCCCCGAGCCGTTCTGTGGCATACCTAAAAGCCTGGCTAACAGAATCCTTTTGGATTCGTGCTTCGAGGAAGCTTCCAAGCTCTGGAAGAATTCCTTGGGTATGAGTCACTCAAAATTATTAATAAAAGCCTTCGATAAACGGTACACCAACCTAATCCAAGCAGAAGCAACCTTCGCACCATGACAAGAGCCCTAACTGGACACTGTCGCCTTAACAAGCACATGTTCAAACTGGGTCTAAGCGACACACAATCCTGCAGATTCTGCGAAGAGGCGGAGGAAACGCCTCTTTACCTGCTAGGAGAGTGCGGAGTACTGATGCAAAAACGTAGCATCCATCTGGGCAAGCACCCACCTGCACAGCCCAGACTAGCTACGAGCCATCACCCCGAAGAAAATCTTACAGTTCCTAGCAGCTGCAAGGGTTAGTGGCGAACTATGAACGCCGCAGCTTCAGGGCTGAACATTCTAGTGGCGATCACAATACCTATCATGGCCGTAGTGACACAAAAGCCACCTTAAGCAAATAAAAAAAAACATAAAAAACAGCTAAAATGGTTTATTATAGTTATTTGCACTGACGTATGTCATATGGATTGCTTTTATAGGGGAATGCTGCGGATGCACAAAGAATCTTCATTCAACAAAAAAGAGCAGTCAGAGCTATTTATAGACTTGGACCTAGAGAGAGCCTGCGAAACGTATTTCGTAAAGTTAATATTACGACTATGCCATCGCTATTCATTTATCTTAACCTATTATATTTGATACTTGATTATATTATATTTGATTGAGCTTAAGTTGGTGTTACCTCTGACGACGAGACTAGCGAAAGTTAGCAAATCTTTTGTCGTGAATAGTGGTAGATTTTATAATGTATAGCCAGCCAATATTACCAATCTTGGCGAAAAGGCCTTTAGAACCACCATCAAAAAGCACCTCACCGAGAGAGCCTACTATGGCATAAAGGATTATCTCTCAGATCACAATTTTTGGCCGACATGGACGACATTGCATGAGTCAGCAATACTTTTTTATTTTTTCTTGATACTATGTACCTATATTTTAATTAATTTGTTTTACTTTCTTAAGTGCAATGTAATGTGCCTATGAGAAATAAATGAATGAAACTGAATAAATAAATAATCCTGGACAATCCACACAGCATCATCTAGCACCAAGCTAAGCAGAGCTTGTGGTATGGGTACTAGATGACTTGCATACATAGATATTTTTTTTATTATACTTAGCAAATACACAGTACAGATGCAAACCGTACAAACATTTTGTCCCAAGGCGATCGAAACCGCAACCGGACCTTCGCCCGCCCGCTGTTTTACTTTATGTCTCAAATTGTGTTATACTTTGTGTCTCATAGTGTTTTACTTTGTGTCTCATAATGTGATTTACTTTGTTGCAGGAGGTTCCGATAGCAATAAGGGGAAGAGCAAAAAGTGGCGGAAGATCCTTCAGTTCCCACACATATCACAATGCTTAGATATAAAAACAAAAATAGGTGAGTCTATTCAAATATCTTAGACGCTAAGAATTTATATGTCCCAAAAAGTTTCGAGTCAGATGGGGCTTGAACCAGCAATCTTCCACTGAGTACGATACGAGAATGCGCTACCTGGTCAAGTGTATAAGTAAAAAAAAAATCCTAGAATTTTCTTTAGTGTGAGTAAGCATTTTATATCATCTTTTATATCAGTCAACGAGTTAGCATCGCCGGTTCAACGTGGTAATGCTGCTAGTATTCTGGGCCTTTTGGTGACGGCTTTAATTTTTAGCAAATTTGTATAGTTTACTACATGGGCAGTAGTTTTTTTTGGCTTGTTTCCGTTGAGACCGACTGGCGGCCCGCCGCGTGCCGCCGTCGTGACGAAATTCGTCAAGTAGTTTATATGTATACTAGTTGCTGCCCGCGGCTCGCACTCGCTTTTTAAGTCGCCTATGTCAGTACCCGGGATACGATTTACCTCCCTGCCAAATTTCATTGAAATCTGTTCAGCCGTTTAGGCGTGAAAAGGTGACAGACAGACTGACAGCCAGAGTTACTTTTGAATTTATAATATTAGTATGGATGAAATAGCTTGATCATTTAAAATAACATGCCATGCAATAAGAAAGAGATTGAAACTCACTGAACTCACGTCATTATGTGAAAAATGCATGCGTTTGTTAAATCTTATCAGAGAAAGACTTGATATTTGTTTAGAATAAATTTTCCACAAAATAACGCCTTTATCATCATAACAAATTGATAACCTATTGCTACGACAACGGTCGTTTTAGTACATTACGTCCAAGGTCTGTAACGGGTGGGTTGCTGGCCGCGGCTGAAGATGGCTGAAAGCGAAGCGTAGCGCAGGTCCAGACCATCACAGCGCGGTCAGCGTTGCAGCCCTTGATGGCCAAGCTGGACAGCAAGGGCTGCAATGATGACCAAGCTTCAAGGCTGAAACCGTAGCAAGCTTAGCTTGAGGCCAGCTTATCGTGCCCAGCAGGGCTGTCATTGCGGACCGAGGCTTGTATAGTGCTTTACTCAAACAATGCGCGTAATTTAAAAGTCATTGAATTGGAGGATTCCTCGCTTGATGAGTTAATTTTCACAATTTATTCACGAAAACTGATTAGAACGTATCAAGCGTACGAACGTATGAACGTATTTTCACCGCGATGCTCTTTTGTCAGTTTCCCACGTTTTCTCTCTTGAATTACAATAGGTAGACATATGAACATTATATAAATTAAGTAACACTTCAACTGTAATAATAAATACTAAAAATAATATAAAGTTGCATGATTTTTACGGTACGAAACCCATTGTGTGCGAGTCTTGGCGGCGCACTTGGCGGTTTATTTTATATTCTAACCAGCCAGTGAAGCTTGTACTAGTTGTACTGCTCAGTATGCATAAAACCTTTATGCACCTAACTAATATAAAAAAAAATAGAATTAGGCCCGAAAGGTCGACTGCTCGAAAGTTGTCGAAATAATCAGCAGATTACATGCTGAGTAAAAAATATTTCATAAATATTTAAAGGAACAACAAAACGTTCGCATCAAATCTAAATAAAAACAGATAGACGACGAAATTTCGGTTGCTTCCACCAAGGAACGTGAGAATTTCCCGTTTTTGGAGAATAATAAACCCAAGAAAGTTAATTTCATACTTTTACAGGTAACTTGTAAAGGAAGGGCCGTCTTAGGGCACGGCCGCACTGAAAGATGGTAGGTGGGCGGCTAGGTTGGCTGATTGCTACGATGGTGGCTAGGAGAGCGGCTTAGTTCACTAGTAGTACTATAACAACAAAATAAAAATTTTGCAAAACCCACGACGGATACTTTCCTAATCGAAAAATCAATAAATAATTTTAGTAAAATCCCCGACTAAGAGAAATGGATAAAACAGCAATGATAATTTATATTTAATAAAATAAAAGTAACTAATTTAACTTTTTTCACCTTTTTTTCACCATCCTATTATTAATTTATTACAAAGACAAAAAAAAAGTGCCGGGGGCTGCCATTGCCATTCTCTGTTAACATTAACGAAATTACTAGGTACAAAACTCGTACTATAGAAGTACAAATGTGTAACGTATTGTAAAATGTGAAGTGTGGTGAAAAAAATTATTTTGCATTATGTGTGAGTCTGCATAAGGTGCACAAACTGAAATGAGGGAAACTACGCCCTTTTTTATCGACGGAAAATGTGTTATTTTTTTTTATTTTCTTTAAATAATTTTTTTATAGCGTTTTTAAACTTTTTTTTCGCTAATCGGACCCCCATGCAAACAAAACGGTGTAACTTATAAACTATACGATCAATTACTATGAAACAAACTCAGCAGTTATTGGAAATAACAGGAGCTCCTTACTAAATAAACATTGTGAAAAAAACAACCCTCAATTAAAAGCTATGATGTATTTTTTAAGCAAAATCAGCCTTTTTTTCATAGATTTTTGTAATAATTTTAAAATACCTCAATAAAATCAGTGCTTTTCACATTTTTTTATGACGTTACTTTATTCTAGAAGTACATTGTATTATCTATGTTATGGTAAAAATCGCTTGTTCCTATCTCAATCACAACATTATTTATCGACTGTTAAAGAAAGGTACTCCGATCATGCTGCATCTCTCAATCATAAGGATTAATAATTTGGGATAATAAAAACAGGAATAAGTGTTATTAAAATCATTTATTATTATTATTATTTTATATTCATTTAAAAAAGGTTGATTTTGCTTAAAAAATACATCATAGCTTTTAATTGAGGGTTGTTTTTTTCACAATGTTTATTTAGTAAGGAGCTCCTGTTATTTCCAATAACTACTGAGTTTTTTTCATAGTAATTGATCGTTTAGTTTATAAGTTACACCGTTTTGATTACATGGGGGTCCGAGTAGCGAAAAAAAAGTTTAAAACCGCTATAAAAAAAATATTTAAAGAAAAAAAAAAAAAAAACACATTTTCCGTCGATAAAATAGGGCGTAGTTTCTCTCATTTCAGTTTGTGCACCTTATGCAGACTCACACTGTATACAAATTATCATTGCTGCGTCTTATTCGGGGGTTTTATTGAAATTACCTATTTATTTCTTTTGCGATTAGGAAAGTATCCGTCGTGGGTTTTGTCAAGCGCCTAGCTGCCATCGACCATCTACTAAACTTGCAATGCGGCCGTGTCCTAAGGCTTTTCCGGCCGCACTGGGGTGAGGGTGGCATTTTAGGTTGGGCTATCCACTTCCCCGGGAAATATGATATTTGAGGTGAGAACATTGAAACTGCTGTTCCTGCTGGAAATCGCCTTGCCTTTGTTATCTTTGAGTTGAATAAACGTAGACTAATTCTCGTTGAAAGTTCTCTATGAATATTAAGTACTTCCTAAAGTGTTTTTAGTATTCAGAGGGGAGGAGGTAAATGCTGTTGAAAATGTTTTAACAGCTGTAAATAGCTGTGTTAAAATGTGAAAATAATTATTCTTTTACACTTTACGGACTTTTTCGTACATTATTGATGGCTATTTCGCCGCCAGATCGTAGAATCAGCACGTTTGTTGAATGATGGGCCGTTTACGGGGAGACGCCATTCAGTAAAATGTCTAGAATCTAATACACGTGGGTGTCGTGTACCTAGCACATGAGTTATGCTGATATAATATAATAAAATGAAATGATAAAACTAAAAAAATTACTTTACGACGGGATTAAAATGAATATTTAACTTTTTTAGGGTTCCGTACCCGAAGGGTGACAAACGGAACCCTATTACTAAGCTCCGCTGTCCGTCCGTCCGGCGGCCGTCTGTCCATCCGTCTGTCACAGGGCTCTATCTCATGAACCGTAAGAGGTAGACAGTTGAAGTTTTTAGAGAATGTGTATTTTTCTTGCCGCTAGAACAACAAATAATAAAAATAAAATAAATATCAAAATTAAAGGGGGCTCCTATACAAAAAACGTGAATTTTTTGTCTGTTTTGCTCCTAATTTGTCAAGCCTGTATCTCTTGAACTATAATAGGAAGACACATGGAACTTTCCTACTATATTACTTTAACTGTTATATAACTGTAACAGCAAATACTAAAAATAAAATAAAGTTGAAAATTTAAAGGGGTCTCCGAACAAGTCAAAATTTGATGTTTATTTAAGCAGCCTGGAGAGCGATCTCTGCCAGAAAACTTCTAGATAAAATTGGGTTGGATTTATTACGTACTTTATCTTCTTATCTACTGTAATCTGTCTTCGGGGGTATAAACACACCATCGATGCGGCGCGGAAGGTGAAGGTCCGCCTGCGACGCAGGTGGTTGCGGGTTCGATTCCGGCCTTAATACAAATATTTGCAGATCGTGCAAACATTTGTCTTAAGGCCGGACCTTCAGCCTCCGCGCCACATCGATGGTGTGTGTATGCCAAGACACACATAGCTAATGATCTGCAAATATTTTTTCCGAATGTTCTTGGTATTAACTATGTTTAATAAAAAATATATATCTATTTGGTTGCCTGGAAGAAATCGCTTTAAGCGATAAGGCCGCCAGTTCCATTGCTGTTCCCTACATTATATTTAATGAGTACTATCTGTTTTATAAGGTGATGAATAAAGCTTTGTCTATCTATCTATGTAATGTACCTTATTGTATTAAGTTTATCAGTCATCTAGTAGGTACCCTTAATAACACAAGCTCTGCTCAGCTTGGGGCTAGATGATGCTGTGTGGAATGTCCAGCATTATTTATTTATTAAATAAGTACTTACCTAACAATGGAATAACGACAAAAGCCTAATTAGGGTACCAATACGCTACCTTATCGCTTAGTTGTTAAGGTTTAACATTATTAACCAAAACTTCAAAATCCATAGTAATATTACAACGCGTAAGTAATTCTACTCGGTCTGATGTTACCTTTCACGCCGAAACGGTTGTACGGATCTTAATGAAATTTGGCATGGAGATTGATGGTGTTGCGGGGCCGGAAATAAGCTTGTTTGTATCTTTTTGGCGCTCTCTGTGGCGCGGCGGGCGAATGTCCGCCTTTGCGGGTTCGTTTCCAGCCGCGAGACAAGTGTTTTTATGATCTGATTATTTTTGTTCCGGGTGTTTTCTATGTCTCTGCTCGCACGCTCTGGCGGCCCTAACATTTATTTGCCAAAATAGGCCTAGATCTCACACGGGATCATCGTGGTAAAAAACTCGAATTACATAAAATTCAGCAATTTTTCTTTGGTTCCTTGAAAATAAAACACGTTTGAGAAAAAAAAAATCATGAGAATGCACTGTGTCGCACATGATTTTGTCAAGATCTCAAGAACCCTGCGGTCCATTGAAATGATTTATGTTTTGATTCATAGGTTATTACTAATTATTTGGTCCCGCTCCTATGGACGCGAAATCCTATGCCTATCCTTTTCACAAAATGGCGCGCAATGCGCCCTCTCAAGTAGAGATCAGTTATACCCATAACACAAGCTCTGCTTAGTTTGGGGCTAGATTATGCTGTGTAATTGTCCAGCATTATGTGTATATATATGTTTGAGACCACCTCCAGTCCAGTCCAGTCCAGACCAGTCTGGCATCATCTTTTCCTCGACGTTACGTCGAACAAAAATTCGTCGTTTTGAACCAAATATTTCAAATTTGGATTCATCTGACCAAAGAACTTGTTTAAAGTCTTCTTCAGTCCAGTCTCGATGGGTAAGGGCCCACTGCATCCGTTTCTTTTTGTTTTGTGGCCTTAGTAGTGGTTTTCGAACGGCGACGCGACCAAATAACTTAGCATCTCTCAAACGTCTTTTTACTGTAGTCAATGATACAGGTTCTGATCGGGATTTGTTCACTTCTACGCGGATTTCTGGTGCTGTTAGGCGTCTATTCCGCTTGCTGGTAGTGACGATGAAGTGATCCTCGCGAGAAGTGGTAGTTCTCGGCCTTCCCGAACGCGAACGATCTTGATTACTGCCAGTCTCCTTGTATCGGGTTATTGTGTTATGAACACAAGTCTTCGACAACTTAAGTTGAGAGGCAATCGCACGTTCAGATTTGCCTTCGCCGTATAAAACAACTATGGCAGAGCGAGTTTCACTGCTAATTTCGCGAACTTTTCCCATTTTAAGATGTCTTCACTGTAACAACGACGAGCTCAGACTAATAAGGTAGAAAATAATTTACTCCATAAAAACTCAGGTACTAAATATGTTTTAGGAAGCTAACATAATCCCTGATATCGGTTAACGCGAAACAAACCCAAAACAATAAGTAATGAGCAGATCATAAAAATATTACAATGACTCTACCACCTGGTCCTTGCGCGGCGCTCATTGATGTTTTGAAACAATAGACCTTTTTAGGATGATAACTTAAACAACAACATAAATAATGACTCTTAGAAATTCTTTAATAATAATAGAATACGCAGGTGTTCAAATTAGCTCATTATCATATGTGTACTTTGAAATATTTTGTTGGTGACAAAGATTTTTACAGTGGTCTCAAACTTTTGGCCGGCAGTGTATATACACATAATGCTGCACATAAATATATATATATATCTATTTCGAAATTCGCGTGCGAAGCTGAACGTAAACGTAGTATCGAAATAACAACAGTATAAAAACAGTAGGTGAAGTAAACCGCTACAATATTCAGCGTTATCACGATATTGCAGTTCTCAACTTGTTATAACATAAAATATTGCCATAAAACAAAACAATTCCCTCATATAACATTGAAATGTCGCCCCATTTCATAACAATGGCGCTGCAGTATTTACAATGCGAAAAGAGGCAGTGCATGTGACAAGTTATTTTTGTTTGAGAAAGATGGATGCAGGGTAGCTGTGCTTTTTCAGGATATTCGACAGAAAGAACAAAAAAAAATTAGAACATAGAACAGAAGCAAATTTTGCGAGAATAACCAGTAATAGTAGATCGGCGGCACTAATTTTTTATCAAATATAGCTACAAAAACATTAGCGATGAAGTTCCTTTTGTCAGTCACTATGCCACAGACAGACATGCACACATTTCGAATATATTTCCCTGTCTAACCGTTGCCCATGATTGGACGTCGAGGGTCCATGACCGTCTAGAGGAGCCGAGTGGGCCTTCATCCAGAAATGGATCCACCACAGGCCGCGATGATGATGATGAACCGTTACCATTCCAACTTTATATATAAATAATCTATAAGATTATTTATCGGGTATTTATCGCGTACTTTTTGTTTTATTTTCTCCTACGTTTCCATCGCGTTGCAGCGATCGTGGTCACGGGGCGACTGGATGTTCTCGGAGTTACAGCCAAGAATTGACGGCAGTATCCACGACTACCCTCAACTCCGAGAACGTCCAGCCCTGACCACGACTGCTGCAACGCGATGGAAACGTAGGGGAAAATAAAACAAAAGGTACGCGATAAATACAAATACCCGATAAATAATCTTTAATATGTTAACAGATCGTGAAAGATTGAAAAGTTTCATTCCAACTTTGTCTTAATTTCACGGCATCGGACTGTAATGTTTGTTTATTTATTTATAGCATCATATTATGGCTCATACATTTGTCAGGACTTATTGAATATTGTGGAAAACACACAATAATGTTGCCCATGAGTGCCGTGGCGAATCTTAGTTGTTGTGGCGTTCAAGTCTTTAAGAACAAAGAAAATTACAATCAAATAACAAAAACAAATTAAAACTAGTATTTACAATTTTTCAAGTTGCTTATTGTTCTGGTAATTTTGCGTTATATTGCTGTTACGTTAATGGCGGTAAAGTATGGTAAAATGTATTTGTGTTTTTTTATTTACATATATCAGCCCGTAATAAGTCCACCGCCGAACATGGGCAGTACATAGATTAGATATAAAATGTTTGCTGCTGTAAATTATTGCGAATATGGTTTATGATTTTCACCTCGGAGCTAATTACCAAAAGGATCGTCGGATTGTCACAGGAAGTTGTCTACTCGGAGCGCTATTACGGTTCTCGATAAGAATCCACCGAAATCGCATCCTTACTTATCGTTGAAAGCGTGCTCAATGTGGTCATGCTAATTCGAGCATTATTTTTTAGTTAGAGCAATTCATTTTATTATGTAGGTACTAATTAAATGTTGTTTGATAAATTTTTCGTCGAAACATTTCGATATCGCAGTATGGTATTATTATTTGGTATTTATTAATGGCATTTATTTTAGTTTTGCACGTTTTGACGAGGCAGAATGTATTGGAGTGTTATTTTTTATTATAAAGACCTATTTATTGTACCTACATTCCTATGAGTAAAAGATTTATGGTTATGATTACAGGTAATTACGTCGAACACAGAGTCGAGCATTCGTAAGAACGTTACATTACACGGAAATGTTTTAGTGAACTGAGCATTTGTCTGTATTGTACTATTCGTAAGAACGTTACATTACATTGTAATGCTCTAGCAAATGCTCTAGTCTATACACACCTTAACAGGTTAACGTGATGTGTGTGATAATGTCTAGTTCCATGTAATACTAATTGCTTGTATGTATGACATACTAAATGCGTTTTAAGCTGACGCGGTCGTGGATTTTGAGGTTTAGTGAACCCTTTGTTTACAAAAAATATCTTGCATTGTAGAACTGATCAAGTCACCTTTAAGAGGTGAACCTAGCAGGTTTGGTTGTCAAACCAAGCCTAGATCTCAGTACTCACGGGATCCCCGCGGTAAAAAACTCAAATTACATAAAATTCAACATTTTTCTTTGGTTCCTTGATAATGAAAACACGACTGCGAAAAAAATTACGATAAAATAAATCATGAAAGTGCACTGTTTCGCACATAATTTGGTCGAGATCTCAGTAACCCTGCGGTCTATTGAAATGATTTATGTTTTGATTCGTAGGTTATTTTAGTAATTACTAATTGTTTGGTTCCTTGAACCAGTTTCTTCATAAGTTGTGTAGTTTTCTTGTTAATAAGCAAAAACTTGATTTTTGCGCTTACGCCGCACCTATGCGCTGTCCCGCTCCTATGAACGCCAAATCCAATGCTGACCTTTTCACAAAATGTGAAAAGGATAGCATGGTGCGGAATGCGCCCTCTTAAAGCGACAAGGTACCTAAAGTGTTTAGAAAAGAAAACAGGACAAGTTACCTATCTAAAGTGTTTAAAGATGACATTTAGATGAATTTTATATTGACGGCATCAGCTGAGAGGCAGCTCGCGGACCGCTCGTTTCAAGCTTGTAGGAAGCCATTTTGCCACTGTAAAATGTATCTAAAGATAACGAGTTTAAGCCCATATTTGAATGCACGTTATTGTGCTGTGCGGTAGCGGTGGTATTGGATTAATGTGCGCAGAGCTAAAGCTGCCATGGCCATCTGCGGTCAACAGCATACATAGTCCACGCAAAAAAAAGGTCTTACTGCAGCCGAAACTCCATTACCTACAGCAAAAGAACTCATTAAACGCATACACAAGCAAATTACTCGCCTTAACTGGCTCAAGTTAGCAGAATTTCACACTTGACGGCTCTGCATCTTCATTAACGTGCCTGATTACATGCATCGACGTAATTAGGCCGTTCACCTTTACATACGATCGAGTTAAAGAGTTTTATTTCAATTTTTATGGCAAGAAAGAGTCGGACATACGAGTTGCTGATCTTATCGATCGAGTTAGAGTTTTATTTCAATTTTTATCAGCGAAATGGTCAAATTCAAAACGGTATTTATATTATTAAAGAAGAAGATAGAAGTTTTCAGTGTAAGAACAAAATCACTCACTATATTATGCTATTGACTATAAATCTAGGTTATAACTTAAATATATTAAAAGACTTTTAACTATCCCACTTAGCTTGTCGTGGAACATGTCGACATGCTGGAACTCGTGCACGAACTCGTTCAGAAGTTGGAGTGCCCAAACCGTTTTGGTGCGTCATTTCCGTGCTTGGTTCGGAGTGCGAGGCCACAGAACAAGCGATGCCACCGACGACTACCCGCACGCACGTGGTTATTTGGTACAAAGATAATAATATATTCTGCTTAATGCTCTTGGATTATTTAGTTTATTGTGTAAATAAGATAGTAATGGATTCCAAGTTGTAGCTTACGTCTTAGCTCCAACGTATCCACCCCAATCCCGTTGTCCCCGTAATGGGGACAGCGTCAATGGGGACAAAGGGAACACATCAACCATTCCAGATACAAATAGAGATAGAATAGAGAGACTCGCTGTGCCGGCTGGATATAAAATTGATTGCTGCACACGGACAGGCACTTTTTGAGATGGGATTGTATATCCTAATCTGAAACTGAGTAATAGAGAAAAGCATTAGTTTATTTATTAGTTACTTGAGCGAGATCCTAATTGACTTTTCAATACATGAAACTCTGTCTTTTTACACGAACGGATTTTTGTTCTAAATTATGGAAAATGAAATTTAATTAGCACATTTTACACATTATCTAATTTTTAATGTGGAAGTGTAATGACTGGTTATTATCAACTGAACGACTCCCGCTAGCAAGGATACTAAGTTTACGCAAGCGAAGCCGCCGGCAGACTCTAGCAACTATAACGAGTTGTGCCACCGTGACGAATTCAATCAGACCCGTTTAAAAGCTCGCCGTTTTCACATATAACCACGGAACTCCACAACTGTACCCAACAACCGTTAATTTTGCCATTATGAATGCACTTCGCCAGTAGTAAATACAACGGTAAATTAATATTTAATTGCGCATTAAACGGATTAGAGTAAAGGAGTCTACACATTAAAGTCGCCAACTTTTAGCGAGCACAGCCCGCCGTTAGATGTTGGCGATATCATGTCGATGATTGGCGTCACATCTAGGAGTCAGCACACGAAACTCGCCGGATGGTGTTGCCCAGTTGGTAAATATTGTCAGCCACTTTTGACAAGTCGCGAAGTATCGCGGACATGTTACGGACCAGGGAACCTATTTTAATTCTCCAACACGAAATTGCGTCTTTCGTTTCGGCCAATTGGGTACCTTAATGCACCGAATTAGATTACCAATTAGCGCAAAAAAAAAGAAACGAAACAACCGATTGCCTATTTTGGAGAATGAAAGTAGGCATCCTGCCGCCGACATTTGTCACAAGAAGTCGGCGGGTACTGTCGCTGAAATTATTCTATAAATTAATGATTTTATTGTTTTGAAAAAAAACAAAAACATACTTCAATTTCTTTAATATTCACGCTGTTTTTTTATGTTTGCGGGACTAATACTAATCCCTAGATAATATTTTTTGTAGGAACATTTCGTGATCATTCTTTATCCATAGGTGCAACAGTAAAATATCTTAAAAATCGATCCATAATTGACGGAGAAATACGGACGGCGGCGCGGCGGCGCGGCGGCGCGTCGTGGCAAAATGGCTTCAAACGAGTGGTCCGCGAGCTATCTGTCTTCTCTTCTGATGCCGTTAATATAAAATGCATTTAAATGTGACGAGTTAAAGTCCATATTTGAATGCACATTTTTGAGCTGTGCTGCAGCGGTGCTTTCCAGGTGTGCGACAAGCTTTATGTCGGCGGCGCGGGCGTTGCCGACTATGGTGTGTTGTTTCCTTAGAATCGTGCTGGTATTTTAGGTAAATTGAATTTTGACCCCGAGAACGTCGCGTCGCGTCGCGTCGCGAAGTTATGTAATCTCATTTGTGAGCTAAAAGCTTTGCGTCGTCGCCCGGATGAGACTGCCTTTTAATCTTCCACTATTATGGAGGTCGTTGACTTTGCGCGGATTTTAGAGAGGTTTCCAAGGAGCTTTATTGATAGGTATCATTTAGTTCTGGATGCATTGCTTTCTCTTGAAATCCGTTGTATTTTTGATGTTAAGATGTTCATCAAATCCGCCCACACACTACGTCCGGCTAGACTTAGGCCGAAATGTTTATTTTAACACTTTAAATGCCGATGTTCAGCAACTTTCCTCGTTATCAGACTCTCATTTCAGCCGTGACAATCGCGGCGTGAGCAGCGACCCATTAACGACAACTCAACCCGTCATTTAATCGTTCATTTAATTATTAATTAGAACGGCGACATCACCAATTATACTAATTTATTATAATTGCATACAAACAATGTAAATTATAAAACTAACATTAAATTGAATTAAAAATTAAAATCATAAAAATATTATACAACAGAGAACAAATTATAATAATCGGTCATCCATCCCTCTCACAATTAGAGCAGACAAACTGACATTGTAATTCTTCCATTCGTCCGTAAATATGTCCTCGTGGATGTCGTATGAGTCGAGTGCGAGAACCTACCATGGGCAGGGCACTAGCTTCCACAGGAGTACCTTTAACACCTCTACTGCGATCACCAATCCCCCTTGTTTGGGGGAGTAACGTTCAGCAGTGGACGAATGTGTGAAGAAGGAGGCTTTGAAGAGAAGAAGCTGTGAGATAATCAAAGACACGCCTCTCCACACCATGCCGCCCGATCGTAATCACGAGTACGGAACTCTAACCGGGCCAATCATTTTGCACGACGAATTTTACGGAACGATGTCTCATCAATTCAATGGCTGTAAAAATATATAATAAAATTCCGGACAAGATTAAAAGCCAAGGAAATAAAATATTTTTGAAATTAGATTAAAAGAGATGCTGTTGGAAAAATGCTACTACTAAATAAATGATTTTTTAAGTGATACTTTTGGTGATTTGTAACTGAAATCTTGGATTAATTTTATTTGACATACTTACCTTGCATACCATTTTATTAAATTAGTATTATAAAACGTATCTGGCCGTCTCCCATCGCAACACCCTAAATGGGTACATATTGTCAGTATTCCTTAATTATAGTCAATAAGTCCTGGCAAATATATGTACCATAATATGATGCATTAAACAAATTGTGGACCCATGTAGCGCGGGGCTACCTATTGTAGTTCAAGAGGTATCTCTTGAACTACATGCCTTGACTTTACAAATTAAGAGCAAAAATAGCCATAAAATCACGTTTGTTGTATGGGAGCCCTCTTAGATTTTGATATTTATTTTATTTTTGTTATTTGTTTTTATAGCGGTAAGACAAATACAATTATCTGAAAATTTCAACCTCTTTCGGTTTATGAGATATAGCCACATGACAGACGTACGGACGGACGGACAGCGGAGGGTTGGTAATAGGGTTCCGTTTTTACCCTTCGGGTACACAACCCTAAAAAAACACACACTTCAACAGGCATAATTAAAATTTACGAGAGACGAAGGAAATCATGAATCAAGAAGCCTTCAAAACCAAAATTTGTTCCGAACTTCTGCGTTTTACTAATTTGCGATACTAGTACTGCAAAGTTATTTATTTATTTTAAATTTTACATCATCGGGAAAACCAATAGAGAAACCTTTGAATTTAATTAATAAATACTCTTCCTCAACCGACAAAATGACAATTGACTGGCGCTTTCAGCTTTGCATGATTGGATTAACACGCGAAGGTAATCCTTTCACAACAGCTTTACACAATGAGACGCTGCAGTTCCTCTTAATCAATTAAAAACAATTGTTAAAGTGAAAGAGATTTTGTAATAGACCCGCCCTTCATTATCGGCTTTACTGTTAGAAATCCTACTGACCACTGCTCAGCACACATTCGCCCGAACAAGGAGGTTTCGCCACCTTGTTCGGGCGCCACCACGCTTCGCAGGCGGATTGGTGATCGCAGTGGGTGTTCACTAATACATAGAAGGAAGCTGCTGCCTTTCCTCTGGTAGGTTATCTTCGTCGACTTTTGCGACATCCACGGACTGAGTCGAAGGGGTCTTACGTCACGACCGCATCGGCCAAGAGGAAATGAAGGAAATGGCTTATGAAAAAAGTATCCACAATTTTGCAAGATACTCATCCATATAAATAATAATAAATTTGAAAGTAACTCTGTCTGTCTATTTGTATGTCTGTTACTTTTTTATGCCTAAACGGCTGAACGGATCTTAATGAAATTTGGCAGGGAGGTAAATGGTATCCCGGGGACGGACATAGGCTACTAGAAAACCGCGTGCGATGATTTGGGCAGCAGCTAGTATGTACTCAATAAATGAGTATGTGTCTTTAAAAAATGTGGCTGTAGGAGCACAAGGCACACTTGGATACGTCAATTTACATAAATATGTTTTACATTAAATGTTGCTTAAATTATAATAAGCCTTAAAGGTGCGAAAGCTGCCATTAATTTTTCACGTCTCTTTCTGCCTGCTCGCATGCTTACACTACCGTGACTAGCGCTCAATGCTCAAAGCTTAATCTAGAAGTTTTACGTGGTAACAAAAGCATTATTTCCGTATGTCTCAACGCCATAACATTTTTACAGCGCTATCTCCCACAGCTCAATATTGTCATGCAAATGACCTCGCAACAATGTTATGTAGTTTTCCTTCCCGCATCGTACGTATATTGCCTTCTGCATTTTCACATTATTGGCAGTAGGCTGCGTTTCCACCAGGGATGCGTAGCGAGGAATGTGTTTTTAACAACCAATGGAATCACTTCATTTACCTAGCCTCGCTCAGCGCAGCTCTGGTGGAAACGGTTCCGCGGAGCGAGGTTTTTGTACATACGAAACAAGGGAAATATGTGTGCATGCGAGGGATGTGTTGCGAGGGATATGTCTGGGCGGACGCGGGCGACTGAAAAGAGCCCGCTACACAACCTCGCACCGGTCAGCTTGCTCGCACATCTCTGGTGGAAACGCAGCCTTAGGCAGCCCTGACAGACTGTGCGTCGCCTCCGAAAGTCAACATGGATAACGTCACTCGTTTAACGTGTGTGTCTTTATTTTATACTCGACTGAGAGGGATATGCTTGTATGTTTAGAAGGAAAAAACCTAATTTCTTGCACAAGCTCACAAAACACGGAGGGAAAGCAAAGAGTAAAATCTTAGTAAATTACGAAAATAAATTAATTTAAAAGTTTTTGTCGTCGCTGTAGCACGTGTGCACAAACAGCAGGGATTTTGACAAGTGAGGTATCGACAAATTCATCTAGATCAGTATTATTGACATAAATGCTATTTATATGCTGAAAAATCCAATATGGCGGCTGTTTAACTAGTTTTAATTTAAAAAGACAGAAAACACTTTTTATACCACTCAAAGACAGGAAACAATACAGAGAAAATGCTTAGAATAGAGGAGTATAAAGGCGGCCTTATCGCTGAGAGCGATCTCTTCTAGGCAACCATAAATTGGACTGGACTAGAAAAAACAAAATAGACGGTGGCACTGAATAAATCTATTTAGCCACTTAAAAAAAAACAAATACACTACATAATATCACAATACCTACATCACATACAAACATTATAATAAACTTAAATAAACATAAAATATGGTTAACTTTTTACAAGGATAAATAATGCTGCTGAAGCTGTTTTTTGGAGATAGGGAGTGATTTATGATGGTATGTTGGGCTCTCCACTAAGCTACTAACAGTGTTAGTAGTTAGTGATATACCAACTAAAAACCCATCGATACTTCCTCTCTCACCTTAGTGCCAGAGCGTCGTCAAACCACTCGTCACCAGACGATTCGTTTGACGGCACACTGGCACTTGACACGGTTGCGGGTTCCCGGTTGGATTCGACCGCTACCCTGTCGGTGATCGTCCGTCTTAGACGGATCCTTCTTGTTGGCCCTTGAAAGGGCGAGGCATGTCCTGGAGTATTTAGGGCGTCCCCCTCCGTTAGAGGCCTGTGCAATGCTGGGGTGGTTGTCCTCGTACCATCACCCAGCTGGTCTCCATCGAGCGGAAGAAGGCGATGGAATTGCCGTCGCCTCCTTCCGGTCCTCCGCCGGCGGAGCGGCTCAGCTTGAGGGTTTTCCTCCCTGATTCGCTCCGTTGCTTCCTTCTGAGAAACGACATCTTCGCAGAAGGAAACCATGGCTTCCCAGGCTCTTTCGCTGTCAAGCATGGCATTCACTAAGCTTGGCAGCGAGAGGTCCTGACCAACTACTCTTTCCAGCGCCTGACGCTGCAACGACCAAGCACTACACTCCTTAAGGGTATGTTGTGCTGTATCCTCGAGGGCGCTGCAATGATGACAGGTAGGAGTTGCCTCTCTTTTAGCCACGCGGTGTAGGTACTGCCCAAAACAACCATGTCCAGTCGGAACGTAAGAGCACCATATTTCCGGTGCACCCACTCTCCCAAGACAGGGCGTAAGGCGTCAATAGTCCACCGGCCATAGTGAGCGGACTCCAGTTCTTCGACCCACTCTTGGATAGCGATCTCCCTCGCTTGTTCCCGCTCATACTGGATCTCCTGAGGAGCCAGTCCTCCAAGAGTACCCTACCCAAGTATATTTTACGCAAACGGGGTTTAATATAATTGCTTGTTTACATTCTTCCATGTGTTCAATTATATCCCACAAATAATTGAAAGGGCTCCTATTGTTATTATTCAGAATACTCCTATTGAAATATTTCAATAGCTGTTTGTGCTCCGGCGAGCATATCTCGGCAATCCGTTTTAGATAGGCTTACCCGGTCAACCTATCTTTATTGTATATCAGGCATTGCTCGAGCGTATTGTTGTGGTAAAGCCATAGAAAAGGTATAGAAAAGGCTAAAGATATGTGCATTTAGTGTTAAAACCATAGACCTAAGTAAAATCTGTAGATATGGTACGTTCTCCCAGCGCTTACTCAATAACATTACTTGCCTTTATTACAACTACACGCAAATATTCGTTCACAGTTACATTTCCAATCATAAGCAAAAATTATAATGAACAAACACGAGGGCATTGCTGTAGGTAGTCCTTTAGTCGTCAATAAATCACACTAAAGTATGTACGTCGTAGCAAGCACGCGTAACACGAACGCCGCGGCGCCGCCCCGGTCCGAATATGACTGAGGTGGGTGGACCTAATTGCACCTAATTTGAGCCTTCCGCTTTCGAGAAGCTAGTACCTCATCTCCCCTTTTTTACTTAGATCGATGGTTAACCATCAATGTTTCACTAACCTTCGTCCATGTTTCGTAATTCGTTTAAAGGAGACGCCCGCGAGAGATGAAACCGCTTTCAAGGCCCAGAGCTATAGGTACCTATATTAAGACTACTTTCTGGTGAACCGAAGTCTTCTATCATTTGACATGCAATACCATTTCACCACTTGACTGCCCTATAAGACATGCTGTCGCCCGCCCGTGTTTCGTTCAAATTTGAATTCACCTTCGCCCATGACAGATTCAATGAATCTTTATGTTTTGTCTAGGCTAGAATAGATAATATTGCATACATAACGCAAAATTACTGATGTAGGATATTTTATTAAATAAAATATATTTGACGACCGATGTGGCGCGGCGGGCGAAGGCCCGCCTGCGACGCAGAAGGTTGCGGGTTCGATTCCCGCCTTGGGACAAATGTTTGTACGATCTGCAAATATTTGTTCCGGGTGTTCTGGGTATTTTCTATATATAATAAAAAATATCTATCTATGTTATGTATTGTATTAAGTTTATCAGTCATCTAGTACCCATAACACAAGCTCTGCTTACTTTGGGGCTAGATGATGCTGTGTGAATTGTCCAGCATTATTTATTTATTTATTTATTTATTATTTATATTTAGATAATAATACATTCAATCTAATCCATTGTCTAAAGACAATTTCCACTCATAGTTTGTAAAAATATCTATGCTAACATAGACAATAATCGCTGTGCTTGGCCTAACTGGTGTACCAAAGTCGTCTATCATTTGACACACATACACCATTTCTCCGCTTGGCAGCCCTACCTCTATAACACGAGCTGTCGCCACCCCTCAGGACGGGAGCGTCGCTCTGTAAACACACTGTTTTCTTTTAAATATAAACTGAGTGTCCGGAATGGGAACGTCCTTTAACCACGGTAAATTGAAGCTGTTCGCGGAATATTCAATTTGGCATCGAATTGAGTTCTCAATGGTTTGGAACTAGCTGCACTAGCTTCAATTTTTCCGGCCAACTACAACCTGGGTCTTTTCAAGACAAGTGAATAGGTGTCGTCTAGACCTTTGTGATGCGTCGGCCAAATCGTCACTTACCGTCAGATGAGATTGTGGTCAAACGAAGGTCTATTCTCGATAAAAAATAATATACTTTAATTAATGGTTATGTTATGAATGTTATGATAGAATAGAATATTTATTTTATTTGTAACTCAAATAAACAAAAACAAATATGATTAAAAAATAAAATAAAAACAAAGCTTAGTTAGATTGAGTGAGTTTTTGCATTGAGTCACAAAGTGGTCTCTGTCTCAGCATGAGCTAGTTGTGAAAACATAAAACAACCAATGCTGGTCTTCAGATAGAGCAATTCAAGGGTTGTTTTTATTTCCCTACGTTACCTACTGTAATTATTTTACTATGACTGGTTACACCTGTTTCAATTTGTACTGCGTGAATTGTCCAGTAAGTACTATCTAATCAAAACATAAATGTGGAAACAAGTTAAGTTCGTTCAGATAGTGGTTTCACCGATAAAAGTTCTGAGATCATATAGATAGGTGCCAAGTTTCATAGTAGTTCATAAACTTAATTTGTTACGTCTTTCATTATTTAATTTGTGTCTTGGCAAATTTATATCCAACGCAATTGTTTTAATGTTGGAAATTTTGAAACAATAGGTTTATAATTTATAATACAATGAGATATTCACAAATAAAGTCACGAAAATCAATATCGGCGCCGATATTGGTACCTCAAAACATAAAATTTTTGGTTTTCGGATTTTTTTCCTCCGATAAACTTTGATAATCTACCTTCATACCAAATTTCAACTTCCTGGGTTATCTAGAAGTTGTTTAGGTTTTTGATGAGTCAGTTGTTAAAAATGGCACTTTTCGGACCTCAATAACTCAAGAACCTTAAATTATTTATTTATAAAATTTGGTCTAGTGAGATCCATGAAAAGAGTGGATCTCATTAGACATGCAAAATTACAAGATACAAGATACAGGTGGGACCAAAAGCGTGCCCAATGGTTCGTGTAAATTGCGTTGCCCGGTTCTTTCCGAACTTGGCTGGCGCTCTACCGCGTGCCACAATTTATTTACATAACTACGTACTTATTTAATTTGCATACATAAGTTTATATAAAATACTATTGAGTAGATAATAAGTTAGTAGAAAGTAATTTGATACCTACTTAGCAAATTATGTCAATCAAACTAATGTTAATCAATGCGACAGTTTGTATCTATTGGTTGTTTGTTTGGATCAAGGTTACTTGCTCCTACACGTCAAAATAACTGAACAGAGCTGAAGTTTTACATATCAAAGGCATAATAAAAATGTCTGTAATTTGTTTCCCAAAAATCGTGCTAAGCCTAAGCCAGAAGCTACTGTCCTAATAAAGCTCATCCACGTAGAAATAACTTTGTCTGGAATAACAAATACCTACGTTATGAAAAGGGGACTAGGTGGTACCTATACACATTAAGTAAGATAGAAAACACGATGCTCTATTTCTGAAAAATAACTAACGAAAACCCTTTGTCCACCTGGCCCTAGCGGTAAACAGAACAATAATGCTTCTCGCTATTGCATTTTCAAGCTTGTGTAAGTGAAACAGGTCTGATTTTACTGTAATTGATGCACGTGCGTTGGCTCACTGGCCGCCGCCGCGCCGACCGTCTTTTCTTTATGGTGGTTCGATTTACATTGCGCGCAAGGTTTAATTTCTTGCGGTTTTACATTTTTGGCTGTGTTCTACAAGGACTAAAACTAGCAGGAAAGTAATTTGCCGCAAATCGTAAACCATCTTTTGCAGCATCATTTTTGACATTTATGACAAAAAAACAACATATTTATATGCTGCAAAAGTACCATTGAATGAAAGTTAGTTTTATCGTGAGTTCTCTATTTTTATTCCTTGTAGAATTCCGAAATATATAAAACCGTGTAAAAATAATATCTCGTGCGCAATGTAAATCGAACTTTTAATTAAATTGATAATTTTGTTTTCTTCTGTCAAGGCCCCAAGGTGATGGATGCTTTATTGTTCTGCAGCAGGCGTGTTTGTTTTCGCAAAGACCATCATGACCCTGTTAGGTAATTGTTATTGGTTTGATGATGTTTATTTTTGTTAGGTTGTTAGTTAGAGACATGGTGATGTACAAAGTATTTGAATGACAGACGAGGTACATACCGATAGACAGCTAAATACTTGAAAGGAGGTTTTATTTGTTTTGTTTTGTTGAACCCGCATCCTTCCCTCGGTGCGGGAATGCGTTAACCAATTACACCACGAGGTCAAGTGATGTAGGAGTCGAAAATTTTGGAACTTCTTCGAAATTATCCTGAGTAGGGTTTACGCACTGTAATAACAAAAACGTATGCCTATAATTTGATGTTTTTTACACAAACTAAAAACCGACATCGAATTTATTAATATTTAC
This sequence comes from Eupithecia inturbata, assembly GCA_963662085.1. Taxonomy (NCBI): domain Eukaryota; kingdom Metazoa; phylum Arthropoda; class Insecta; order Lepidoptera; family Geometridae; genus Eupithecia; species Eupithecia inturbata. Next base: position 9,447,703 of record OY759198.1, read on the forward strand.
ATTGTTTCAATAGGACACCCCGGGATCATTATCTGTACAAAACCCAAAAAATCGTCAAACTTGTCAAAACAATTCATGGAGAAATCCCTAAAAAACATACGTACAGAACATTGAAACTCCTCTTTTTTTCGAGGTATTATGGTTTCTTGGAGGATCCCGCGAACGAAACCCCGGCCAGTGACCGGCCAGTGCGAGTGGTTAATGAATGTACATCTTTGTCCGGACTACTCCTGTCTGGCTGCGGAATAAGTCTTCTCTCTGGTTAGGAAGGGTTTCCCATAATTACTTTTCCTACAGTACCTACTACCTACCTATGCGCAAATCTTTATGAATTCTGTGAACATAGCCTCGAATGCGAAACTAACTGCGCATAGTACAGTTTAGAGAAAATCAATACTTTACACTTTATTTTATAATCACGTCATACTAATATCAATAAACCGCCAAGTGCGAGTCGACTCGCACACGAAGGGCTCCGTACCGTAAAAATCAGGCAACTTTTTCAAAGAACATCAAATTTTCAACTTTGTTTTATTATTAGTGTTTGTTGTTGTTACAGTTGAAGTGTTACTTATTTATAGAAAATTTCATATGCCTACCTATTATAGTTCAAGAGATACAGCCTTGTTGTATGGGTAAAGGGGCTCCCATTTAATTTTGATATTTATTTTATTATTATTATTTGTTGTTTAGCGGCAAGAGAAATACACATTCTCTGAAAATTTTAACTGTCTAGCCTCTTACGGTTCATTAGATAGAGCCCTGTGACAGACGGACGGACGGACAGCGGAGGCTTTTTTTTTTTTTTTTTTATTGTTTAACAAAATCAACAGCTTAGTAATAGGATTCCGTTTTGACCCTTCGGGTACGGAACCCTAAAAATGCGTGCTAATATTAAAAGTGTGGATGTTTGGATGTTTGTTACCTCTTCACGCCAAAACTACTGAACGGATCAGGCTGAAATTTTGCATACAGGTAGTTCTAGGCCTGCAATAAAACAGGTAACTTTTTATACCATAAATCAGTTCCCATGAGATAAGCCTTTAGTCATATTCACAGAGACAACGCGTGCGAAGCCGCGGACATAAACTAGTTATTTATAGTTTAAATATGACTTGTCTTAGTGCTTATTTTGTAAGCCTAACGAAATAAAGTTGTTTATTGACAGTTTTTTTTATTTTATAACATTATAATGAATGTTTTTTATATTTTTTTTTTACAACTTTTATTACAAAAAATAAACATACTAGTTTATTTTTTGTGCTGAAATTTTTAAATGTTAAATAATGTGAAGACCATACCCTATTGCATTGGGTACCTGCGCCTGTAAAGTTAGAATATTTGATGAATAAATGTTTTTTGTTTGTATTTATTTATATTAAACATTATTTACATAATTGATCTACAGCTAACATAAACCAAATAATAAGTTTGTCCGTAAGCCTCAATAGATAAATATTTCTGATTTCTAACGTCACAATCTACCATTTATATCAGTAAATCCTATCCTAACCATGAGGGTTAACAGGTGGAGTTATAGATCGCAGTATCTTAGTTACTTACAGCATCTTGGCCACTCATCCCTACTTATCCTTTAGTCGCCTTCTCGCCCGAGGAATGGAGGGGCTTTGTTTAATACCCTGCTAAAGGGTTAAAGTTTGAAATTGCCGTTTTATTGTAATATGTAGGTACTTCGAATTGACATAGAACTTTCATGGTTTGAAACTTTTTTCACATGGTACCATGAGGTTCTTCTTTTAAAAATTGTGCAACATTCGATTATAGACTTTCAGTTGTTTTTTTTATTCAGTTTAGACAAGATAGATTGATACTTCGAAAATTCGAGAGATTTTTGAATACGAGTTTTGACGCAGAACTAACGCGGCAGAAACAGCTCACAATATCAATGTTGCGTTTGGAGAGGGGACAGCTGATGATCGCACCGTGCGATTTAGGTTTAACGCTTTCGTGATGGAAACTTTGATTTGAAGGACGAACCACGTGGAAGACCGCCCAGACACAGGTGAATAACAATGAATTGAAAGAGAAGGTGGTAGCCGACCCGAGCCAAACTACCCAGGAATTAGCGGCATGGTTTACCGTTACCTTACCAACAATATTGACTCATTTGCGTCAACTCTATAAAATAAAAAATATGAAAAATGAGTGGCTCATGATTTGAAAGAAACGCGTGTTGAAACTTGTGTTGCCTTGAATCGATACAGAAATGAAGGAATATTGGATCGAATTGTGACATGTGATGAAAAATGGATTCTTTACGATAACCGTAAGCGAAAAATGCAATGGCTGACCCCAGGTCAAACGCTGCAACAGTGTCCTAAAGCAAAACTTACCAATAAAAAGATAATGGTAACTGTTTGATGGTCTCAGCATGGTGTTATTCACTATAGCTTTCTCCGATCTGGTCAAGCAATAACGGCAGATGTCTACTGTGCCGAACTCCGAACAATGATAGCGAAACTAGCAGTGAAACAGCCCCGACTCATGAATCGATCTTCACCATGGTTGCTCCATGATAACGCGAGACCTCATACAGCACGAGAAACCGTTTTAACTCTACAGGAACTGCAATTAGAAACCATTCGTCACCCTCCGTATTCGCCAGACCTTGCTCCAACGGACTACCATTTTTTTCGTGATTTGGACAATTTTCTACGTGATAAGTTTTCTTCCCAAGAGGCAGTACAAAATGCTTTCACACAGTTTGTCGAATCTAGATCACCAGAGTTATATCGCAAAGGCATAAATGACCTTCCTATTAGATGGCAGGCAGCAATGTATAGATAATAATGGTAATTATTTTGATTAAATAATTAAGTTAAATTAAAAAAAAAACTAATTTAAATTTTTCAGTACAAATCGGCAATTTTTGAAAAAATAGTTTGACCCCTAATATAACGAGGATGGAAGCATGTAAGATGTTTGACACACACTACTAATCGGATTTGTAGCCAGATTTATAATCTAGGACCTCTCTAATAATAAAAACGCGGAAATTTGTAAATGTGAAGATTTTTTTGTTAGTAGGCAACGACAAAAATACTGACCGTGTTGGATTAAAATCTTGCACGTATGATTTTCAGGACCTTAAATAACATATATAACAAATAACATATACTTTAAATTATTTTGTTTACGGTTGGTTATTTTGTTTATGTGTTATTATTATGCTACATAGAAAATTACAACTGAAAAACCAAATTATAACAACTATTTTACTTAAAATTGAAATAGTTGACGGTCTATTATGTGTAACAGTCCTTTATATTGGGTTACCCTCTGCCCAACATAACAGGCTACTTTTTTGATAAAAACGCGTGTCTATTCTCGGCCAAAAGCTAGTAAAACATAATTGCAAAACTCCGTATCGAACAGTTCAAATCAAACTTAGCCCTTACAACCTCTCAAAAGTTGTACCAAACTCAATACTAGAGGTCACGACTAGTCACGAGTCAATCAATAGAGAACAAGACACTAGTAATAAGCTAGAAAGTACTATAACAGGGGTCCTTTATATTTTCAAAGCGCGAGGTCTAAACTTCAAAAGGAAAGCAGCAAAAACAATACTTAAGACACTAGTAATAAGCTAGAAAATACTATAACAGGGGTCCTTTATATCAGTGGGCATTTTGCAAAGTGGGTATTATGAGCAGTGGAAATAATTATAAGTGGTAATTTTAATTTGTGCCCTTATACAGCCGAAACGCTTCAAAGCGCGAGGTCTAAACTGTAAAAGGCAAGCAGCAAAAACAATACTTAAGACACTAGTAATAAGCTAGAAAGTAATAACAGGGGTCCTTTATATCTTCAAAGCGCGAGGTCTAAACTTCAAAAGGCAAGCAGCAACAACAATACATAGCACTAGTAATAAGTTAGAAAGTATAGGGACCTCTAAATCTTCCAAATGCGAGGTCACGAGGCCAACGGGTCATAAACAACTCGAATAGGTCCTTGAGATCAATTGCTGTAATCTGTTTAAGTGTGAGTTGCAAGCTTACGACGATTGATGACTCATAATAAGTATATTTGATGGCTTTATCTGTAGTATGTAGTGCTAAATGATGTTGGGAATCAATGTGCTCCTTGAGCAACTCCGTCCGACACAAACTACAAGTTGTGAAGATATTTTATCAAGATCTACTATTATAGTCAAAGAGAGTAATTTATACCAAAGCAGGAGAGAAAGAAGAAGAGCTATATACAGCTATTGTCATAGTTGTAAAACAGCATCACATAACATTTATCATCATCGATCGCTTGTAGCGATAAGGCCGCCTTTAGAGCTCCTATATTCTTAACATTTCTTATGTATATAGTTTTGTTCTGTCTTTATGTGGAACAATAAAGTGTTATCTATATATTTATAATGTGGTTTAACACATCTATCTTCTCCGTTTTGAAAACCGTTGTTACGGAAACAATAGAGGTTTTGAGTCCTATTTAAAGGTAACTTTACCATTAATTGTGACGAGGTAAATGTTTCTAGGCTTCTGTTCTCTAAAACGAATTACTAATGTTCACAGTGTTATTAATTACCTACGCCTTCAGTTATAGTAGTATAATTTTGCACATTTCATCACTAATAGTTTATTGCTTTTAATATTCATAGGACATTCCACTTAATGTCTTTAGTAGTCTAAGGTTTATGGAGTCGTAACAATTTTATTTCTCTCGTCCTAGCCTAAAGCTAGATTGCTATATAATACGTTTAACTGGACTTGGGCAATCGACCCTCGTTATTAGGATAGATGCCGCCCAGAAAATCGGTATTATGTACCCTGCAACAGGTGTAAAGTAAGACATACATGGTCTCACTGATCTATTTCACTCTTCGTCTATCAATCCTAAAACTTGAGACTGTTTAAGAGAATAGACTTGACTATATCTACATCTCATCTGCAGCCTATGCTACCACTGTTGGACATAGGCTCCTGATAAGCGCCTTAATGTGTAATCATTAGGGGTGTCATAATCCTAACGCTTGGCATGTGGGTTGGAATCGCAGTTCGGTGCTGGACCGGTTCTGCAAGGGTCGCTGCTGCTAAAAAGGGGGGTTTGCCATAATTACCACGTTTACCAGGCGGATTGGTGATCGCTATAGATGTGTTAAATACACAGACGGAAGCTTCTGCCCACCATGTGGTAGGTTCCCTTAGTCGCCTCTTACTACATCCACGTGAGATGGAATGGTCGATTCTTACGCGACCACCACAGGTTGCATTAATTTATGTTTTATAATGAGTGTCATGGATCGGAATGATCGTGTTACTTTTACTCTATACTAAAACTGTTTAAAGGTCAATTTCACTCACTCTGAGATTTGGCTTTTATTCCTCAATACAGAATTCGAGTGGTTGCACACTAATGGGATTTTTACCGTCGATTTTCCCGATGTAATTCGATTCTTCCTTTCGATCATTGAGAAGTAATGGCAATTTGATTTTTATTCGATGTTTTATATCTCGAAACGGTTATGGGCTCAGGGATCGAGTGGAATGTGGGCTTATTATTTGTTAATGTCGGTACTTGAGATGATTTTTAAAGCCTGCTTTCAGGCTACACAAAATGACAAAATGTATATTCGCAAATCTTTATTTGCGAATATACATTTTGTTGAACAGGCATTCGTCTTGCTTGTAATTTCACCGTTGCAATTGAACGAGTTCATGTTGCAATTAAACACGTTCAATATAAGATAAACTCAGTTATCGCTTTAAACTAGTTCAGCGCATTTCACCGACATAAAGTTGATTCGGTTCAATCGCTAAACCGAGTTCAAGAGCTGTCATGATGACACACAATAGGTATTACGGATTTGAACTCAAACAAGCTGAAATGAGGTCCAATATCACCGGTTGCAAGAGCTACCATGTCACACAAATGTGAACTCGATCAAGCTGAACTTGGTTCTGTTTGAACTGAGTTTTGGCAGCGATCAGTAAAATTAAACCTTAGAAGTTAGAAATTGGCAATTACTAACTACACGAATATTTTAATACTGACAACGAATTACGGTGTTCTCGTATCATCGTAATTAGGGATGCCTCGATAGGCCTTTTTGCCGGTACAATACCGATACGCTTATTGAACTCAAAAATGAAGGTAAATTAAATAAAACAGAAGTCAGGTAATTTTTTTAATTATAAAAAAGAACAAATAACAGGACAAACTAAATAAAACCGTTTAAAACTGTAGACAGGTTGAGATTAGTTAATAGTTTTAGTAATTAAAACTAACCTTGATGAGATTTTTGTTTAAAGAACAAAGTATTCTTAAGTTTTTGAAAAAGGCGGAGAAATTTCAAAATAATTCCATATAGCACTTTTGTGTTTTGAAGATGACATGGCTTATTCCCATTCCATCCAAACCCATTGTTCTCGGAAAAGAAAACTTTCATACATTAGTTCCACATCCAACGAGCATTTTAATAATCATTTTTAAAAATATTTTAGTTCATACATTTATTCCCACTCACATAACGCATAAGTTGAGGTACATTCAGCACGAGGATCTTCTAATAGTTTATGGGCTCAAGAAGTTAGTAAGGTACGAATACTAGAAATATTTAAGAACATAACGCAAATAAATGAGTAGAGGTTTGTCTTTGCATGTTTGCATGATATAAAGGAAAAACAGTTAGGAAATCACAGATAATCAACATTGTTAATATAAAACCTATGACTACTATTTATTTGACTCAAGCAACTAGTTTTACATGATATGCACACACAAATTAGTTACAATTATGTAATTTTTAATTTTATTTGCATTGAAAAATATTACGCACGACAAAAATCAACCTAGAGAAATGAGATAGTTATGCGAGTGCGAGGCCAAAGTGGCCGGGACGAAACAAGACACTGAATAAAGCGCGGGGTTTCCCCGAGCATAGTTAGTTCGCGCCTCGTTTGCAGTGTTTGCAACGAAATAGACGAGACAACACGCGGGTTTACATTACATTTTTAAAGCGCGCAATTTGAAAAGTATCGTTGAATTGGCCATAAAAATATCGCCGATGCCGATATAACGGCAAAGTTCGAGTATCGCGAGTATCGATATATCGGATATATCGGCATCGGTATCGGTATCGGATGCATCCCTAATCGTAATACCACCTAATGAATATTCATATGCCTAAGAAATGAACAAGCTGGTAAGCCGACACTACCTAACCTACTCAAACATAATACTACAGACAGGCAAGGTAAAATAAATGAAACGAAATTGTTAAGTAAGAAATTCACGGCAAGCTCTTTGAAATAGTGGTTTTGCGGTTTCCATTATTTATCTATCTACCTATCTATATATATAAAAGAAAGTCGTGTTAGTTACACTATTTATAACTCAAGAACGGCTGAACGGATATCGGTGAAATTTGGTAGCGAGGTAGAGCATAGAGGTATCCCGGGGCCGGACATAGGCTACCTTTTATTCCGGAAAAAAGCGTGCGAAGCCGCGGGCTGCAGCTAGTTTTATATAAAACTAGTTTCTACCCACGACTTCGTTTACGTGGTTCCTAGAAACAATACAGCCAATAAGCACTTTGGAATTGTGTAATTAGCTGTGTGTAATAATTCTCAAAATCTAATCAGAAATTCCGAAAATTACCTCACGAACAAACTTACATCTCACAAACTACCCTTTTTAGATAAGTTGCATAACTTATCTAAAAAGTCCTTTAAAACCACACGTGCCCCGGCTATTCTCGCAACGCAATCTTAAAGTCGTATTTCGTTTAGGAAAATTCTGCTATTTCTATTCAACCCGCATTTCCTTTAAACCCTTTTGTGTTCCGCGTTTTATTTGCTATTTCGGTGCGAACTTATTATCGCGAGCGGTGAGATAAGAAACAAACGACTTGCTGTCGATTCGGACAAAATATATTGGGACACAGTGTCCCAATTGACACTTTTAATTTTAATATTTTTGTTACTGTCGATTCGGACACCATTAAGAATAGCTGCATTGTACAGTCAGTTAAAACAAGATCCGTCAAGTGTGACTCGCGCGCCGAGGGTTTCGAACGGTTCTCAAGTACGTATACAATATGTACTATAGGTACTGGTTAGAGACTTTGCTAATACCAACTTCGATGAATACCAAAAAATTAATTTCATTACACATCACATTTTCACATCGCGGGCGCCGCGGTGACGTCATCATCATCTTCATTCTAGACTGGGATCACCCACTACTGCTACTGGTATACGCCTTCTTTTGCCAGCTCCGTAAAAGTCGCAGAGCCTACTTTTTATATGCTCTGCGACTTTGATAATGCCAACCCGTCCTGCCACAGGACGACCCAGTTTGACCCGCGATGATGTGTAGCACGTCGCGGGTCAATCCGGATCCTCCTCGAAAATGAGCCTTACATTTGCGAGACTCGACTTTACGGCAACAATTTTATTCAGTGCAAGTAATTAGAGCCTTATCATATCACATTGGCGATTTTATATAAAAAGTAGCCTAGGGATACCATCTACCTCCCTGCCAATTTTCACAGAGATCCGTTCAGCCATTTACGCGTGAAAAGGTACAGACAGTCAGGCAGATTTAAAGCAATAAATGATTACTTTAACTGTAACAAATACAAACAGGTAAACCACAAGCAAATAGAAAAATAAACTGTACCTACCTTCACAATCTCACATGAATTTGTCTAGCATGTCTGCCGAAAAGCAAAACAACAGAGCAGATAATTCAATACCTCGATAAGAGTAATTGAGGTCGCACACATCACATTGCTTATGCGGACGCGCGGGAAACAACGCAATTTATTTGTTGGGCTAGTTGCACACTGTAGCGGCTTTTATAAAAATATATATTATGTACGTAATGTATAAAGTACCTATGGGTACTTAGCTAAGTTGAGCTTGTATTATGATACAAGCTTAACTTAGCTTGGGGCTAGATGACGGTGTGAATTGTCCAGCATTATTTATACTTTCACTAGCTGTTGCCTGCGGCTTGGGACGCTCTTTTCCGGGATGAAAAGTAGCATATGTCCGTCCCCGGGATACCACCTACCTCTCTGCCAAAATTCACTAAGGTCCATTCAGCCGTTTAGGCGTAAAAAGGTAACAGCCACACAGACAGACAAAGTTACATTCGCATTCATAATATTAGTATGGAATTACCGTGTTCATTGAACAAAGAAAATAACAATCAAATAATAAAAACAAATTAGAACAAGTAATTACAATTGAAACAATTAAGCTAACTGCAGACTGTTGCAAACGATCTACAGGTAGCTCAACTGATCCATATCAATACCAGTCGGAAGCGTCCCCAAGACGCTGGCTGCATTGCCCCGCTATATGGCAATGCTGATGCGCTGCGCCGTATTGAACAAATCATAACCTTCAGAGCTCGGCTCTTGTTATAAGAACTGAAGCATTTGTTACGCCATTTGCGATCAAAGTGGAACCATAAACATACAAACTAACATTATAAATTCGAAAATAACTCTGTCTATTTTATTTCTGCCTGGAAGAGATCGCTTTTAGCGATAAGGCCGCCGACTGTGCCACATTCGATATAATTAGTATTAAGTTCTTGTTTTATAAGTGTATTGATGGTGCAATAAAGTGATAATCTATCTAATCTAATCTATTTGTCTGTCTATCTCTGTACTATGTCTGTCTGTTACCTTTTCACGCCTAAACGGCTGAACGGATCTTAATGAAATTTGACAGGGTGGTAAATAGTATCCCGGGGACGGACATAGGCTAGTTGAAAAGCGCGTGCAAAGCCGCGGGCAGCAGCTAGTAATAATATAAATTCGAAAGTAACTGTCTGTCTGTTACCTTCTTACACCTAAACGGCTGAACGGATCTTAATGAAATTTAGCACGGAGATGGTATCTCGGGGACGGACATAGGCTTCTTGTTTTATTTGGCACAATATATTATTAAATTTCTCCTACCCCTTGTGTTGTGTTGTGTTTGTGTTGGAAATACGACTAGGTATCTTTTTAAGAAAGCATCTAGTTGTACTCCTCCTGGTCACTTTACCATCTAACTATCAGTCGTAGCAGCCCGGAGTCAGGAAGGTGGCGGTGTTACACCCACGTGCCTCGTTGGTCCTGCGCCTGGCCTCGTCCCGGTCGTCCCGGTCTATGAGAGTGAGGGAATAGATAGTGCACCTGTATTTGCGCACACACTTGTGCGCTGTAATATGTCCTGGTCGCCCCGTGGCCGATATTCGGTTGTGGTTTCTCCCGTCTAGTAGAACCTGCGTACTTTAAGAATGGGATTGAGAATGTTGTCATGCTGTCCCGCTCAGATTCTAACTGAACAGGATAGCATGAGAGATGTCGTCACTCTCCATCCCATTCTATAAAAGTACGCAGTTATAAATATCGTTTGACACCACGTGTGTGAACACCGCCTTACATCCAAGCACAGTGCATAAAAGATTTATCGCTGGTATCTACATTTATATGATATCCAAACCCCGCCTTGGAATGACAATGCATATCTCCATAGCTGCGTTTTGTATAGTTTTATTTTATTTTACGAAACAATGTTTTATTTCAGTCGTAACTTTACGTTTTACATAAGTCTCCGATTGAGGTCGTCTCTGTATTGTCTGTTTGAATAGGTACCCGAAATGTGTCCTTTGTTTTCTGAATGATCATTTAAATATGACCTAAATGTGCTTATCATTGCGTATTCCTCTAAACGGTTATCACTTATTTGGTCTCTAAGTAAATGTGTCTTTGCTTGATTACAAATGATGTAAAAAAAAAACATGTGATTTAAATCAATTGATTTTTTCCACTGCAATGAAATAGAACGCAGTAAAAAATTTGTAGGGAGTGGCAAAATTGCAACTGCTATTCTGGTTGAGGATTCAAAAAATCCCCAGAAATGAAAAATTTTCACGAATTTTCGTAATTTACTTCATACGACCGATGTGGCGCGGCGGGCGAAGGTCCGCCTGCGACGCAGAAGGTTGCGGGTTCGATTTCCGCCTTGGGACAAATGTTTGTACGATCTGCAAATATTTGTTCCGGGTGTTCTGGGTATTTTCTATTTATAATAAAAAATATCTATCTACGTTATGTATTGTATTAAGTTTATCAGTCATCTAGTACCCATAACACAAGCTCTGCTTTTTTTGGGGCTAGATGATGCTGTGTGTATTGTCCAGTATTATTTATTTATTTATTTATTTTATTTAATTAATAGTTTATTTATTTATTTTTAAATTATGATTTTTATCAACCTGACAGTAACCCTACCAATTTTATTTGAACGCAGGGACTCCCTCACGGAAAACTCATATATTGTCGGGTATCTCCGCCACAAAAATCAAATAATGTGGTCGATCTGCGTTGGCTTGAACTCAACATAATTTGATTTTTGTAGGGGAGATACCCAGACATACCCACATTCACATAACCCAACAATTTATGAGGTTTCCGTGACAGTCGCTGACGAAGACGTTCAAGAGCTCTGCTTTGCTGGCCATTAATATATTGACGTGAACACTAGTATTTGAAACAAACAAATTTGTTACATTGTGGTAAAAGACCAGGGGGCAAATTCTCGCCAATTTATCACTCGATAATTATCAAAAGGATTGTCAAATTTGACAGTTCTTCTATACAAAAACTGTCAAAACGATTGATATATTGGCGAGAATTGCCTTCCAGGTTCACAACGAAACATTGCCGTTGCCGTGATGAACGAAGCTCTGGTAATATTTACGTTAGTAGCTAGATAGATAGATAATACTCTTATCTATTACCTTATTAAACAGATAGTACCTACTTAATTAAACACTATATAGAGCAATGGAAATGGCGGCCTTATCGCTTGAAGCGATTTCTTCCAGGCAACCAAAACGATTGTGAGAAAAATAAAGGATGGCGGTGCTTTACAATATACATTCAGACTATTAATACCTACTACACATAAATCAGGACTATGAGTCTATTGTTCTTTATTTCCCAATGGGTCCAACTAATGGTACAGTCAGTAAAAACCATATAAAAGGTTATTTAATTAGTTAGTGAGTCTTCATGTCATAAGAGCGAAATAGACTACATGTTTGAGCGAGACAGACAGCATGCAGAAGAGATATTATTGGCTTATTCCCAGAGGTCCACGACACTATTGTTATCAAAAAAATTTGGTTCATACTTTGGTTCCCCACGCCACGGGTCCACAACATTTTAAAATAAATAATATTTCCATGGAATTGTTTGGTACAGTCAGCAATAACAATAAATATTTTAAATCCATCCTGGTTATTAACACTAAAGTCATTTACAACGGGATATTTACCATAATTTGAGTTTTGAACTGTGCCGAAATATTGGAAAACTCAAAACTCAAATCATGGTAAATATCCCGTGGTAAATGACTATAGATAAAACATCCGGCATGGCCCGTCCCTCGTCATCATCATCATCATCCTCTGTCGGATTTTGCCCACTGCTGGTACAGGCCTCCCGAGGTTGGCGCCACCACCACGGTCCTTTGCTAGCCTAGCCGCCTCCATTGACGCCCCGCGACACGCTCTTCACATGTCAATTAACCTATTTTGTGAGAAACCACTCATACGTTGTATTTACGTTTGAACCAACCCTTTTCTGCATTTAACTAAGACTACGTATGCCATCGGAATCCCAACCAACAAATACGACCTCACGTTACCAGATCTCCTGGACACATCTTTACTCGCGGATCGCGCTTTGAATAACTATGCGATGTTGATAAATAGATTGTGTTTGTTTTTCATCTTGTTATTGTCTTCAATGTTTGCGGCTGCGTAAGATGTGGCGTCTGCTAATGCAGTGAAAAGAAAACTGTTTTTATAATTACGCAGAACACCCGTATTATGAAACTATGCTCAGTCATCGATCTATGATCTAGCAAGCTTTTTTTAAGACAGGCCTTAGTGAGATGACAACCTCCTTGACCGCGACAGTGAGTCCTGCTGGAAAAGTCTGGAACTTCAAAGGAATACTTAAGGCAAAATATTATAATGTTTTGTTAGGTAAGTAATGTATGTGTGTACTTTGAGTTTCTACTCAGTTAATATCTCTAGTACCAAACCTTGATCTATCTTTTCAAGATCGTATCCAGATATATGGTTCATCTGGAATGGGATGCTGTAAGCATTCCATTCTTGAATCCGCATCGCTCTCGGGTCATAGGGCCTACACAGCTGCAGCGGGGCAATGCCAGCGTCTTGGGGGCGGTTCCGACTGGTATGGTTGATATAGATCAGTTGAGCTACCTGTAGATTGTTTACAACAGTGTTTTCTTTGTTAATAAATATTATAAGTATTGTCATATTTTGCTTTGTGCTACTAGCTAGAGTTAATTAGTAAACAATTAGGTGTGCATTCCCTTATAAGGCCCACTTGCGCCAGACTGGATTAACACGGTTAACTCAGAGCTAAATTCTACTTTGGAGTTAAATTCTAATTATGTCTTGTACCACCAAGAGTTAGGAGTTAACCTAGAGTTAAATTTTGAAATTTTTAATGGATATGGGAGGGTTAAGTCAACTAACTCGGGGCTAGTTATGTCAAAAATGTCAGAATTGATATATTTTAGGTTATGTTTTGAATGAACAATGATAATGAATAGTTGTTTTCTGATGATGATGAAGAGATCATCGAATACATTAGTTCGGACTTTTATGATAGAATAATTGGCAGAACGATCCGATCGTTGTTACTCCCAAAGAGACAAATATTTTAATAGAAGATTTCGACTAAAAAGAGAACCTGTTCTCTTTATTTTGGAAAAAAATTAAGATATACAAATGCGCTCGCTACTACGTCGCACGGTAGCTATTTGTTATCATTTGTGAAATTTGGACCGCGTAACCGAGGTTTCTTCCATTTTTCGGTTTACTATTGTAGAATAACACCACACGCAACAACAATGAAAACCAAACCAATGACAAGACAACAACAACAGTCATTTTATAATGGGGCCAAGAACCACGTGTCATTTCAAATCCGACAGAAAGGAATAGACTTATTCAAAGTACTGTAAAGCGAGAGAGAGAAGTACACTTAAATCGTACTATATTTTAGCCGGATGTAAAAAGAATGAATGAACATGACAATAACCTCGGGTTAGTTGACTCTGGGTTATTTTCTACTGCTGCAATTGAAACTGTAAGTCAAACATTTAGAAAATTAACCCTGAATTAATAAACTTCGAGTTATTTATTTAACTCTTTTTGGTATAAGTGGGCCTAAGACCGCCATGCCCTGACCAAGTAATTGTTTAAGCAGTTAAACCGGTCTAGTGACGTCATCATCGTTGACGTCATCGAGTGGCATGCAGTTAGATTGCTTTATTATCAATCGCGTTGTTTTTTCCTTCCGTCTAGTCGACCAATGCCGTCCTTTTCATGTGCGTGGTTGAATTTCAGTGTTATCAAGCAAATACATGAGTGTTTTACAAATGTTACCATTATACATCGTGTTGTTGCTAGGGAATGTTATTTTGTTAGCGAATGCCTGTGGGTTTAGTTCTTGATGTACCTAAAAGACATAGACATTTATTTGACACAAGTAGAATTACAAAAATATAAAATGAATCCATAGGCTCCCGAACTAGTTATAAACTGTGTTCAGGACCTGGTATGGTACCTTAAGAATGGGATTGAGAATGATGCCATATTACATGCTGTTCTGCTTAGTTGGAATCCTATCTGAACGGGACAGCATGAGATATGATGTCAAAGGCTTACTATAAAATTTCAGATTATCTAGAGGATAGAAAAGCTTTGGACGGAGATTTTGAAATGTAGTGTTGAAGGAGGATGCGGAAAGTCCCACAGACCGTGTTTCTTACTAATGCTTGAACCACTGCTGAGACTATATACAAAAAATAGGTTTCCCATCTTCTCGTCAGGAAATAAGTTTTCTCACCAAATCAGCGTTTGTTTTGTAATCCGCCTAGCTATCCTACAAACGGCTGATTCTACGATCCATCGGCGACATACACATAAGACTAATGTGTACTCGCCCTAAGCTATGCTCATACTATTCACCTCGGTCCTTGCGTCCTTGCCAATCAATTACTTTATAATGCTGCGTTTCCACCAGAGATGTGCGAGGATGCATAGCGAGGGATGCGTTTGTTAAGAATCTATACTTCATTGACCTACTCGTACTCGTACCTAGCCTCGTACAGCGCAGCTCTAGTGGAAACTGCTCAGCAGAGCTAAGTTTTTGTACATACCAAACATGGTAAGGATGTGTGCCGTAATAGCAAAATCAGTTTAAACACCAGTCTCAAGTAATACAATGTTTTAATGATAATTATGCCTTTACCATACAATCCTTTTCATTTACATTATAATTGACTTGTTTTTCAATAAATACTAAAATGTCTCAAATCTTCAACCTCTTTTCTAAAGGCCGGGGTGGCTCCGCCTAAATCCCCGCTTTACGATAGTGACATATGGCAGGTCCACGTAATAACCGAAGCTATTTTGCAGGACAATATTTACCCGAGTATATAAAAGAAAGATGCTAACGCTCGCTTATCTGAAAAGAGCCCGTTACATATCCTCGCACCGCTCGCACAGCTTGCTGCGCATCTTTGGTGGAAACGCAGCCTAAACACTTTCATGATCCAAGGCGCAGATGTCTGTCTGCACCAGCGCATGGCCGGGGCGCCCCGGGCGGCGCACAATAGGCCAAAACTGAAAAAAGGAACTTACGATTTGTGTTTCAATATTTTCTAGATTTTCTTAAGTCCATCGATAGTGCTCCGTGATCGTATTAGAAACTATTCTATAACATATTGCCATTAAACGAATCCTTAGCGAGTAAAAATAAAGTTCAATAAATTTGTATAGAATGACATCTATTAAAATATGAATTTCGAAATAAAAATCAAATTTAAATTTCAAATTTTTAATTCTTAATTATTCATTAAGCTCTATCGATTGACATAAGAAAATTGAGAAAGTTTCGAAAAATAAATCGTAAGTCCGTTTCTTTCAGTCTTGGCCCATTGGCGGCGCGCCCCAGCAGGTCCTCTCGCAGACTTCTCTTATGTTTCACAAGCAAACTTATATCACAAAGTTTCGCTTACCGAAGCACAGTCGTATTTGAAAGTGTGTCAGATTTAAAATTAAATCCTTATTTCTCTGAAAGTACAAAGACGTGTCTGTCAGTGTCAAGGCAGTTTTGGCTTCTTGTTGCTTCTCCCAACGTTATTAAGGTCTATTTTTGTACTTTTGAAGTTGCTTCTTTATGTCTTTGAATGATTACATGTAATTTATGGGACTGGGTTGGCGTTTATTTTGAGAAAGTTATAATTTCTTTGTATAATGAATTTCTGGTTTAGACATTTCAATTTTGTCTGTTGACGGCTCCTATCACACTAATAATATATCAAAGCGAGAGTTTGGATGTTTGGATGAATGATTGTCACCTCTTCACGCCATAACGACTGAACCCATCGGGCGGAAATTTTATGCCGTCCCATAGGATTAGACCGACACGACCGGGGCGAGGTCAGGCGCAGGACCAACTGCTTAACGTGTTAGAGGAACAAGTCAAGTCAAAAAAACTCTTTATTTCCATAAATACAATAAATGTATACTTAGAAAAGGTCAAATTCTTAATAATTTAACACTGACACGGAAATAAAGTGATATTTTTGATTTCAGTCGCTTCGGTACGTAGACTAAAGTAAAGAAGCGACGAAGAAACCTTTAGCCTGTTAGTTGTTATTTTTCGAGTTGGAGCAAATTCCGTCCCACGCTTTTTTATCCTCTAGATAATCTGATATTTTATAGTAGGCCTTTTTACACAGGAAGGTTTTGACAATTTGTTTGAATTTATTTACTGATAATTTTTGCAACTCACTAGGAGTTTTGTTGTAGAAGCGTATACATTGCCCTTTAAAAGATACATTAATTTTGTGTAGTCTAGTTGTGGGCACAGCGAGTTTATGTTTATTCCTTGTATTCAAATTATGTACATCGCTATTTTTAGGGAACCGATTGATATTTCTATGAGTGTACAATAGGTTTTCATAAATATATTGACATGGTACTGTCATTATGTTTATTTCTTTGAATTTATCACGCAGGGATTCTCTGGGACCCATACTATAGATAGCACGAACAGCCCTCTTCTGCAACACAAATACGGTGTTAATATCTGCAGCGTTCCCCCACAGTAGAATACCATAAGACATAATACTATGGAAGTAGCTGAAATAAACAAGTCTAGATGTATCCACGTCTGTAAGATGACGGATTTTTTTGACAGCATATGCTGCAGAACTAAGTCTCTTCGATAGCTTATCTATGTGTGCGCCCCATTGAAGTTTATTATCTAAGGTGATTCCTAAGAAAACGGTACTTTCTACAATTTTTAACGTTTCTCCTTTTACATTTACATCAGCCTGAACTTGTTTAACATTAGGTAGAATAAATCTAATACATTTCGTTTTGGTTTCGTTAAGCAAAAGATTATTGACATTAAACCAATGGACTACTTTTGAGATTGCATTATTCACATCATCGAAATTCGTGTCTTGTCGTTTCATTTTAAAAATTAATGAAGTGTCATCAGCAAACAATACAATCTCGTGATTATTCTTAACAAGATGAGGCAGGTCGTTAATATAAATTAAAAATAGGAAAGGGCCGAGGATAGATCCCTGCGGTACACCCATTGTAACTACAGACCCCGAAGACAGTTTCCCATTAATGTCAACTCTTTGTATCCTATTACTCAAATAAGATGTAAGAAGACCCAAAGAGCTGTTCCTTATTCCATAGTGATTTAGTTTCCTGATTAATGTTTCATGGTGTACGCAATCGAATGCTTTTGACAAGTCGCAAAAAATGCCTAATGCATCTTGCGACTTCTCCCAAGCATCAAAAATATGCGTTACTAACTCTACACCGGCGTCAGTAGTTGACCTGCCGCGAGTAAACCCGAATTGCTTACTATGTAGCAGGTCATTTCCGTTGAAATGCCTAAGCAATTGATGTAAAATAAGTTTTTCAAAAACTTTGCTGAATGTAGGCAGTACTGATATTGGTCTAAAGTTAAAGATAAAAGATAAAGATAAAAATACATTTATTTACCCAAAAAACATAATAGCATAACAAAAGTAAAGTACATTAAAAGGAAGGGTAAAAAGGTGTCCCTAACTCAGCATTTTGCAGTATTAGGCATTTGCCCAATACTGCGCTGGTTTTCAGTTAGGGCCCTTACGGAGTGACGACGGTACAGTAGGTAATTAATATTATTACATTAACGATATATAAATAAATACAACGAGGATGGTACAAAACATGATTTACGGAACATTGAACAGAATATAATACAATAAAAAGATTACAGATACACTTAGGAAAAACAAGCTATAATTACACTCAGATTTATGCTCACTACACCAACTGACTTGTTTTCGTCGCGACACTGACAAGTGTGCAAACAATGATCTCATGAGCGCAGCGTAATGCGAACATGATGCAGAGCCAAAAATAAAAGAAGAAGAAGAATCCGTTGGCTTTCAACCAAAGAGAAAAAAGTAGGTACTAACATAAATGTCAAAAAATGCTGACATCGTTCAGCGCGCCAATATTAATCGAAAAGAAATCCAGTAATTTTTAACAATTTTTAAAGGTAACTATTTGAGAACGATTAAAACATTGAGTGACAAATTATAGAATCCAAGGAAATACAACAGGACGTAATAACTACCTACAGTGTAGGTACCTCACTTTTATACCTGTAGGAGGTTCTGTTCAGTAATTAGGAGTTTCTTGAGTTGATTTCTAAAGGTGTATAATGATTTTGCAGCCCTTGCCGGAGGCGGAAGATCATTCCAACATTTGGAAGCAGAATATTTGAAGGAGCCTTTAAAAGCCATAGTCCTGTGCTTCGGCATGCAGAAAACCCAAGAGCATGCTCTGCTAGGATATCTTGACTTGTCCCTTGCCCAAACTAGCTTGTCAGCGAGGTATGTAGGACACTGTCTGTTTATGACCCCAAAAATAAGCACTGCCAGATGTAGCCTTCTTCGAGCTGACATTTTTAAGATATTAGATGAGTTTAAGAAGGGAGTAACGTGGGCCCGTGGTGGGATGTGGAAACAATAGCGAGCACATGCATTCTGGACCCGCTGTATCAAGTTCTGTGATCTTTTCAAAAGACATGGTCCATAGACCACATCGCAATAGTTCAGCTTTGATAGCACTAGGGACTCACATAAATGTATTCGGACTGCTTCATTGAGGTATGGACGAATTTTATACAGAAGCTTTAAACGGTAGAAACAATTCCTCACACACTCTGCAACTTGACTTTCAAAGAGTAGATTGGAGTCCATGAGAACTCCAAGATTTTTTGCTTGTGTTACTTGCTCTACAGTAACATTTTCAATTTCAATCTTTATGGGTGTCCTTTGTAGTGACAGGATCTTTTTTCTTGTACCTAACAACATAAACTTCGATTTCTTTGGATTTATGACAAGAGCGTTAAGCTTAGACCAATTTGTTATTTGTGCTAGATCAAAATTTATTTTATTTACTGCAGCTGAGATATCCTGGGGTTTAAAAGAGAAGTGCAGCTGAATATCATCAGCATAAATATGATGACTACAGTGTGTAAACGAATTAACTATGTCGGCACAATACAGTGTGAAAAGAATTGGACCAAGTACTGAACCCTGTGGCACTCCTCGTAGCACAGGCCTAGGACTGGATTTCAGAGCACTACCATCAGCTGTAGTCAGCTCAACAAACTGCTGCCTGCCACTCAGGTAGCTGTGGAACCATCTAACGGTACGAGGGTCAAACCCATAGTAAGACAGCTTAGACAAAAGAAGAGGGATATTTATACAATCAAATGCGCGTGAATAGTCAAGAAGAATTAATATGCTAACCATGCCCTGATCCTGTGCACCAAGCAATCCATCTACCACATCCAATAGAGCAGTGGCCGTGCTGTGACCCTTACGGAACCCCGACTGTGCAAGCGGTAACATTTTATTTTCCTCAAGGTATTTGGTGAGTTGTAAAGAGACAATTTTTTCCATGACTTTAGATAGACAGGGTAGCAAACTTATTGGTCTGAGATCCTGGTTTGTGGAAGGGTTATTGTTTTTAGGAATAGGTCTAACTTTTGCTGTTTTACAGTAGTCAGGAAAAACACCACTCTCAATGGAACAGTTTATAATAGATGTTATAGTTTCTAGTGAGTCAGGCAAGGTCATAAGAATCATCTCGAGCGATATTTCATCCACACCAAGAGCATTTGACTTGAGCTTACGTAGTATGCCCAATACTGTGTCTTTACTGGCTACCTGCAGGGAAAAAACTGATGTGCTAAATGTATTATATTCAAAGTAAGTCATCTGCGAGATAGTTACATGTTAAAAGTTAGTGGGGTCAGACCTACTACCCGATTTAAACAGTGGGATTATTTTACTACATTTCATTAGATCAGGAAATACGCCACAATCAATAGACTCATTAAATACAAAAGCTAGATCTGGTGCAACGATATCAATCAATGGTTTAATAATTCTAACGGAAATTCCCCAGAGATCTGCAGTTTTCTTTATATTTAATAGTTTAAAGGTTTTTTTTAATATCTCTTTCATCAACATGATTAAAATTAAATGTATTTTTGCATTTAGGTACATTTCCTATAAGTAATGACTCGGCGATTACTTGAGAAGAGTTTAGACACTTTGTAGTAGAGATTGGAATGTCAGTAAAAAAGTTTTCAAATGCTTGGGCTACTTTAACATCATTTTTGATTGAGCAATCATTAATCTTTAAATTGTAATCATTAATGTAGGTGCTGACTTTTCCAGTCTCACTATTTATTATTTTCCATGTTGACTTTATTACATTTTCACTATTTCTTATTTTTGAGCTAATATAATTTGATTTTGCTATATGACAAACTTTTCTAAACATTTTTGAGTAATTTTTTACATTTACTTTGAACTCCTGGCTAAAATTGTATTGTTTTTCACTATACAGTTCATGCAACTTTTGTCTACTCTTATGTATACCCACTGTTGCCCACTCACTAAAGTTAAGTTTTTCTGAGACCATGATCGACTTGAGTGTGAATACTGAATTGAACACACTGGTGAATTTGTTAAAAAAACTGCAATATGACTCATTTGGGTTGTTATGTGAGTGATAAGGTGATGGTGTAGACTCCCAATCCAATTTAAACCGTTCAAATCGACTTGTGGTCACAGGTATGTATTTTATTTTCTTTTTACAATTATTATTTTTTACTTGAATTTCTAATTGTATTAGTTGACCTAAGTGGTCTGATTTTAAATTGCTTATTATATTTTTACTAACATTTTTTTCATTTTGGCAAACAAATACATTATCTATACATTTTGCTGAGGTTTCAGTTATTCTTGTAGGTTCCATAAATAATGGCCTTAGATTATAAGAATTAAATAAATTAGTCAATCTAGTACTAAGGGAGTAAACTTCTAAAAGGTTAATATTAAAGTCTCCACAAACCATGATAGTTTTATTTGATTTTGAGAGTTTAAATAAAATATCCTCCATAACACTTTCAAATATTTCAAAAGAAAAAAGAAAGAAAAAGAACGGGGTTGTAATACCGCCAATTTCCTGACTCCGGGCTGGTCTGACTACGTGCAAACATGCTTTGGGCGTGTCTCACAATATGCTTCCAGCTTACTACGGCCATGGGCAAAGGGTGAAATCGGGATTTTTGGTTTTGCCGAAAATCCCGAATCAAAACATAAGTCATTTCAAAAGACCGCAGGGTTCTTGAGATCTCGACCAAATTAGTATGTGCGAAACAGAGCAATTTCGTGATATTTTTTTTATCGTAATTTTTTTTTCTCAATCGTAGATCAAGAAAAAATGTTGAATTTTATGTAATTTGAGTTTTTTACCGCGATCCCGTGAGTACTAAGATCAAGGCCTAGTTAGACAACCAACCCGTTAGGTTCGCCCTCTTAACTACAGCTATACTTTTGGCCGTGACGGTCGCCGCGTAAGAATCGACACCCCCCATCCCAGCCCTTAGATGAGCCGACTCAGGGAACCTGTCAGAGGAAGAGCAGCAGCTTCCTTTTGTGTATTTTAACACCTCCACTGCGATCACAATGCGCGGTGATTATGGCAAAGCCCCTCTTGTTTTGAGGAGGGCTTGTTCAGCAGTGGACGTATGTGTACTGATGAGGATGTGAACTATGAACGACGACCGATGTGGCGCGGCGGGCAAAGGTCCGCCTGCGACGCAGGTATTTGCGGTAGGTACATTGAATTCTAGAGACAAAGGTTTCCTCCTCAACTAAAAAATATCTATCTACGAGTATGTAATTTATTGTATTAAGTAGGTACATATATCAGTCATCTAGTACCCATAACACAAGCTCTGCTTAGCTTGGGGCTAGATGATGCTGACTCACACAGTCAGCTTCGGTTGGTCAGCTTTATTTATTATTTATTTATTTTTAATTGCTTTAGTCGTGTCTCCGCAAAGGCCAAGGGTGAACCCGTGAACTCGGGGGAGTTGTGAAGTTTTGATGGAGTTGGAGTTCGCGTCACCGAGCTAACAATGCCCGTGATTAACTCGTATTGTAACTTGTTAATTAATACGGGTGGAGGGTAACGGGACTAGCTCAACTTATGTTGGTTGGACGATGCTTAGTAAAATCCCGGACTTATTTTGAAATGAAAGGATTACCTACTCTCTGAACGATTCAATACGCAACAAAACCTTAAGTAATTAAGGAGCGAAACAGGTTTGGTTGTCAAACTAGGCCTAGATCTCAGTCCTCACGGGAACCCCGTGGTCAGAAACTCGAATAACATAAAATTTGATATTTTTTTTGGTTCCTTGAATGTGAAAACACGATAGCGAATAAAAATTACGATTAAAAAAAATCACGAAAGCGCACTGTTTCGCACCTAATTTGGTCGAGATCTCAAGAAATATGCGGGCTTTTGAAATGACTTACGTTTTGATAAGTAGGTTATTACTAATTATAACTATTTGGTTCCTTGAAACAGGTTCTTCATAAGTTGTGTAGTTTTCTTGTAAATAAGCAAAAACTTGATTTTTGCGCTAACACCGCGCCGTTCCAAAAACGTATGCTCTGTCCCTATCCTATGAACACGAAATCATATGCCTATCTTTTTCAAAAAATGACGCGCATTGCGCCCTCTTAAGCCGCTAGCCCACTGCCGTGAATAGCGGGCGTTCAAAATTCTATGTACCCTTTTAGATAATAAATAACTTATTTCGGGTGGCCACCTCTTTGCGTTTAGGTTCTCCTTGCCTAGTAGCACACCGTTGTCAGTGTGGTGAAACCGTTGATAAGTTTGGTCACCATGCACTCGCATGTGTCTAGTGCAGGACGTGTGCCCGTCATAGTTTAATTAATGACATCATGCGTCGGGCTTTTACCAGCGTCAGTGTGGCAGCTACCCTCGAACCACGTGGCCTTATGCGAGATGATGGTAAAAAACCTGACGGTATGACTCTGATTCCTTGGAAGATGGGTCGGCCTTTAGTAGATGCCATGTGTAGATACCCTAGCGCCTTCACATCGAGTCTCTCAAACGCTAATCTTTACCGAGGTTATTTGAGCCGTTTGGTGTGGAAACCCTAAGTCCTTGGGGTCCTGGGGCACACGCAATATATAAAGATCTTACAAAACTTCTCATAGAGTCCACAGGTGATCGGAATGCTGACTTCTATTTCGGTCAACGAATTAGCATTTCCATTCAACGTGGCAAGACAACGCTGCCAGCATTCTGGGCATCCAGAAGGCAGAGGCCTTCTGGAGACGGCTTAGATTTTTAGGAAATAGATATAAATGTCTATACTAGTTGTAATTGTTTTGTTCACTATTATTGCTATTTTCTATTAGCTAAATAAATGTAACATTCAAACTTATTACTTAAATTACAACACAGCATTAAAATATTGAAACGCGATGAGTGTTTCAGGTGTCGTTTCCCGTTTAAATCGTCTTGGGAATGGTCAAACTAGAACAAAAACTACAATTACATATTAATTATTAAATTCTCCACCACATAGTTCGGTTGCTAGTGTTTGCTAGTATCGATGATAATTTTATCGATACACAGGTACCTAATATTTGAAATGATTAATTTATGGATGTTAAAAATTTGAATGTGAGCGGGTCAACAGCAAGCCTTGCTTGTGTTGTAAGAACACTCACAGCACTCACCCTGAAGAAGTACCGTTAAGGGATGAAACGTTGGTGTTCTTACAACACAAACAAGGTTCGTAATTAACCCGCTACTGAATATAAGCTTAAATTAATTAGCGTTACTCAATTAAAAAAATATGCGCGTTGCTGCCTTACTTGTTTATTTTCCTTAAAAATAAAACTAAAAATAGAATATTATGACATTCTCATTTTGTATTTCTGAATGGGCTTCATTATTAATAAAGATGAATGACGCCACTTTCCTATGATTTATAGCATTAACACATAATATATCAGTCATGTCGTTTCCCTGCAGGGACAGATTTTCAGCTTTCATAATACCGATTATTATCGTCGCTACATGTGATAATTAAAAATAATGAATTACTTGGTCTCCTTCGTTGTTTGTGCATTATTTAAATCGAATCATCGATGAAACCTTCCAAACTAGTGCATCAATAATGGTGTAGCTATACTCCGGCCAAACTGAAGATTATAATGTTTGAAAACTGCCATACTTAATAACAAAATACTTTCTTATTGTTGATTTTTGAAAGAATTTACACTACTTGGTCGATTGACGATAATGCTTAGTGCTGACAACTCGACGCCAGAACGAAAATTTTGAACTTTTTGAGTTGTTTTCAAGCATTATTTCTTGAAAATGGCATGAGTAGCTGCATGAGATTGCTTATAGCGATAAGGCTGCCCTTCGTACTTCCGCAATTCTCAATTTATGTCTGTATTGTAGGTATTTTTGCCTTTGTGTGGTCAAGTAAAGAAATATCCACAAAAACAAACTACAAAAATTAGAGATTATTATCGGGTATTTTTTTTTATTTTCCCGTTGTTTTGTTTGTTTTTTTTTGGGGATAATAAAACAACAGGAAAGCGATAAATACCCGATAAATAATCTTTAATATGTTAACAGATCGCGACAGTTTAAAAAGTTTAATACAAAACATGCCCTGAACACGCCGCCGCTCCGATTTTCTAACTAGGAGATGAGGTAATCACGTATTGCACACAGAGACAAATAGATGTTTGAAGATTTATCTATATACTGTGGGACTAGCACAGCGAATGGAGTACACTACATTACGTTTACAAACATTCCACATCGTGTTTGGCTAGTGTATAGTAGAATAGAGGAAACATTTGTCGCATCATCGTCATCGAATGCGTAAAATATTTGAAATCCATTCATTCAACCTCAATAATTTCCGCAATGTATGACGATCCGATGTAATTTTTACATAAGCAGATACCCTCGATAACAATTGCTGTAGGCCAAGCAGGCCTAGTGTTTAATATTCTTATTAAAACCAAGGAGTTCCCGTTCGTTGTTTGTGCACAATGTCATTAACATCGAACCATCGACATCGATTAAACCTGCCAAGCAAGTGCATCACTAATGGAGTACTAATGAAATTGTTCCCGCTATTACCATATAAATGATATCCATTACAAGGTGCTCACGACTTCATGCCATTAACAAATAGCAACGCTATTCTGTTTATTAATCCATTATTTCAGTTGATAATCGCCTACGTAGAGGAAACTGGCATCCTCTTTTGCAAGGATATCTCCTTTGTATTTGACCTTCTGTATAATAATTAATTAATTAGTATATAGGCCGTGTTGAGTCGATTTTCATTGCAAAGCAAGTGGGTTCAAAAAAATAAAAACTCCAATCAAGAAGTCATAGTTTCGCCAAGTAACATATTAGGTATTTAAGTGCAGCAGTAGTACGGAGCGCGAGCACGGACTTCAGAGACAAAACCGGTGCTTATCGATAAGCGCCGGTTTCGTCTCTGGAGTCGATAAAATTTGACAAAAATAGACCGTTCTTCTTGAGGTTCTTCTTGAATCTTCGGCCACGAGGCGGCCAGTCTCAACGGAGAGCCAGGTGCGCAGGATATATTATAGTGCCCAAGTGTGTGCGCAAACACCGGTGCACTCTCTATTCCCTCACTCTCATAATCCGATGGGACGGCAGACCGACACGACTGGGGAGAGGTCAGGCGCAGGACCAACGGCTTAACGTGCTTTCCGAGGCACGGGAGTGTAACAACGTTCTTCTTACACCAGGTTCAAATGATTGAAGACTCCAGTATATTTCTTACTAGTTGCTACTTGCGGCTTCGTTCGCTCTTTTCCGGGATAGAAAGTAACCTATTTCCGCCCCTATCCATCTATTTCCATGCCAAATTTCATTAGGATCCGTTCATCCGTTTAGGCGTGAAAAGGTAACAGACAGACAGAGTTACTTCTGAATTTATAATATTACTATGGATTTTACCCTAACAAGGCTCATTGTAATAGTAATCAAGTAATAAAATTTTCATATTCAAACAACACTGGTGTATGCTTTAATAAAACATTCTTGTTCGAAAGCCGGGCAAAGTAAAGGTAGAGGCAGTGGCGTATTATTTAGCAGAGGTCCGAGTAACCTCGCTCTAATATAATCTAATTTCACCTAAGTCCGATCCTCAGGCCAAAACCACTAAAAGTGATATTAAAATTCTATGAACTTAATGTGTTTTCCTTGCTTTGCTCAGAGTCCCTTTGATATTATTCGGAGAAATGCCCGAAATTGCTTTTACAATTGGAGTTTTCCCCGAACGCCTCCTCGGCCCTGAGCCTGAGGACGGATATCTACGATCGTCTCTAATATTACATCATAGGTGACTTAAATCGTTTCGACTGTCGTTTGTTTACCCTCAACGAAGGGGAGCCTGCAAACCAATGTCGGCGACACAGCCCGGCGGCGGGTTGATGGCAGTGTTGGTGTTATATTTCAATGTAGATGTTGTCGACTTTTCGGCGGCCCGCCGGCTTTAGTGTATACAATCCATAGATCCATTTTTAATATTATTATTATAATTCTTTCGACGACTATCTGAGACGAGTAAAGACGGGTTTGATTATAGCCAAAGCGGCCGCCGCCCGTGGAAAAAACATATGTGAAGTAACAAAACCTAGATTACTAGCCTAAAACTTCCCACGCTTGTTTTCAAGATTAAACTCAGGTTCATATTCCAGGTGCAGAACTTCCCACTTGCAAAGTTTCAGCCGGATTCGTTCAGTATTTTCAGCGTTGTTTAGCAACAAACGCTGTGTGTAGGTATGATCATCAGCGTTATTGTCATAGAACGGTTTTTCCAATACGTTCGTACCTATTTTGCTCTATATTCAAGTTAATGCATTTCCCCAACCAATGTATAGTACCTACCATATATTATTTTATGGAAATAACACAAATGATTATGTCTCGTCGGGACTGTCCCATCCAAAATAAGTGTATGAGGATATTAATAGGGAGTAGCTCCATTTAAGCTTTAAGTTAGGTTAGTGAGTGTGTAATTGTGTTATGTTATTAATGTTATGTAATTCTAATTTAATCAAAAACCTGTCTAATTTAATTCATCACATTATGGATGTATTATCTGAATTAAATGAGTTAATAATAATAATAAAGAAATATCAAACATCAAATTACTTACTTACCTACTCCTATGGCTCAGTGAGTGTTTCTGGTCTCCGTTATGAGAAGTCGCCATTTTTCCCTGCCCTGTGCAGTTATACATTCATATTAGTAAAATCGTTGCTTAGAATCGGGTTCTGAACTTAGCCTTGAGTTAGTTTCCCAAGCGGGCCTCATTTAACTTGCTAAGATGGGGCGTCTAGTTTCTCAAACTACAATATTGATCCTCGTCGAGACGAGACGTTTTATGCATAAATACTTTCCCTTGTCGTGTTAAAAGGAAAACAGAAAGAAAATATTGTTTCGTTACAACAACAACAGAGAGAACGGGCAAAACACAAAAAAAGACCACAAACTCTGGTCAGTTTGGGGTTGAATGCTGCTGTGTTAATTGTGCAGCATTATTTATTTATATTATTTAATGTTTATTTTTATTTATTTTATTTATTACTACTTAAGCTACAGCTAACATAAACCGTTGATCGGTTTGTCCGTCAGCCTCAGTCTCTATGGTAAGTATATTAACTAATGAATACAACAACTCGTACACTTATCATAGGCTAATAAATACGAGTACAATATGCACCCACCGCAGCGCAGGTCGGGAACTGAATGTAGGTACCCAGTTATAATTAGTTGTGAATAGCACTGGAAGCCAAGAGAGACAAGCGGGGTACAATGATGAATTATGCTTTGAATCCTCATAATATCATAACATTAGAACGGCTTGGCCGATTTTTATTAAACACATATCTTTCGATAAAGACAAACTTAGAGAACATTCTCAATAAAGTCACCTTTTAAACAAAGACAAACAATATCGAAATCGGTTCATCCAATGGAAGCTGAAATGCCACACGTGAAAATTACGACACCTCTCTTCTTCCATCGACGGTCTATTCTAGACAAGCTAACGTAAGGGCCTGTTCACACATGTTTGTTTCGCCGAGAAAATCTGCGGTTAATTCGCCGCGTGAAGGCACGGTCGTCAGTGTTTTATGGATCACTATGGAACCTTGTTGACGACGCCGTGCATACACACGGCGAATTACCCGAATATTTTTACGGCGAAAAAACAGCTGTGTCAACATGCTTCTACCTCTATAGTGTTTCATACAACACGGGCAACCGTGTCTGTAGATATTCACTGCGAAAAAAACGTGTATACGTGAGCCCAAGTGCAACAAGTAAAGTGGTTATTTAAGACCGTAAATCAGCATGGCTGAAGGATTAGTTGGATTCAGAGTAAGGACATCACCATCCCACTCAGTCCGTGAATATTATAAAAGGCTCCAAGCGTTACGTCCAGCAAACATTACCTATGCCAGAGCAAAACCTTGGAAGGCACACAAGGTAGGAATGCGTTCTACGAAGCACTGCTCCGCGCCCTAGAGCATATCCCCCTGTCCTTGCAATTTCAGCGGCAACCATACCTTTAAAGCGGAACAGAGCAATTCTTCTTGGTGGGAGAAAAAGGCACGGTGATAGTACATCCTTCGACAAGTAGCAGCCCAGAGTCAGGAAGTTGGCGGTGTTACACCCCCGTGCCACGGATAGCACGATAAGACGTAGTTCCTGCGCTTGACCTCTCCCCGGTCGTGTCGGTCTGCCGTCCCACCGGATTATGAGAGTGAGGGAATAGAGAGTGCACCTGTGTTTGCGCACACACTTGGGCACATGTCCTGCGCACCTGGCTCTCCGTTGAGATTGGCCGCCGTGGCAAGATTCCACTAGGAGGACCTCAAGAAGAACGGTATGTTCCTGTCAAATTTTATTGAATCCAGAGACGAAATCGGTGCTTTTCGATAAGCACCTTTTTATCTGATTTTGTCTCTGAAGTCCGTGCTCGCGCTTCAGTACTGCACTTATATGTTATAAAGGCAAGAAAGAAGGAAATAAAATTATTTATTAGACACTACTACACACAAACAAACTTGGTACAGAAACTATGGTACGGTCGTGTCGGTCTGCCCATCCGATTATGAGAGTGCACCTGTGTTGCACCTGGCTAGTCTCCGTTGAGATTGGCCGCCGTCGCTGAAATTCGGCTACGAGAACCTTTCCTTCGACAAGCCCGTTCACAAAGAGCCCTAATACTCTACGTTGAACAGGATCAACATCACAGAAAAAACTCCAGCGAAGTCCTGTTAATCAAAGTAGGTTCAACCATAAAAACTACCGGTTTCTCTTGAACTTGATACATAAACTTGAGTTAATTGGTCCCAGCCAAAGGCATTAAAAA
The DNA here is from genome assembly GCA_963662085.1 of Eupithecia inturbata. Taxonomy (NCBI): domain Eukaryota; kingdom Metazoa; phylum Arthropoda; class Insecta; order Lepidoptera; family Geometridae; genus Eupithecia; species Eupithecia inturbata. The sequence continues at coordinate 9,477,665 of OY759198.1, forward strand.
CTTCATCAATGAACAACTTCTCGAAATAGGTTAATCTCCTCTGTACTTTTCCTTATAATGTCTCCATCCACTTATTGATTCTATCCCAGGGAGATTAACGACTCGGAAATTATTAGAGAATTTCAGTAAAAGCTCTTTTCTTGTGAATTGGCAGTTGGTTATTAAGTGCGGTGTTCTGAAGCTTTTGGTCAATGGATTGAGGTGAATTGGGGCTTTGTGGTAAATTAGATAGCTTCTTTTTTTACTCAATGGTGCCAGAAAAGCCTGCGGCCCACCTGATGGGAAGCAGTTACCGCAGCCTATTGACGCCTGTAACATCAGAGCTGTTACGCCCTTCTGTCCGCTGCACATGTCATCATCATCAATACACACACAGACACACCCTCACCATACACACCAAACACATTTTTCCCAGCAGAGACTAGCTGACTTAGTATCTAAAAAAATAAAATATTTAATTTGTTTGTAGTTTTTGTTGGTTTCTTTTTATGTTTAATTTTTCTTAAAACTAATTTTTTATGTTTCTAAGCAGGAATATAGGTAGCTATTTAAAGATAGATGTAGATCTGTCTATATCTTCTATATATATATATAAAAGAAAGTCGTGTTAGTTACACTATTTATAACTCAAGAACGGCTGAACGGATCTCGGTGAAATTTGGCAGCGAGGTAGATGGTATCCCGGGGCCGGACATAGGCTACCTTTTATTCCGGAATAAAGCGTGCGAAGCCGCGGGCAGCAGCTAGTTTCCTATATTTTTCTTTTTTAACTCTATTCACTTTAATTTCGGAGGAGGACGTTGTGGTCTGCGACACAGTTTTATAAACGTTGACAGATGGCATCGTTTTCTTTTATAACCATTGTTTTTGTTCCATAATAAACTATTTATTTAATATATGTGTATGAAGTACATAGCTAGTCTACTTCATATACACAGGCCAGAATATAGGCATCTAGCCATAGAATGTCCTACACTGCGTTGATCGAGTTGCAGTCTCCACTAAAGAATCCGGTTCCCACCCCACGGTTGTCGATTTTTCAAAAGACACATGGCACTAAAAATGTATTTTGTGTTAATTTCCGCATAAGATTCCACTGAAACCTAATGTTTTATCGAGTATGTCCGACAAAAATGTGCGTTTGAATAATCTCCATAAAATATGTACACATAAAAAAAAAAAAAAATTACCTATGTCGAGTTTGCGCTAGCATATCGACCACATAATAGTTTGACGTATCCGTGTGGGAGTGGTTTGCGGAGCTATTTTGTTCTAAGTATTTAAACTTTCGGTTTGTTTAACGATGGTAAAATAGAACTTGTATTAATGTGCACAAGCAGAAAAATCTAAAACACAACTCGTATGCTGCTCTGGAATTCAGCATCCAAACCATAAAGCCATAACAGCAATAAAAATTCTAACACATCCGGCAATATTAAAATAAATACGCGAAAGTCCAACTCCCAAAGTAATAGTAAGAATGATTGCGAACTCCCCAGTCCCCAGCCAACGAATATTGTAATTTCTTCCCCCTCCGTCCGTCAAATCATGCGCCATACAAAGGTTCAAAGTTGGCTCCAGTCGGCAAAAATCGGTCAACTCTGTTCCGGAATACAAATAAAACCAATGTTTGCCTTGTGTTATCGTAGGGCATTTTACACGAACCTGTGCGAGACACGATTTAGGATCCGATAAGGTAAGATCCTGCCTTCGCTTTTATTATTCAGTCCGTGAGAACCTACGTCTGGCAGAAATGTGTCAAACGAGACGCAGAGCCATACATCAAAAAAATTATGTTTAGCACCTACTTCTGGGTTTAGGCCTCTTCTTTATTGCGCCTCTCTCTGTCCGGTTTTGTGTCCAACCTTTCCCGGCAATATTGACGATGCCGTCTGACTATCATCGGGTGGGTGGTCTGACGATAAATAGGTTGTAAAGCGCCTCTGAGCCTCGTCCTATTTCAAAATATGAAACGATGATATTATTAAAAACTTTATAAATGAAAGTCGAGATATTCATTAATTCTTTATTGCACTACATAAAAAAACAAAACTAGAGAAGGAATGGCAAAGGCGAGCTTAACCCTAAAAAGAGTTCTCTTCCAGCAAACCTTATTGGGAGAGAGAGAGACACGGTTATGTGGGTATCTACGAGTGCACAAAATTTATACAGAAAAAGAAAGTGGTTTAATCCTTAACTACATGATTAATAGACTACTACATATTATTACTACAAATTATATGATACCTATTTCAATATATAAAATACAATACCTATGTTCCTAATCATACAATAATTATATACATACATATGTAATAATATCATAAATACATAAAATACAACAGAGTCATAAAGATAGGTAATTAGGATATTCATTCACTGGACTAGGAATGATCATCATTATGATGATCAACAGGTCACAACTTGTAGATACCTTTGGGCTGGTAGGTCAGTAATCCCCTGTGTAGATGACTCACTATACTAACACGGAATGTGTAGAAACAAGGTCGATCAATACCTAGCTACAGTAGCTACCTAGTCGACACAATCAACTCGTGTAAGCGTCCCTTTATCCGCTTCTCTATGAAAGCAGGGCTGCACGGCCATTTGGCACATCCGAGGTCCCTGATAATTTGGTAAGCAAATATCGTCGCTATATTTGCTTTCCAACTTGCGGATAAACTTTTGTTATTCTTACAGGTGTTTATGTCATGAAACTGCAATGATTGCAACTTGTTTTCCTTTCCTTGTCACCTCATAAATGCACCATACAAAGTGTTAATATGGGATCAAATATTGAATCTGCGTTCCTTTGCTTTGTGGTAAGACTTGCAGAGAATACAACGTATTGCGTACGTACAATCAAAATGCGTTTATTTTCTTACCTAAATTATAAAACAGAACGTCCGTCATTAAGCGGTTTATTCGTGTTGCAAATTAATTTCTTACCGCAGGCTAGTACGAAACTCCTTTGTGTCATCATCATCCTCCTTTCAATTCACCTTGTTAAAATTATAATCCGATCCAGTCTGAGCCCTTTATATTAGTTTTCTTCTATATTATGTTCTTCAACCAATAAATAATCAATAAATAACGTGTAGCAACCCTAATAGAATTCGGCTTGTATCAATCGTCACGACTGGATCGCGCCGTAGCACAAGCGAGGTCCATCATGTTTGATAGACTCGCTTGTGCTACGGCGCGTGGGTTTGCTTGCCTGTATTTAGATTTGTTTGTACGTTGAGGTGGTAGAATTGTTCTGCAGGGGGCGCTGCTGCCCGCCCCCGGTGGATATCCCTTAGTCGCCCTATTACGACACTCACGGGAATCGGGATCCCTAACCAGCATGCCCAGCGTGGGGATTACCAACCCCCCCCCCCCGTGAGAAGTAAGCCAATAAGGTCGACGAGGCTGATTGATGTTTCCTTACATTCCTATCCCTTATTTCGTGTTCTTAAAAGGGCTAGGCAAACTTTGTAAGGTGCCTATTGGCAGGGTAAATAGAAGTTCAGTAGCGCAATAGTGCGATCAATTTTGTTTCATCCGGTATTTGAGGAATTTTGTGTTGTGATACGTTTAGTGTCAGTTTTGTTCTCTTACACAAGGTACTACAAAGTCAAAGTCAAAAACTCTTTATTTCCATAAATACAATAAATGTACGCTTAGAAAAGGTCAAATTCTTAATAATTAAACACTGACACGGAAATAAAGTGATATTTTTGATTTCAGTCGCTTCGGTATGTTGACTAAAGTAAAGAAGCGACGAAGAAACCTTTAGCCTGTTAGTTAGTTGTTATTTTTCGAGTTTTATCCTCTAGATAATCTGATATTTTATAGTAGGCCTTTTTACACAAGAAGGATTTGACAATTTGTTTGAATTTATTTACTGATACTTTTTGCAACTCACTAGGAGTTTTGTTGTAGAAGTGTATACATTGCCCTTTAAAACATACATTAATTTTGTGTAGTGTGAAACGTTTATTTGTAACTCAGACACATACAATTTAAAAGAAAAGAACATAGAAAAAAGAACAATTAGCTAAGTACACCCATGTAGTACAAAAATATACATCTGTATTTCAATAGCAGTGGAATGAAAAACTACATCTGCTACGAAGCTTCCCTCGTTCAAAAATAAGGGCAATCGAGCCGTGCGGAATGTGTTTACGACTATTGATCGTAATGGGACCTTTCCGAGTGATTTGAGATTCGCAGCCAGCCCTGCCCCAGTCGGAACTTGGGTAATGACCCGGGAGTAGGGCTGCCGTGTTTTATTTGTTATAGCTATTTGTGTTAATCCGTTTCTGTTTATCTACCAAATTGGCAAACAAGCATGCGGTCTGCCTGCTGGAAAGCGGTTACCGCAGCCTATGGACGCCTGCAACACTAGAGACATAACACGCGCGTTGCCGTCAAAACTGCTGGGCATATGGTATTATGGCCTCCTCTCTGTTTCGCTGTTGTGTCCGGTCCCGTGCCACCACAAGCCACACTATTTACTTACTGAGCATACCTAAAGGTGGGTACGTACGTACAGTCAGTACGGGGAGGCGCTCGCAACGAGCAACGAGATGGATTTTGACGCTTAAAGTACATTACGCTCCGTGACATTGGTCAGTGCCCGGCTTAACAGCAGCTGGTTTGAAAAGAGAATTGATCATAGATTAGTTCTATCAGCGTACGAATCGCCGCCGGCTGAAAGAAGGTTATACTCAAGATCTTTTGGTATTTTTGTTATAAAGTCACACTGAGATGTTTAATATGGAGGGAATATTCTGTAAGCAACGACATTTGGTTATTGTGCCCCTCACGACCGTTTCTGGTCGAGAGGGGCACAATAACCAAATGTCATTGGTTGTCAATGTCTCGTACGGATAAAATTGACAATTTTATCCGTACGAGACATTGAATTAGTGTCGGAGTGTTTACAAATAATTAATTAATACAAAAACAAATCCTCACGTAAAAATCAAATCACACACATGTTTTAATGCGTACCAAAACAATATAACAAAATTTTAGTTCCATAGGCGGTCACACCGCTCACGCAAACGCTCAGCGCCAAAATGGTGAAAATCAAATGGCCTCAATACAGATTGACAGCATCGATATATGACCTCCAGCGTACATGTACAGTGGAGCTCAGTGTAAAGTCATTATGAAGTCATAATTTTTTTTAATTGAAATTATCATAATTCATAATCATTTATTTGCCAGAATGTATGCACTAAAGTTCTTAAAATTAAATATGTCCATATACAATCCACCCAATAAGGTGTGAAAAATTTTATACATCGAATTTTACAATCTGAGTTTCCACAACTAATTTTGTGTAATTAAGGAAATGTTTGAAATATGCAGTTTCTCTGAATAATTGTCTTTTATTTCTGTGGTGTTCAATAAAAGTGAGCGGTACTATCGACCGGAATTCACAATAACACAAAATCGTAGAACGAAATCTGACCAGGCTAGTTCCGACCGGGATCAGCCCTTGCAGTCGGCTCAATACACAAATGTGTTGTTCTCTGGCACTCTATGTGTCGTGTTATGTATTGTGGGTCCAAATAAATTTATTTTCTTTCATTCTTCTTTCTCTCTACGTCATATTTGTCATGTGATTTTTCTATACATCCGAGCAGCCCTGCACAAATTGTATTGGAAGCCGCGCTATTGAGCGGAAGTCGAACGAGCAGGAACTCTCGATATTGTCTGTCTTCTGAATTCTCATAGGCCACGGCCGCACTGCAGGGTGGAAGGTTGTTGCTTCGATGGTAGGTAGGCGGCTGGTTGCTTCGATGGTACCCACCATCTAAGCAACCAGCGCTTACCTAATACAGCTAGGCGTTTGACTAGCTAACATAGACGCTTGCAATGTGGCCGTACATTTTGATGCGTTGTTTTCTGGTCTACCATCCAAGCTACCATCCTGCAGGCGGCCGTGACTTACGATCTTTACTACTCAACTTTGTCACGTTTCATTTACTTGAAAACATAACTTAGAGTCGTTACGAAGGAGTTCACTTCACTTAAGCCAAATACTCCAGCCAAATTAGATCTGGCAAGTTTGTTGAAGTTTATCCAACCATATTTTACGTAGAATTTTGTTAGTTTCTGCTTAGCTTTGAGTTTGGGACATGATTATAATTTTACGTAGAATTTTATTAGTTTCTGCTTAGCTTTGAGTTTGGGACATGACTATAATTTTACATAGAATTTTGTTAGTTTCTGCGTAGTTTTGAATTTGGGACATGACTATAATTTTACGTAAAATTTTATTAGTTTCTGCTTAGCTTTGAGTTTGGGACATGATTATAATTTTACGTAGAATTTTGTTAGTTTCTGCTTAGCTTTTGAGTTTGGGACATGATTATAATTTTACGTAGAATTTTGTTAGTTTCTGCGTAGTTTTGAATTTGGGACATGACTATAATTTTACGTAAAATTTTATTAGTTTCTGCTTAGCTTTGAGTTTGGGACATGATTATAATTTTACGTAGAATTTTGTTAGTTTCTGCTTAGCTTTGAGTTTGGGACATGATTATAATTTTACGTAGAATTTTGTTAGTTTCTGCTTAGCTTTTGAGTTTGGGACATGATTATAATTTTACGTAGAATTTTGTTAGTTTCTGCTTAGCTTTGAGTTTGGGACATGATTATAATTTTACGTAGAATTTTGTTAGTTTCTGCTTAGCTTTTGAGTTTGGGACATGATTATAATTTTACGTAGAATTTTGTTAGTTTCTGCTTAGCTTTTGAGTTTGGGACATGATTATAATTTTACGTAGAATTTTGTTAGTTTCTGCTTAGCTTTGAGTTTGGGACATGATTATAATTTTACGTAGAATTTTGTTAGTTTCTGCTTAGCTTTTGAGTTTGGGACATGATTATAATTTTACGTAGAATTTTGTTAGTTTCTGCTTAGCTTTGAGTTTGGGACATGATTATAATTTTACGTAGAATTTTGTTAGTTTCTGCTTAGCTTTTGAGTTTGGGACATGATTATAATTTTACGTAGAATTTTGTTAGTTTCTGCTTAGCTTTTGAGTTTGGGACATGATTATAATTTTACGTAGAATTTTGTTAGTTTCTGCTTAGCTTTTGAGTTTGGGACATGATTATAATTTTACGTAGAATTTTGTTAGTTTCTGCTTAGCTTTGAGTTTGGGACATGATTATAATTTTACGTAGAATTTTGTTAGTTTCTGCTTAGCTTTTGAGTTTGGGACATGATTATAATTTTACGTAGAATTTTGTTAGTTTCTGCTTAGCTTTTGAGTTTGGGACATGATTATAATTTTACGTAGAATTTTGTTAGTTTCTGCTTAGCTTTGAGTTTGGGACATGATTATAATTTTACGTAGAATTTTGTTAGTTTCTGCTTAGCTTTTGAGTTTGGGACATGATTATAATTTTACGTAGAATTTTGTTAGTTTCTGCTTAGCTTTGAGTTTGGGACCTGACTATAATTTATCGAATTGGCTGAGCATGTCTTTTTAGCATCAATAGTTGGAGTTAGTGATTGGGTTAAGAAAGTCTTTTTTCCATTAGTATAGTTGCCCGTATTGAGCTATATTTGCATAAAACTTTTCTGGGATTATTTGCGAAGAAGCTTATACGGTTCAGTTTTATTTTTGACTATTTCGTAGACACAATAGTTATTGGTTATTGGATCATTACTAAAATTCTTACTGCCCGCCCATTCTAGAAAATGGTAGAGCCCCTATTTTTTTTTGACAACCACATTCAGACTGAATTTGATAAAGCGGTTGTACGCCGCACACTAGCGCCGCCAACGTGTTTTTACAACACAGAAATCTTCAAAAATTCATTGTAGAGTTTGTGATACCTATCTTAAGATTATTTTGAATCCCTCTGAAATAGTTCTGTTTCGTATAATTTTGACAGAAATGCAAAAACAGAGTTAGGTTAGGTTAGAGCCAACCAAGAGCAACTTCAGTAAACAAAAGAAAACAAAGATTAAACTTTATTTATAAGAAAGAATAGGCGGTGGCGCTAGTTTGAGGCATACAACCGCCTTAAGGAAAGAACCCGCTTGTTTATTGATTAATTACAAACTTCTGCTTGCGGCTTCGCTCACGTTGTCCTGAAAACCTGAAGTCTGCAAAAGGATAATAAAACTAACATGTACAGACTATGCTGTCCCACTGCTGGATATAGGCCTCCCCTAATAAGCGCCTTAATGACTGTTATCATAAGGGGTAATCCCCACGCTGGGCCTGCGGGTTGGGGATCGCAGTTCGGTGGTGAGTCTGTTCGCAGCGGGTGATGCCCCCGGTGGATATTCCTTAGTCTTTCGACACCCGCGGGAAGAGTTGGGGCACAAATTCTAAGTCACAAGCTATTTGCAAATTTGCACTGATCGCTTATTCCAATTCAAATTCAAAGTGCTTTATTTCCGTACACAATTTGACAATTTGAATTTTGGACAGGTCACAAAATTCAAATTACATAAATTAAACTAGGAAATGAAGTGATCACGTTGATTTTTTGGTCACTTCAATCTTTTTAAGGTAACGTAAAGAAGCGAACAAGAGTTTTCGAGTTAAAACAAAAATTGAGCCCAGACTTTTTATCCTCTACTAGATAATCTGATATTTTGTAGTAAGCCTTTTTACAAAGGATATGTTTGATAATTTGTTTCAATTTATTTTTTGATAATTTTTTCGACTCATTTGGTATTTTGCTGTAGAAGCGTATACATTGCCCCTTGAAAGATACATTCTTCTTGTGTAGCCTAGTTGTGGGCACGTTAAATCAAACAGTTGACTTAAGAAAAATGTTAGCCTAAAAAATTTGTCTGATCCATATCGGAGGGCAAAAGGCGGACCAACAATAAAAAAAAAACCCAAGATATTTATCAATGTGGAAATTTTCTGAATGGAACCAGTATTTCCGGATATAGTCAATTACAGTCAAACTAACTTTACCTCTTTATAATACTAGTATAGATTGACTCATCCTGCGGTTAGAAGTCGGTGTCAAGTGTCGTCGGCAATAGAGTGGAGGCCACGACTCGTCACGTGACTTACACGGATTACGTAGGTACAGGCACCGACTAAAAGAGTTGAACAGATGAAGTGTCCAAAGCCTCGTGTACACACAAAATCACAGAAATTGCTTAAGGCTGGCCCTTAAGCAATTTCTGTGATCACAAAATAATTATCTGTAGCCGTATAAATAATTTTTATATTTGTTTAACGTACCATTTTCATAAAATACTTGACTAATATTTGAGTGAAAGAAAAATACTCAAAATCAACAGCGTTTAGAAGATATATCCGAATTTCGAATATTTTTTAAAATTCCTAATTTAGCTATTGATTTTGAGTATTTTTCTTTCACTCAAATATATGTCAAAGTATTTAACACAAATGGTACGTTTCACGAATAGAACATATTTGTTATACGGCTACAGATAATTATTTTGTCAAGGCCGTTGGGGCATACAACAGCCTTAACCACACTACTGCTAAAGCTGCTAAACCCGCTCGACTCCAAACAGAGTCCGAAGGTCGCCGAGATGGGCAGTGACTGCGTTAATCGGTTTTGATGCTTCTTTAATAAATAGTCATATCCAAATCAATATGCGTTTGTTGAAACAAATAGATAATTTTGCGCGAAAAACTTACCCTCACGGGTAACCAACCTTGTAACCCTCCTCCGTTGATAGTCGGGTAAAAATAGCAAAGGTTGAGGTCACCCAGCAAAAAAATATTATCGTCGTTATAATAAGTAAACATTTTCTCGATATTGGTAGTAAAAATATAATATACTTATAGAACAACTAGCTGCAGCCCGCGGCGCCCCAGCGGGGGATCCCCTGCCGTATTTCACATAGATCCTTCAGCCGTATAGGCGTGAAAAGCAGACAGACAGAGTGACAGATGGACAGACATAGTTACTTTCGAATTTATAACATTACTATAGATAACCTTTTAATCAAGATCTGTGATAACGAAAGCGAATATAATTTGCGTCGACAAGGCTGTGCGCACAAATTATTGATTGACAGCATTTATATCAAAACAAATGTTAATAGCTGTGACCTGTAAACGGGTCAGAATCTAAACAAAGTAATAATGATTAAACTTTAATTATTTGTTCGATTATCTTAACGTATTTCGTATATTTGTGGTACGATGAATTCAAGATTAAAACTTTTTTAGTAATTCGAGAAATATAAACGTGAAATATAAAGGTTTTTACCTGTAGGTATCATTTTCTAATAGGAAATTATAAAAAAAACGATTTTGTTCATAAATAAATACTTAAAATAAATAATGGTAGACAATTCACATAGCATCGTCTAGCGACTGAAATCAAAAATATCACTTTATTTCCGTGTCAGTGTTTAATTATTAAGAATTTGACCTTTTCTAAGTGTACATTTATTGTATTTATGGAAATAAAGAGTTTTTGACTTGACTTGCTCCAGCAGAATATAGTGTTTTAATTTTTTTTTGTGTTCTTTTATACACAGAAGCTTAGTAACAGAAATAATCTTTCTTTTAACAAGCTAGCTATCATCTGTCAACGCTCAATCTTCTGAACCTGACCTCCCTTTTGCCCATTGCCAAAAGAAGTCACAAATAGCGCTCCTGAGCCGCCTCATCCATCGACTCCCTGCGACCGCTACATTGTCGTCCGTCCATCGAGTGGCAGGTCTTCCCACGCTCATATTCCATACAAACAAGATTATCAATTACAATACAATAAACAATAACGTCGGAGGAAACAATTCCCGAGGTAAATCTAACAAATGATAGTTGCCGTGTGAGATACGAGTATTATGATGGTACTATTGCTGTGATGAGGGTGTGAGTGATGGACAATAGGACAGGCAGACAACAACATAAACATAACTTATGGCTATAACATGTCTGCTAGATCATTTTTGTTGCATATTTATTTATATCTGGCTAGTGTATGAGATATGTATATATAGGGTTGCCACCTTTTTTTTTTTTTGAGCAATTAGAGTACGTATATTTACCTGGTAACGGGGTTAAAAAAAGTACGCTGTGTAACAATAGAGTACATTTATGGTAATTTTTTTTATTTAGTGCGGTAGTTAACTGATATGGCAAACACACAATCTCAAAAGATATAACAGCGAGTGGAGCGAGCCGCGAATTGTTTTAGACTTTAGTGGCAATGTGGCAAGAAAACCTTAATAACGGCACGCTGAAAGAGCTGCAAAAATTCTTACTCTGAAGTGGCTGATGATGCCCAAAATGCAAAGAAAATAAAGATATGAGTGTTAATGAGGAGCTGAGTGAGCCGAAAACTCCGAAACGGAGTAAGATCCGAATAGGTAACACTGTAAGTTTCAAATCGACAATTGACGTTTTATGTTGCGTTGACTTATAAAGAATAACACGATGTATAAAGTACGATAGCCCGAAATAACGTACAATACTTTATTATAAAGTACGAGTGGCAACCCTAGCTATACACAGTAGCCAAAACACACTGCTTTGTTCGGGGCTAGATAGATGATGCTGTGAGATGTGTGATTGTCCAGCATTATTTATTATTATTAACTATTCAGCCCGTAAGTACCCACTGATATAGGAATCCTCTATTGAATTTCTGTTTGGCAATGTCGTTAACCGAATGCTGGAGAGTATTCGGTTAACGACATTGCCATTAAACCGCAGTGGCTATTGAATTCTCCACACCAAAGTCAGCGAGTCGCCGATAAGTTAACAAAATACTGTCGGCTGCTTACAATATTCATACTTACACTGAAATGTTGCACCAACCCGCTGGGCTGTGTCGCTGACTTTGTAGTTTAGACTTCATACAAGACACATATTTACGTGTCTTGAGACTTAGGTAGGTTGTAATATAATTAACAGGAAAAACAGAAGCCGGCAGCGAATTCCGTACTTTTAAAATATAGAACCTTGAAGTAGATCCAGCCAGACTCTGGAACGCCCTTCCTGTTTCTATCCGACAAGCTAAATCCCTTCCCATCTTCTAAAGTATGGTTCATCAACACTATCTGTACACTCTTGATAAGTCTTCCTGATATAATTATTTTTATTTTATTATGTAAACACTCTTGTTTTCTTGTTTTTTTTTCTGCCAGCTGTCTAAAGTACTTCTATTATTTTTGATACTTCATCAATTACGCCACCGTCAGCTTCAATACGTACTGATCCTATCCATCCAAAGGTTGCCTGGAAGAGATCGCTGTTAGCGATAAGGCCGCCGATTGTGCCACATTATATATAATTAGTATTAAGTTCTTGTTTTATAAGTGTATTGATGGTGCAATAAAGTGATAATCTATCTATCTAGATCTAACCCCATGTTTCCATTGTTCCAGATGTAGGTTACGACTACGTGGTAGACCAGCAGCCTATCGGCAAGCTCCTCTTCAGACAGTTCTGCGAGAAGACCAAACCTGACTACCACAAGTACAACACGTTCCTAGATGCAGTAAGTATCTTATTATATTTTATTTTTATTTTATTCTGAGGTATTTGACATCATCTTCACTAACGAAGCATTCCGTCTAGAAATTCAATAGCCGACGGTCGGGAAGATATAAATAATTACTGAGGTACCTATAGTTTACTGCTGACAATAGGCATCTTTCCAGGCGTTTTTTCTTTAAAACTATTCATGACAAAAAAAGCAGATGAATTAGTTGTAGAACCATCGCCGTAGTACGTGGAAGCATATACGCTAGGAATGTGGTCTACGATGTACTGATCTGCGCTTATTACCTTAGTTTTTTTGAACTTTTTTTGACCTCTTTCTTCTTAATGTACACCTCATCCACGATATCACCCCCTAGACTAGAAAGCACAGCACAATCTCAAAGGCCTTTCATCTGAAAGGTCCCACCCCACAATATTTTTAGGTCTACCATCTAGAATGCACAACAAGCACATTAGCAACTCTGGTCCCACCCCACAATATCTCAAACTGATTCAGGCGGAGCGTTATGAGGTCGAAGTGGACGAGACGCGTGCAACGCACGCAGCTGAGATGTTCGGCAAGTACCTCAAGACTGATGACTGCGAGTCTGTCACTGACGTCATCACGAAGCAGGTCATTGATGACACCAGCGACCAGTTGGATGGTTAGTGCTTTTTCTTTGAAGGTAGTTACAAAACACCGGCGACCAGTTGGATGGTTAGTCATTTTCGTTTGATGATAATTCTAAATCCTTTGGCGGATCAATCAGCCCCCCGCATGTCGAATGAAAAATCCAGAGTCTGTAGACACTTTTGTCTAACAATAATATAATTCTAAATCCTTTGACAGATGATAAAATAAACAATGAACGCCCTGCCAAGCCAAAGCAAAAATAGAGTCCTGTTCGGGTAAACCTACCACACAGCAGATATGCGTTTAGCTGCGCTTGCAGTTGAATGCGTATTTGCTCGCGGTTACCTAAATTTACTCAGTCCGCGATCGACCGCCATCGTCGCGGGTTCAAATCAATAATACCATTATAACCATTTCGTACCATTTACCATTTATTCCATAAGTTGGCGGCAGGAGTTTAAATTACCATAAATAACGTGTCTTGTGAATATAGTCCGTACCATACCACACCAGTACTTTCCTTGACCACCAACCAAGCACCATACCAATTACCAATCTCAAAGGGCAGTTTGGGGATCAACCAGCACCATCTACCACAACCCCCAAACCATACTCTTTTCAAGTCCCATATCCTCCTCTTGTCCCATATATCCTAACAGATCAGTTAGTCATTTCAACTCTTCTAATTCACAAATGGCCAAGAAAACATTTATATTCATTACCTCCAATGGAGACACATCATCATCGTCCAAACTGGAGTCCTACATAAAAGTCCCGACGATATCCTCAGACCCAAATATTTGACGTTAAGTGATCTTGTAATATAATACATAATAAAGCATTTACAGGAAGGAGATAACTTTTGGTCTAGTGCAAATCATGAAACCCTAACTTTCCCGTTACAGGTAGTTCCAAAGACATATTCAACGAATGTGTGCGATGTGTCAAGAACTTCCTGGCAGGTACTCCATTCACTGAGTTCGAGCATTCCATGTACTTCCACCGGTACCTGCAGTGGAAATGGCTGGAGGCGCAGCCGGTCACGCAGCAGACGTTTAGGATGTATAGGGTTCTGGGGAAGGGGGGGTTCGGGGAGGTTTGTGCGTGTCAGGTAAGTGTAGATCTTATTTTAATCTAATCAAAGTTTAAGTTCAAATGAGGGCTGTCTGAATGCCTTATAGTCGACCATGGATTTATTTTACATCTCCCGTGAAATTCGCCATGTGATCACGGGGCCGGGGCACTGGTGGTTCCCTATCCCCTGATCACATTTGAGGATTTGCAGCAAATAGTTTTTACGACAGTAATCCGGATCCGGATGTGACGGGAGCAGTGGATCCGGATGACGTGATAAAAAAGTAGACTTAACTCAGGAGTGACTCTCACTAGACAACACCAACATTTCTACAGATCTACGGCAAGAGACATGTTAACAGCATTATACACTTAATAGTTCTCCGTTTCATTATAATTTTTATCGCTCTGTTCAATCTTATCTAGATTTTGAAAATCGCATAAAAATTTCCAGGTCCGAGCCACAGGAAAGATGTACGCATGCAAGAAACTGGAGAAGAAACGCATAAAGAAGCGGAAAGGAGAAGCGATGGTTCTGATTGAGAAGCAGATTTTACAGCGGATCAACTCCCGGTTCGTCGTCAACCTGGCGTATGCGTACGAGACAAAAGATGCCTTGTGTTTGGTCTTGACTATTATGAACGGTGAGTAATGTCTCCAAACTATTATAAATAATTCTTTAAATAAAAAATTATATTATCCATCCGGCAGAGCCATCCTTACTGATATCATCAATAGTGACAGTTGCTAGATATACCGACGTGATGCTTTCTTATGGTTAGTTACAAGTTTGATTTAGTTTTATTCATCAGGAGCAGACCGGGATGTAGGAAGGGAGGTTCCCTTCATATACCCCGGTCTGAGCTTTAGTGGACCAATTTATCCTGCTTTCAGAATCTGGGCGGCTGCGTGGCCGGTGTTCATCTTATATCATCATCAGCTTATACCAATTCACTGCTAGACATAAAAAAGTTCCATAGCTAAGTATTCAGCTTGCCGAATACAGAATCAGCCAACAGTCTTTCGCAGATCGTCATCCCACCTGGTCGGAGAGCGTCCTACACTACGTTTTCCGATAGTTAGTATCTGTTTAAGAAGTTGTTCTTGTACCACAGGTGGTGACCTAAAATTCCACATCTACAACATGTGCGGAGCTGATACGGGCCTAGGATTGGACCGCGCGCGCTTCTACGCGGCACAAGTCGCGTGTGGTCTGGAGCATCTGCACAAAATGGGCATCGTCTACAGGTAACCAGGGTGTTAACATACGACATCTATAGTCATATTCTTTTTAACACTCTTGTCAGAGCGGTTCCGGTTATGATGGGGTCCTGATGAACAACTACTCTTGCAATGCGCGGTCATCTGTCTCAGATGGATGCGTTGAGGAAGCAGTCGGTCATGGGATACTCCCCATGACCGACTGCTAGTAGAATAGCAACCACGGGATCTTTATCAAGTTTTTCCGTGCGGTGTTTTGAGTGACGATTTTAACACTTTTATTGCCCACGACGCATGTGCCTATCTACAGGTTCCTGGAGTGAGGGTCGCATCGTAGAAGCTGGGCAGTGAAAGTGTTAATGTCAGTTTTGTAGCAAAGTCTAGCAGTTGATTTAACCCTAAATTTGTTATTTACAGAGACTGCAAACCGGAGAACATTCTGTTGGACGACGCGGGCCACGTCCGCATCTCGGACCTGGGCCTGGCCGTGGACGTGCCCGAGGGGGGTAGCGTGCGCGGCCGAGTGGGCACCGTAGGGTACATGTCTCCCGAGGTAATAACTAGTGTGTCCTAATGGTTCTAATGGGAGGCTTAGCCCCCAACTCCACGTTTGTTTTGTTGTATTTCGTATCTACAGCAATAAATAAATAAAATGAATAAATAAACCATTTATAACTTAGTAACCATTTGTGGCGTTGTGTTTTGTATCTTCAGTAATTGGTAGGTACAGTGTGGCCCTAATAAAATGTACTAACCATTTGTGGCATTGTATTTCGTATCAGCAGCAATTGGTTGGTATAGTTTTAAAGTTCCCTCAACCCTCTTGGTGTTGTATGTATCGTATCAAATTGGTGTATTTTGATTCCATCGGGGCCTTCCCGGGTTATCGACATGATACAGTCAACCGCCGTATCTGTGGATCATGTCGTCGAACTTTTCATTCGGTAATTTCTAATGTCAAGTGCTTATGCATTTAAGTTAATGCATTTGGTATTTTTTGTCTTTGGATTGAGACGTAACTTCGCCTTCAAATCGGGGGTAGTAAAGTGACTGACAAGGTATTTCGCTTTGCAGGTGATAGACAACGAGCGGTACACATTCAGTCCCGATTGGTTCTCGTTCGGTTGCTTAGTGTACGAGATGATCGAGGGCCGCGCCCCCTTCCGGGCGAGGAAGGAGAAGGTCAAACGGGAAGAGGTTGATCGGAGAGTCAAGGTACGGAGTAACCTCACACATACCTACGTCCACTGCTGAACCTCCCCCTAGAGAAGGTTTGCTATAATCACTACGCTTGGCAGGCGGATTGGTGATCTAAGTGGTGTTGGAGGGGACGATTGATACGCTGTGACCGCCAAGGTAAGGAACTACAAATACAAACGTTAAACCTACAAAATAGATTTTTTGGGGATTATAACAAGGGGATAAAATCCTCCAGACTGCGCCAATTTTAACTGAAGCGAATAATTATTAATTACTTTACTTAAACTGATAAAGAGCGACATTCAGCCTGGACCGGTTCTCTTTCGGTTGTTAAGTGTAAAATATATAGATTTTTATGAAATTTGTGTTTTGTATTAAACCACAAAGCCGTCGAAATGACCAGTAGGTTCTAATCTAATACAACCTCTTGTTTGTTTCCCCAGCACGAACAAGAGAAGTACTCGTCAAAATTCAGCGAATGCGCCCGAGCGCTATGCTCCGCCCTCCTCAGTAAGACGGTGGCGGCGCGTCTCGGCTGCGGCGGCGGCCGGCGCGGCGCCACCTGCGTCAAGGCACATCGCTTCTTCTCGCAACTCAACTGGGCGAGGTTGGAGGCTGGGATGGTGCCTGCTCCTTTCGTACCGGATGTGAGTCTCTTTTAGAGGAAAATATAGCGACAAATAGTTTTGGCTGGGCCAGTTAACACAAGTCAAGGCACATCGCTTCTACTCGCTGCTCAACTGGGCGAGATTGGAGGCAAAGATGCTTGCTTCTATCGAACCTGATGTGAGTCATATTTAGAGGAAAATATAGCGAAAAAGTAGCGACAAATAGGTTTGGCTGCGCCAGTCGACGCACGTCAAGTCACATATTTTAACGCGCGCATGCGTGCTGTTGGTCGACCGACGCGCTATGGAAACATATGGAAACAAATAAAAGCGTTCAGTGCTGCACCGACAGGTAGACCGTCCGCAAGGCTGCGTGCGTCCATTTCGTACGACTGTTTTATGGTCAGTTTGTTGGTCGGGAGAGTACAAAATTGACGGTCGGTCAATGTGTATCGTCAGGACGGAAAAAGGGTGGCTGCGCCAAGGCGGCTTCTTCTCGTAACTTACTTGAGCTAAGGTTGTTGTTATTATGTGCGTAAGCCCCGAGTGTGACTCGGGTTAATTTCTAAGAAATCATATAATAGACCAACATTTTGTGGGTTTTTGTGCACCACTTCATTTCTGATACTACTAATTGTCAAATCCCTAAAATAAGCTGCGATTTTCTATTGCCACGATGCAAAAATCGCGGCTAGTTCTGCTCCGAGCTGGACATAGTCCTCCCTAAAATGAGATCGGCCCGGCTCGCTCTGCTCGCGTGTTAGTAATTATTACTTTCGATTTCTAATTTTTTTGTCAAACTGATTTAATTTCGTTTGGCCACCTTAGAAGCTGCTGTTACGATTCTCTAAATTCTTTCACAAATACCTTTATTATCCCTGACTCCCAAGGATACGATTAACCAGCTCCCACGAGAACAAATCCGCGGTAAAAGCTCGTATCTAATATTTTTTATCTATTCCAGCCCCACGCAGTGTATGCAAAAGACGTCCTCGACATAGAACAGTTCAGCACAGTCAAAGGGGTCAACTTGGACGCTGGCGATGACACTTTCTACGGGAAATTCAACACGGGATCTGTTAGCATACCGTGGCAGACTGAGATGATCGAGACGGGATGTTATCTGGAACTAAATGTGTTTAATAGAGGTAAATTGACTATCATTCACCTAGTCGTCCACTGCTGGACATAGCATATAATTTAATTTATTTATTTTTCCTGATTTATTATTTGATTTGATGCCTTAATTTTATTCTATTTAATATAAGTGATATTTCTGCTACTAACTATTTATGGAGCACAGTTATCTGAATTAAAGGAATTTGAAGCCATGACTAAGCAACTAGTAATTGCCATTGTAAAGGGGTTCACCACACCTCCAGCTCCACCCGCGGGTGTTGTAAAAGGCAAGGAAGGGAATCTACCAGAAAAGGGCAGTATTAGCATAAGTTATTTCCATGTGTTCTATAAATACGTTATACGGCTGCTTTGAGTCTTATAGGTATTGGAATAAGGAGTTTGTAAATTTAACACGGGCTCCTTTAGTATAACGTGGATGTCGTATAAGGCAACTGAGGGATATACCACAGTCAAATTACTTCGAAATACGCACACTCTTCTCTCCTACGTGACGAGAGTATGGTGACGTCTCATTTTTGTATATAAATAAATAAATAATTAGTATTTGATAAGTATACTTCACAGTCTGTACGTTAAATGCGCTGTAAATTCCATGAACAATGATACGTCACGATGGCGGATAGATACTGTCGTCAAACCGAATTCAGGGGCCGAATTCCACTAAATTAATCGCTTCACCATAACAATAGCATCGTCTCAGAATGACACATTTTGGAATTTTACCCTTGAAAGAAACTAATGATAAAGCTGAACGCGTGTCAAAAGTGTCAAGGTTAAAACCATTCTATCAATGTCTCCATGCAAGTATCAAGAGTTTCTTTCATTCAACGATTCTGCGACGATACCATTGTCATAGTAAAGTAATTGGTTAGGACAATTCGGCCCCGAGATTCTGATTGATCAATCGCTGTCTGCGTCGCCCAGCCGGAACGCACCTTATTAGACCCGTATGTCTAGTAAATATAAATAAATAATGCTGTAATAATGTTGTGCACACGTAGATACTCACATAACTTTGTCTCTCTCTCTCCTAATAAGGTTTTCTGGAAGAGAACTCTTTTTAGGGTTAAGCTCGCCTTTGCCATTCCTTCTCTAGTTTTTTAATGTATGTTTTATTTAATGCAATAAAGAATTAAAGTAAATTAAATTAAAATTAATTAAATTGAATTAAATGCTGGATAAAACACAATATTTAACTACGTTATTACTTTTACGCATAGGAGATGACTAGCTCTCTCGCAATATCCATACTAATTTTATAAATTCGAAGGTAACTCTGTCTGTCTGTCTGTTTCCTTTTCACGCCTAAATGGCTGAACGGATCTCAATGAAACTTAGCAGGGAGGTAGATGGTATCCCGGGGATGGACATAGGGTACTTAAAAAGCGCGTGCGAAGCCGCGGGCAGCAGCTATTCTATAATGATGTGACTAATCAACGTGATTTGATACATTTATATTACAGGTATTCCAGGCGAGGACTGCACCGAAGCCCCCACGACGGATCTCCAGCTGTCTCCGCCTGTAGTGGAGCCGGAGGAGCAAGGCTGCTTCTTGTTTGCACGACGAGTAAGTAGATATATAGATGGCTTATTTGGTTCACCAACATAGACAGCACAAAACAAAATCCAACATAGACAATAAAGTAGGTAGGTATCGGTAAGAATGCAGTATCTTATGGTATATTTAGGTAGGTACTACACACAAACACTAAAAATTAAAATCAAATATTACAAAAGTAAGTAAACTTATGAATTAAAAAACTAGAACTAAAAGCAATAGCGCACTAGCGGCTAGGCCGCAGCGGCCAGGTCGCGGCGGCCATCGAGATAGATACATTAGTATGAAATCGCACGCGCACCTGGCCGCACGCGACCAGCGGCCACACCCAGCCACAGCGGCCAGCGAAATCGAAGCGAAGCATTTGCGGCCCGTGTTCAGTCGCTGGCCGCTGCCGCCGCTGAGATCAATTGCATTGTAGTTAAATCACCAGTGTGCGCGCACTGGCCGCGGCGGCCGCACGTATTGTGGAACTACAGCGTGATTTGTGATCATCGCGATGCCTTTAGACACGGAAAGATTTATAACCGAGATTGAGACAAGGAGGGCGTTGCTTTCACGTAACAAGGGATGAACCCAATATTTTTTCCTTTTCTTTTTCCGCTTCTTACTTATAAGATACAAAAGCACTACTATTTCCTCAACGTCCATTTTGAAGCGCGCTGTATGTGCAACTGACGATCGTAGCCGCGGTTTTGGCCGCGTTGTAAATCGCAACCCCTGCGGTCGGGCCGCGCGTCGTGGCCGTGCTGCCCTGGTCGCTAGTGCGCTATTGCTCTAAGTATACTCGTAACGGTTTAATTACACTAACATGGTACAGTGGCGAGATAAGAGGACAGGCCTCGGTCGACAGAGCGGTACGTGAAGGGGCTATCCTCAGTAAAACTAGCGTTATCAATCTATCTATCTATATATATAAAAGAAAGTCGTGTTAGTTACACTATTTATAACTCAAGAACGGCTGAACGGATCTCGGTGAAATTTGGCAGCGAGGTAGATGTCCCGGGGCCGGACATAGGCTACTTTTTATCCCGGAAAAGCGCAAGCGAAATCGCGGGCAGCAGCTAATTTTATACAGTGACTTCAATCAGATATGCGGAAATCAACGTTGGCTAATTTGCTTCCAGGGCTTCCCACATTACGTGTGCCGAATAAAGTCTTAATGACGTGTTTGTTCCAGGTCCTCTGCCCGCAGAAGAAGGTTCCGGCGCGGCTGCGACCCGTGCCCGTCCCGGAGCACCTGCTGCCCCCACGCCCCTCGCCGCGCGACCTCACCCCCCCGCCCTGCGACCCCCCCGCGGAGCCTGTCAGCTGACCGCATGCGAACTGAACGTGGTTTGCGACTTGTCCTAACAGTTGAAAACGAAGTATTTGTGGCGACATCTATCGCTACTAGAAGACACTAGAAACTTGGCCTCCGACACAAGACTTCGCCAGGCATCGGAGCTGTTTCTTAATTTATCTGACAGAAAACGAGGTGGCGACACCTTTCCCGTATAAAAGAAAAAAATCGCTGCTACAGGAAACTACATAGTGTAACGCCACTTGATGATTCTTACTTACTCTCGTGCCTCCGCGACCCAAAGTGGATCTTGGCCTCCGACACAAGACTTCTCCAGACATGAGACATCGTTTCTTCATCTTCAGCCGGCATCGGAGCTGCCTGTTTACTTCGTGCTTTGCGTCTCATAACAGTTATTCTGACAGAAAACTTGAATGATGATCGAGTTTGTGGCGACACCTATCGCATCTAAAAGAAACTAAAGCCCGTATTATGAAAGCTCGCTCAGTCATAGATCTATGCTTGTGACGTTTATGCCATAGAAAAGCGTTACTCAAGCATAGATCGATGACTGAGCAAGCTTTCTTAACGCGGACCTAAGTCCTGTAGGCACCTATTCTCTTGACGCCACTTCATCAGCACGTATTTGCTGTATCCATTGCTGAACGTGCCTCAACAAGGGGAGTTTTGCCATTATTACCACACTGACGCAGGCAGATCGGTGATCGCAGTGAAGGTGTTCGAAGTACACAGAACACTGCTGCCCTTCCTTAGTAGACTCTTACGGCACCCACGGGGCTAGTTGGACGGATCAGTCGACGATACCTCGCGACGATAGTAAAAAAAATGCTCACATCAAGCTTGAAATAATTAAAGAAGACTGTCAAGTAAATTGGACAGAGTACGACGAATTCGTAGGCGGTCTATGAACAATCGGAGAGTTAGTTATTTGCGATTTAGCATTTTGTTGTGACTGACATATTAATTTCGTTATGCATTTAGCTCAAATACGTTATCGAGGATTAACTTTAAACATGTAATATCTTGTACCGTCTACATCGACACAGGCACATTTGAATCGTAACGCGTCGGCGTCGGGTAATACTAATGGAGCACGCCGAACCGTTTGTATGCGGCAGCGAAACAACGAAAAAGCTGTCTGGTGTATGACAGCGTTTCGCATGTGCTGTGTCTCGCTCTAACTGTAGCGACAATTGTATTGTAGCGTCCTTATCTGTATTTATTTATTCAACGTACAACTGTTTTGACAGGTTGACAGGCGTATCTAATACAATATCGTACCTAGTCTTATCCAAATTATATTTATCACTACAGCCGGATACGGACCTGGTGTTACGGGCCCGTAATGTAACGTGTAACACAGCGAGCGTTAGCGCAGTCAGTACGGGGAAAGAAGTCGCTCGCAACGAGCAACGAGACGGATTTTTCGCGTTTCATGCGCGCTGCGAATGGTACATTACGGCCCGTAACGCCGGTCAGTACCCGCCATAGAGTTTATGAAAACATTAATTAACTTATAAAAATTATATTGTTTACATGAACGGCGAATAGCCTTGTATAACAGCAGTTTTGCAGCTACGTCAAAATCAATGCAGACAGGGACGCAACTAATATAAGAATGTCGAGTTAGAGCGAGACAGCACATGCGAAACGCTCTCGTACAACTGACAGTTTTTTCGTTGTTTCGCTGCCGCTTACGAACGCGTCGGTGTACTAAGGGCGTAAATAATACAAAATTTGTGTACAATTAAGTTATGCAATGACTAACTTTATTTCTCAATCTCTAGGTCAATAGAAAAAAAAAAACGATTCTTAGCTATGACTTAAAATTAAGAGAGGTTCGTAGAAGGGAGAAATAATATTGTTATAAATATTGCAAGAACAGTGTAGTAAAGTCATGTCGAAAAGTAAATCTTGAGTCACTACTGTTTTGATATTACTTTAGGAAACATAATACGTATTTATTTGCATTTATTTTTATACCGGCTTCTTTTGATATTGTGACTGCAATTATAGTGTTTAATAATTCGTAGAAAACTTGTTTACAAATATTTTGTATGTTTACATAAACATTTGTAGATAATTAACTAAAACCACTTAGCAGGATTGCCATGATTTGTTGTGTTTTGAGTATGATTAATTAAATTTGTAAATTAAATTAAATTTATCTAATCAATTATCCGGTTGTAAGAAGTTTTAGTGATAGTTTCAAAAGTTTTGTTGAAGATACATTTATCAAAACAAATCTATTTTTAAAAGAATATATTTTTCAGCACTACATGTTAACTAGATTATGGTGAGTCGCTTTCTGTTAGACTATAAGTCCGTTTTCAAACGAGGCACTGAGGTTTGGTAAACAATCACACTCACTGTGAAAAAATTATGAATGCTAGATACTTTTATACAACATCATCTAGCCCGAAGTGAGCAGAGCTTGTGATTTTTGTGTACCAAATGACTGATCTACTAGTATTTAATTAAATACATTTCTATTTGTAAATAAATACATTTTATTATACATAGAAAAAACCAACTGAAATTTTATAAAACTAGTATTCAATATAAGTTAATATAAATGGGTGACAGAACTCATTGACCTCGTGTGAAAATGGACTTTGTGCAAGCAATAATTAAAAGCGAATATTGTTTAACTATGTTGAATGGACATTTCGCGACGAGTGAATTGTATTATAAATACATATGCCAAGTTTGGGTGTTTTGTAAAGGTTAGTAAAAATATGCCAAGCTAAACAACGCTCTATGCCATTGGGATAAAGACCATTTTGTACATGAAATTTATTAAAGGCCGAACGTGTTGGAAAGTATGACGAATTGGCCATCTATATTTATATATTATGAGGTAAAATTGTAAAGTTTGTAATCTCCGGAACTACTGGTCCGATTCTGATAATTATTTTACAGATAAGTTGATTATCCCTGAGTGCTATAGGCTACTTTGTATTCAGGTGGTGAGCGAAGCCGCGGGCAGAAGCTATATGACACGGGTTCAAATTTGCTCATTTATGTATTGTCTTTGAATGGATATTAAAATTCACGGCATGTTTACTAGCATGTTGGCAAGTGAGTGAGCAAAAGTTCATTCGGCTGTAATAAGATCTAAGTTAGTGCATTGTCGCTCTATAGTTGACTCAGCGGCAGTCAAAGTGTTAAGGCCGGACTAATCGGCGGCGTAGGTCTCGGATTTTGTCTATGGGTTATCGAATTTTGACTTGAAATATGTGTCAAAATTCGATTGTAGGTCGCTCAAAACGACCATTAAAGTGAATATTACTCTGCGACCACTTTCAGAAGACCATTAAATGCCCCTTTTAGTATGACGGGACTAAAGTGTTGTTCATTTTAATGCAGCCGACTGCATATTGCCAAAAACTTCAGCAAAATTATTAGGAATAAGTATTAAATTTTGACATGTATGTACCTTTTACTTCTTTAATATTTCGATGCCTAAAACGTAATGTTGTTAGTGTTGCCGTGTTAATGATAAAAACCTTTTTGAAGATTTTTATCTGTTCTTCATTGTAAAGTTTTATAGTCAGTGAAATTTAGAAAAGTTGAAAATTTCAGTTGGATAATCAACTGAAATACAAAGTTTTTGCACAAAACTTAAAGTTACTTAGTTTCGTTCACTCATTCGTCCTGAAGTCATTCGTTCATTCTCTTTTCAAACGAATGAGTGAATGGTTGGAAGCACAAGTTATGAAGCAGTTATAGCTCAAACAGAGTTATATTGTGGTGGAGTGCTTTTACAAAACGTAGGCATTACAACTGACTTAATTAATAACTAAACTGCTTCGATGAATAATAATGTCGTATACATATTATTAATCGAAGCTAAATTGAATGAACATAGTTTTTAAAATGACACTAGAACCTATGCCATTCAATCGATAAGTATTGTTATATGCACATGTAAAATTATTTAGTTTAAATTGTAACTTTTCTTATGTCAAAATACAGTTATCAAGTTTTATAATCTTTTGTGTATATGAACTCATTGTGTACGTTTATAAATTGAAAGATTCTTGAGCATTTATGATAAATATGTGTCACCGAATTTTGTATGAATTTATAATATTTATTATTTTATTACCTGTATCATACTCATTTGATGCATTTTTGACTGTGTGTGTGAATGGACGAGTTACACAAAAGTGGATTGAATCTATAACGAAATAAAGTCCAAAATAGTTAAATATCGAATTGGTTTGAGCCTGGTGCCACATCTCTGCGTATGATTTTTGGCGGTAGTTGCCAACATAAGGGTTATTTTCATTTATAAGAATTATTAGTTCCAATTTTCGCTACGCGCAGAGATGATTGACACGAGGCATGTGTGAGATCGTTCATTCGTTCCACGTTTTAAAGATATTATTTTTTTAACTGTATCGTGGCTAGACTATGTCTCGAAATCAAGCAAGCGGTTATGAATACTATATGCGTGTGGTTAAAGACGAGAGTGGCTTGTATGATTTGAAAATATAGTGTAGCTCACTCTAATGTGTGGTGTACGTTGAATACTTTGCTTTTAGCGCCCTCTCCTAAAATCAACAAAGTGTTCATTCATTCAATAACACAAACATAAGCGCTAAAAAATAAGAATATAAAAAAATATAAAGTCGACTTATCAACAATTTACACATGTTCAACCTCAAGCAAATTTACAAAAGAGGCGGTCAAAGCAATGTATTCCACGTACACGTGTGCTGTACGTAGCTTCTAGTTAGTAATTATTAGTAATAGCTTCGATACTGTTAGTCGTTTACAGTATTTTGATGCAAATATTATTATTTCTAAGCGTATTCATAAATAAATTGACTCCGATATAGAGTTTTTTGTTTTATTAGTAAGAATTTACCTGCATCGTCTACTTATAGTATGCACTACTACTATTTTGGATGACAATTTAAATACCTAGAGCACAGAAATATAATTCAAGGGTCTAACGCCAGGTACTGGCCGGTGTTACAGGGCGTAATGTACCATTCGCAGCGAGCATGATACGTTACGCCGTGTGCTAAAATCCGTCTCGTTGCTCGTTGAGAGCGCCTTCTTTCCCCGTACTGACTGCACGAACGCTCTGTGTTACAAGTTACATTACGCCCCGTAACAGCGGTCAGTACCACCTTAAGATGTCAAAGTATTCGCCACATGATTGAAGGGATTAGTGACATAATCCCCACTAAGCTGTCCCCACCAGTGGGGATTATGACACTTGAAACGGGGAAAACGCATCAAAAAGTTGATGCGTTTTCCCCGCTAACATTTTTAATCCTAGTTGGTGAGGCCTGAGTTATTGATAGCCTGGCCTACGAAATACTAGGAAGCTTGTAAATCAATATTTTCTGATTGAGTAAAAAACATTTTTTATTAGCACCATTTATTATAGAAATAATTAAAATTCAGATATTTATTAACATCAGTCATTTAAGAAATTTATCAAACAAGGAACTTATCCACTAACGAAATGCAGTAAACCCGCAATAAATAAAGGAGAATGGTTTGTTGAAACCATTTATTGATTTGTGATTGTGGTAAAATAAATAATGATCTTATATTTAGTTTTAGGTCAGCACAATCTACTCTTTCGAGTATACAAAAATATTACATTGTGTTTGGAGTTCACATAAAGCATGCAGTAACGAATGATATTATCAAAACAATAAAAAATATATATGTATATATACAATAAAATTAAAATCAAACTATATATTAATCTAAAGTAATAGTAAATAAGTCATGTCACAAACATAAAAAAACAATAATAATATTCCATTATATACTAAAAAATTTATACATAAATAATTTATTCAGCATTGAAAGGTTTAATTATACAGAATGTCTGATAAGCTGCAATCCCGAAAGTCGGAAGTCATCCTGTATACTTATAGAGAAAAGTGGAAGCATAGATATGGCATGGTGAAGTCGGTTTGTACGGTTTGAGATCCTTAGGAATCTACATTACGAATCAAGTATTACATTTTAGGATTACAAAACCAAATGCTACTGGCTACAATGGACTGAATCCAATGACTATTTATCCCACTTAATTATTTACATTATCTATGGCAAGAAAAAACTAGACATTAACTTTCTTCTTCTTGACATCTTTCTGTTTTTTCTGCTTCTTTTCATCCAACAACTTTTTTACATCAACTTTATTGTCCTTATAAATCCTTTGAAAGAGAACGAACTTTCCACTCTGTATATTCTTCGTTTCGTATATCGCGCCCGCCATTTTCCAAGATGGCGTCTCGCAGTGTTGCCACAACCTGGCATTCTTCGGTATTTGTAGCTTATCTAGCAACCTTTCCGACATATCAGGGATTATAGGCTGTAGTATTATTGCAGCTATTCTGAGTGTTTCCATTGTTATGTGTAGGAGGACGTCTAATTCCTTCTGGAATTCTGGTTTTTTCCGAAGCTCCCACGGTTTGTTGGTTTCGAAAAAGAGGTTGGCGAGATGTAATGTAGCCATGACGGCGTCGACCGCTTTGTAGAATTGATAGTTGCTGTAGTGTCTGTGGCATAGTTCTGGAAAGATAATGGGAAGTTAGGTGGTGGAACAAAATATTCTGCATCCCAGACGGACATTCACCCATTGCGCCAAAGGTTGATGACCTCTCATATTTTCGTCGGCCACATTGCATATCTATGGAAGTTGGTAGCTTAGCGGGTCGCATTGATGGTGGCTAGGCGCATTGCTTAGAGTTCAAAATATGAAGTATAGATTTCCTTATTCTGTTATGTTTAAGATTTTAGACTTAAGTAGGTACTTGTTTTAGTACATTATTTTGCGTTTTAACATTAAAAACGTAAAGCTACATTGGCGTACATTTGAAAAAAAAACTTGTTGTTTATTGTTTTACAATACTACATACAAAAATGCTTTATTGTACGTGTACACTATAAAAATAACATTACAAGGACAAGGGAAAGTAGAATTGGCGGCCTTATCGCTTAGAAACGACCTCTTCCAGGCAACCTTTTTAATTTATTACTGTGCTTGCTGAGACGTCCTATTCTAAAGAGACACATAGACATAAGACCCAAATAATTGTTATGTAATCTAGATTTGTGATCTTTGGGATGTCCTATTTAAATACTTAAATAAAAATCTAAAAACAAGCAGAGTCAGATATCAGACAAGCGTCTATTTTAGCTAGTCGGGTGTAGCTAGGCGATGTAGGTATGTTTTTGAATTTTGAACTTAACCACGCACCTAAGCAACCCATCAACCTAGCCGCTTACATAACATCCTGGCAAATCAGCCATTGCTTAAAATAAATAAATAATGCTGGACAATCCACACAGCATTATCTAGACCCAAGCTAAGCAGAGCTTGTGTTATGGGTACTAGATGACTGATAAACTTAATACAATACACTACATGGATAAATATTTTATTATACATAGAAAATATCCAGAACACCCAGAACAAATATTTGCAGATCGTACAAACATTAATCACAATACTCAATATATTTATTGTTGGCATCACACTGGCTTAATTGGTAGGTATCTACAGGGTTAAATAAATAAATAATAATTCTAAACAAAATCGTTTGAATCAGTATCCATATGAAAGCTAAAGGACATGTTTATAAAAATAACGAATATTTTTTTAGTAAATTATAACAAAAACCCCATTTAAAAAAAATACCCTAGTAAATTTGGTCGACATGTTATTTTAAAAACGTCTACACATCTTTAGATCCAACGAGGTGTAAATCAATGCACTTAGTTGCACTTACACTATTGCAGGTAAACCACGTTTGTGTTCAAGAGATACAAACGACACCTTGAACGACGCCTTGACAAACGAAAAGCAAAAATAGCCAGAAAAATCAAATTTTTTTATGGGGCTTCAATACAAAACCCTTAATATGGATTTACATTTTTATTATTTGTTGTTATAGCGGCAAAAGAAATACACATTCTCTGAAAATTTCAACTTTCTACCTCTTACGGTTCATGAGATAGAGCCCGGACGGACAGCGGAGGCTTAGTAATAGGGTTCCGTTTTCACCCTTCGGGTACGGAATCCTAAAAAAGAAGTCCTTGTTACCTGGCAGTCTCTCCACATAGTCCCTAAGCACAGCGGCCTCTTCGCTAGCGGCCAGCGCGGCGGCCTCCGCGGCGTGTAGCGCCGGGAACTCCCCGCGCGGGTTGAGGGCCGCCCCCGTGCAGCGACTCACGAGGTTGCCGAGAGTGTCCGCGAGTTCTGCGTTCGCTGTGTTTATCAGTTTGGTTTCGCTGTAGTCTGGAACAGAAGTAAATTAAAATACGAGTGGAAGTTGTGATATTGTGACACTACATTTGTATTTAAGGCGCAAATAATTAAAGTATGATTGAGGCCTTATTTTAGCAAATATCGAAGAGTGCCTAGTATTTGCGATTCTGGCTCCTAAGTCCCTAGATTCTAGGAGAAAGAATAAGCTTCTACGTTCTAGACTAGAAGATTATTCTTTGAAGTGGTTGCTACTTCTGTTAAACTGTATTAAACTTTAAATAAGTTCAGTTGTTTCATGTTGCGTGATACCTATCAAGCCCTAATAAAAGAACTCGAATCTAACTGTTCACATTTACGCGAAAAAACTGATTGCATTAAACAACTAATTGGCCTGTCTTAGATGAATTTGCACGGAAATTTGGAAATCTTGTAGTTTATTGTTACTGTCCATATGACGACCGATGTTATCAAAGATCAGCTACGAACGTGGACTAAAGGGATGTGGCGCGGCGGGCATATGTCCGCCTGCGACGCAGAAGGTTGCGAGTTCGATTCCCGCCTTGGGACAAATATGTTTGTACGATCTGCAAATATTTGTTCCGGGTGTTCTGGGTATTTTCTATGTATAATATATATCTATGTACTAAGTATATTAGTTATCTGGTACCCTTCACACAAGCTCTGCTTAGCTTGAGGCTAGATGATGCTGTGTGGATTGCCCAGCATTATTAATTTATTTATATCTAGTCCACTTACTGGCATCAGCATGCAAAGTCCCCTCTCTAAGCAGCAGATATCTGAGCGCGCTGGCGGCCGGAATGTCTCGCGGGCTGACCACATTGCCCAGAGATTTGGACATCTTGTTGCCGTCGACTGTCCAGTGCGCGTGACAGACGAGGCGGCGCGGTGGCGACCAGCGGATGGCCATTAGAAACGCTGGCCAGTATATGCCATGGAATCTGGAACAAGTGGAAGTTATGAAGCAGTACCTAGACTGCCCGCTACTTCACCTGCACGCAACACGCTCTTATGTAAAAGTGGCCTATACGTACGTAAGTTTAAAGTAAGTTAGTGATATTTTTTACTTGATTACATCTATAACTAGTCTTGGCGTAAATACCTAGTACCTAGATAGGACTAACACTAACACATAAACTAAAAACAAAAAAGGACCTCACATCGATCCTTGCGGGACACCTAACTAAGGCTCGTATTATGAAAGCTTGCTCAGTCATCGATCTATGCTTGAGCATGAGCACCGCTTTTCTATGGCATAATTGTCACTCAAGCATGATCTATGACTGAGCAAGCTTTCATAATACAGGCCCTTAGCTCTTGAGCCCTTACACAATCAAAAGCCTTGGAAAAATCAAAGAATACACAAGCACTTACTTGAGTATATCCTTCCCCACAACTTGCACGTCAGCCGGCCAGGCGCGGCCCGCCTTCATCGCGTCTTCATCCGGGTAGCCCAGGACGGATAGATAGTTGACTAGCGCGTCTAGCCACACGTAGATACTCTGAGATTCGTCTCCTGGTACCTGGGTAATACAATAAAGTTGTATAGTGAAATAGCTTCTATACTTTTCCGGGATAAAAAGTAGCCTTTTTAATACTAGCTACTAACTTTGATTGTGGCCGCGACTTAGCACGCACTTTTCCATGACAAAAGTAGCCTATCTCCTTCACCGTCTACCATGCCAAATTCTATTAGGATCCGTTCAGCCGTTTAGGCGTGAAAAGGTAACAGACAGACAGACAAAGTAACTATCGAATTTATAATATTAGTATGGATGGGAGAAAAAGAGCACGAGAGCACTAGAAGAAAATTCAGAACTAAGAAGTTGAAGGTTTATGTCAAATGGATTATTCCTTTTTCGTATGATATGATCATCATCATCATCCCGTATACGTTTACTGCTGGAGTCGATGGATGGAGGCGGCTCAGGACCGCTGTTCGTGGCGTTGTATGGGAGACCTATGTTCAGCAGTCAACGTGTGTGGCTGATATGATGTAGCTGCTCGTACATACCCTGATAGCCCAATGCACTCTGGAGGATGGTCGACTGACGGATATATCAGGGAAGTACACTTCACTCTCCAGCATCTCTTGCAGCTGCTTCTGGAACTTGCTTGGCTTGATCACACCATCTGACGATAACAAAAAGTCCTTGAAAAAAAAATGGTATGGTACATTCCGCACGAGATCCGATTTGTCCAGTGACACCACTGCGTTTGGGTGCGTGATGCCTTTCTTTTTTTCTTTTTTTTTCTCGGCCGAGGAAGTTCTTTTACGAATAGACTGGTCTGGGGGGGACCAGAAGTATGTGGGACTCGACGTCCTGATAAGGACGTAATACCCACTAAAACCTCTCCGGTGCCCCCTCTCACCATTTTCGCCGAACCACGGGAACATTTAAACCTACCGCGGCCGCGTGATGCCTACCATTGTCATAGTTATTATGCGTGTTTAAAGTTATCTTATAAATAATAAAAAATAATGCTGGATAATCCACACAGCAGCACAGCATCTAACCCCGAGCTAAGCAGAGCAGAGCAGAGCTAAGCTTGTGTCATGAAATTAATTATATGTAATACATAATTCAATACGTACATTATACAGGGTTATTGGGTAATTCACGGACACTGCGTGAACTGCAGGTACTGCCAATAACCCTGTATAGATAGGATTTTTTATTATAAATAGAAAACACCCAGAACACCCGGACCAAATATTTGATATATCAAATAATATTATAATAAAAAATAATTATTAAACTTTTTTTGTTTTATTTTTATTTAATTGAATATTTGATCAGATCGTACAAACATTTGCCGAAAACATTTGTTGATCAAACTATATTAGGATTTTAAAATCTTCTTAACAGAAAACATGCAACCTTTTTGAAGATAAACATTATCTATCTATTTCTTCGGAGCAAGTGGGTCTACTCGGAAAACAAATCGATGTTTCTGATTCGTTATCGTGCAATACCTATTCTTATGTGACTTACTTAAGATAGTATTTGCACGAAAACAATTAGAGATCGGATTAGATAGATAGATAATAAAAATATTTTTTATAGGATCAGTGCGTAACGCAAGCAATATCCGAATTAGGTCAAAATTATGTTCTTATCGTACTCAGTGTATCATCGAATCGATTCGTATTTAAACGAATTCGGATCGGATGCAGTGCGTAACGCAATATACGATTTCAATCCGGGTTTTTTATATCAGTGCAGTGCGTAACCGCTCTAAGAACTAAAAAACCTTACCATTTTTGAGCCAGTTCTGAAGATGTTCCCTAAAAGCGCTCAGTCGAAACATGTAGTTCGTTTCTTCCGTCCACTCCACTCGATGTCCAGATTCAACAGATATTCGAACCTAGAATAGAAATACAAATAATAAGTAAAATAAATAAATGTAAAAATTTGTTGATGGGTCGTATTCTTTATTAATTATAAGAAGACTCAAGCTAAGCAGAGCTTGTGTTGAATGTATAAGTTGTTGGTGCAATTTTGTAATATATGCAATACATTCGTTTATGTTGTATTGAATAAGTACATGTGAACAATTTTATTAGAAATAGAAATACTTTATTAAGCCATATTATTACAACCAAGACACAAAAGCAACAAAACGTCTTATTACAACTATTTACACTTATGCCAATTACCTAAAAATCTAAGCCGTCACTAGAAGGCAGTGTGCCCAGAATGTTGGCAGCATTGCCACGTTGAGTGACAATGGTAATTCGTTGACGTTGTTCATTTATTCTGTTCTGTATTTGATTTTTTTTTATACGTGGACAATAATTTTCATTTGTAACTACTGTAGTTGGTTTATTTTAATCGTGTTAGTTGCTAAATAAATAAATGGATTAATATCATAATAGGACGATGAAGAGCTACCGTCCTCGCTACGCTGGTTACTCGTACCGGTGGTAGTAATATCTGGCTGGCGCCAGGCTAAACAATTTTTAATTACGGAAACTAGATTTATAAACTTCCTACATTGTTTATTCAACACACAAAATGTGTACCTATTTTGTCCACTGTGTGAAGTCTGATGTGTAGCCTTAAGAGGGCGCGTTGCGCGCCATTTTGTGAAAAGGATTTAGATTTATTTTTTTATTTTCTTGTATGTACACATTATCTATCCGCACTCGGTTCATAAATTATCTGTATATCCATAGGTTTGCTGTAAGAAAACTCTTTTAGGGTTAAGCTCGCCTTTGTACATGTCCATTATTTGTTAACTTTTATGTATGATTTAACTTGTGTGCAAAAAAAAATTAAAGAAGGATAGGCATAGGATTTCGCGTTCATAGAAACGGGACAGAACATGTAAGCGTAAGCGCAAACATCAAATTTTTGCTTATTTACAAAAAAACTACAAAACTTATGAAGAAACTGGTTCAAGGAACCAAATAATTAGTAATAACCTATGAATCAAAACATATGTCATTTCAATAGACCGCAGGGTTCCTGAGACCTCGAAAAAATTATGTGCGAAACAGTGCACTTTCATGATTTTTTTATTGTATTTCTTTTCTTAGCCGTGTTTTTACATTCAAAGAACCAAATATTTTTTTTTTTATTTATGTAATTTGAGTTTTTTACCACGGAGATCCCGTGAGTACTGATATCTAGGCCTAGTTAGACGACCAAACCCGTCAGGTTCGCCCCTTGAGGCTAGACAATTAACAATGCCTTCTTGTTCATTTCACAAGTGCCTGAATCATTTAAGGAATCAAAAAAAGGCGTCAGGAATTACCTTTCATGCATAAGTACTCGTAAAATTATAAAATAATTACAATCAGTATTTTTAATATACAAAAGCACGCGCGTGTGACACGAACAATAGTACGCGGTATGACGGTACCTTACAATAAATATTCTGCTGAGGGGAATTCCCGATTATTATTTTGTTTGAGGCTGCTAAGTGTGGATGCGGAGCTGTGATAACCGTTGCTGTCTCTTTCACGCTATAGTTTTAGTACGTCTCCTGCGACGCAGGAGGTTCCGGGTTCGATTCCCGCCTTGCATCAAATATTTGTACTATCTGTAAATATTTGTTTCGGGTGTTCTGGGTATTTTCTATGTAGGTATAATAAAAAAATATCTATTTACGTTATGTATTGCATTAAGTATATCAGTCATCTAGTCCCCATAACACAAGCTCTGCTTAGCTTGAGGCTAGCTGATGCTGTGTGGATTGTCCAGTATTATTTATCTATTTAAAGTATATTTATTTACCTTCTCTCCATCTGTAACGTTCTCTCTCGTCTGCGCCTCGGGCACGAATGACTCGTCGTTGACGCTGTACCAGCCGGAGTAGTTCGCTTTGTAGATGTAGTCCTCTTTTACTAACTTATTCTGCAAAGGAAATAAAATAAGTCAAGTTTCAGAAGGTAGTTCTACTACTAAAACTGTCAAAGATCTGGAAGGCAATTCTCGCCAATTTATCACTCGATAAATATCAAAAGTACTGTCAAATTTGACAGATTTTATATAGAAGAACTGACAAATTTGACAGTTTTTTTGATAATTTTCGAGTTATAAATTGTCGAGAATTGGCTTCCAGGAGGGCAGTTCTGGCAATATATCTACTCGATAAATATGACAAGAACTATCAAAATATCGAGTGATTGCTTCGCAGCAAACATGCATATTCTCAAAATCTGCAATTCGATATTTATCGAGGGCTTTTCTTTGATAAGTTGACATGTCCACTGCTGGCGGTGCCTCCCCCAAACAAGGTACTCATAGCCAGTAATTCTCTTGTCACTAAAACCTAAGGTAACTAGCCAAAAATTGTTGCCGTCCTTTTGTTTTCCATGGTAAAAAAAAGGGGTGACAACATTTTTACACTAAGATTTTTATTATTATAGTGCGTAAGCCTCACACTCGGGGTAATTTATAAGAAATCAAATAATATCCCAAAAATATTTACACTAGTTTAGTTTAGGTTCTGTGCCAACAGAATCGCTACCAATATCTTGCTAAATATTTACCCCGTTATTCATAATGGTCCGCTAACTTAAAACAGTTGCTAAGCAGCGTTATTTCTCTTTTATTGACTTATGTCAATAAAAGAAGACAGAGTGAGAGATATCAATGCTCTGAGTTCGATATTATGAACAAGGAGGTGGGGCGGCTGTCGCTATCATGCGCTCGACGAGAAGCGTGTTTCGTACTCGAGAAAAATGGCGGTATCTCGATTTATCGACCGATACTAGCATGCAGCACCACTAATCGTCACGTCTCATCACATGAACGATTTTAGTGAATGTATATCTTATCTGTGGTAACTTTTCTCGTCAAACGCTAAGATTCGCGCCAAATTTTCTCAACTTTTGTCCGTTTAGCGCGGGAACAACTATCGTCCTTCAATTTGAGCACGACAATTCACGAGTATTTTTTCTTCGAATTTTGTTGGTGGTGTATATAATAATAGAGACATGAAAGATTTTTTTGAAGTACCTAATTTAATTACCAGCGTAGGTACCTACCAAGTATTTAGGTACCTACTTATTGTAGGTACTTACTCAAGGTGAAGCTTGGGAACGGTGCCTATACAATGGTAACGTGTAGGTCCCTAGGTTACGTATTATTGTAAAATATCTCGCTCTATAGAAGAGCCATGTAGTTCTACTTTAAGCGCTAAGTGTGAAGCACATCATGTACTTGCTCACATTTTTCTTGACCTTGTTATAAGATAGGTCACGGGTCAGGTGCATAATAGAAAATATAATGATACTTATTGTAGTTACTAAACTGAACGATTATTTTATTTTATTACGTTTTGCGCGATGCCATTTTGCAATCGGTACCTACTAAAACAGAAGTTGAGGCGGAGATTTTTGCCCGCAAATGTTGAAATAGCTTCTTCTTCTTTTTTTTTGTTTCGTGGCTTTTTCTACTGTTTACCACCATTCTACCAGTGAAAATGTTAAAACTACCAATAGGAAGGTGAAAACTAAGAAGGGTAAGTTATTTCTTCCGTGCAGTTCACAAAAACTATAGACAATTGAATGAACTAAACGGGTGTTCGTCTGGGTGGCTGTCTCTACGCGAGAAGGACTACTCGACAAAGAGTATTAAATCTTTCGTGGTGTGCATGTGAAAGTAAATGAGAAAACAACTGACGACGACCAAAATAGACGTCACGCGCGCGACGCTCGCACTTGGTGGTTTATTTTATTTAACTTAAGTAAAGATAATATTTTTTTTCTATTCATTATTTTGTATAATAAAGTGTTAATTCATACTTGAGTGTTTTCAACTCACTGTTTTTAATATCTAATCTCAAAGATCCTTTAGTTAGTTTTAGCTTTTAGAGACCAACGAAACGTGCGACTATACGCGGCCAGTTATTAACGCCACGATAGGAATTAAGTATCGCAAATATTCTTGACGAGATTTTCGCCAGCGATTATTATCGCTGTTGGAGTTGATCCTTTATCAACATTTTTGCAACATATTTCGTCCCACTGCTGTAGGTAGACATATAGTCTAAGTTCTAAGACAATAAAAAAAGTTTAAGATACAATAATCCTTAACCTCAACAGCCTATATTGGTCCACTGCTGGACGCAGGCTTCCCCCTGATAAGCGCTTTTTTGCCTTTTATCTCATGGGGGGTAGTCCTTAATCCCCACGCTGGGCATGCGGGTTGGGGATCGCAGTTCGGTGGTAGAATTGTTCTGCAGAGGGCGTTGCTGCCCGCCCCCGGTGGATATCCCTTATTCGCCTCTTACGACACCCGCGCGAATAACATTTCTCATTCTTAAAAGGTTATCCAATATTTTTTAGGAATATTTTAACGTAATTTATGAATTTGAATTTGTATCAACTGTCATATGAATGCTCAAAATCGTACCCAGAAGTGCGTAACAGCCTTCTTATGCCGATCCTCCGTGGTGCGAATGAAGTCCGTGTACTCGACATGGAACTCCTTGAACAGATCTCGATACTCATTGGAGATGTTGGTGCAGTACTGTGGAGGAGAGAGGTTCGCTTTGGCTGCCGCTTGCTGGATCTTTGTGCCATGCTCGTCTGTGCCTGGAAGAATCATCATCATCATCATCAAGGGAAAGGCCTACCTTCATTTGTTGCTTAAAAAAGTTGTCTATGATAAAGGCTTAAACTTAATACATCAATCCACCAAGACCAGGAAAACCAGGATATTGTAGCTTGACTTTTAGAAATTCATTGACCCTTTGGGTCAATGAATTTCTTCATATTCTTCTCAGGCTTTAAGGTTGTCCCAGATCTAGACTGCACCAATGCAACACAGCACACAAATGTGTATTCAAATATAGGCTTTAACTCGTTATTTTTAGTTCTTAGTGTTAGTATGTATTTTATACCGAGGGCATCAGATAATAGGCAGCTCGTAAGTTGTCCAACTCACTTGAAGCTTGTGGTAAGCCAGTTTTTCATTGTGAAATGTATCTAAAGATGAAGAGTTTAAGCCCATATTTCAATGTATATGTTGTTGTGCGGCAGCGGTGTTGGATGGATGTCCTAAGTCAACATAGCTTTAGCTTTAAGTAAGTACTTATTCTTTAGGTATACTCAAATTCAAAGTGCTTTATTTCCTTTAGACGTTACAGGATTCTTGGACACGTCACAAAATTCAAATTACTTAAGTAAAACTAGGAAATAAAGTGATCACTTTGATTTTTGTTCAATTCCATCTTTTTAAGGTAAAGTAAAGAAGCGAACAAGAAACCTTTACCTTGTTAGGTTGTTAGTTTTCGAGTTGGAGCAAAACTTGTCCCAAGCTTTTTTATCCTCCAGATAATCTGATATTTTGTAGTAAGCCTTTTTACCAAGGATATGTTTGACAATTTGTTTGAATTTAATTTATTGATAATTTTTTCAACTCATTTGGTATTTTGTTGTAGAAGCGTATATTTTTTACATTACCCTTTAAAAGATACACTAATCTTGCATAGCCTAGTTGTGGGCACAACGAGTTTATACTTATTTCTAGTAACAAACAATACTGCTTAGCGATTTTCCTAGACACGCATTTGTCAAGGTCTGGCACGATGGACTCCTCTTCAAAATCAAACAAAGACTTCCACACTCCAGCTTTCTGATCATTAAGTCTTACCTTGAAAAAAATATGCTTTGAAGTCAAATTTAACGAAAAACTGTCTAAAATGCAAGAAATCAAATTCGGCGTATCACAAGGTAGCATTCTTGGCTCAGTTCTCTACCTGATCTTTACTGCCGATCTGCCAATTTCGGATGAAAGTACCACGGCCGCCACATACGCTGGCGATACCGCATTGCTTTCGGTGGATGAGGACCCGGACATTGCTTCGGAAAATCTCCAAGTGCATCTAAGTCAAATTGAGGAGTGGTTCGATAGGTGGCGCATGAAAGCTAATAAGATAAGTCAGTACATATTACTTAGACACTTAGAAGGAAAATCTGCCGCCGGTATTGCTCTATAACGCACCAACTTCATAGGCAGAAGACGCTAAATATGTAGGAATGCACTTAGACCGCGCCGCTTTACTTGGCAAAAACACATCTGGACCAAGCGAAAACAACTAGACCTCAAAAACCGTAACATGTACTGGCTAATGGGAAACCGATCCCAACTAGCGGCCAGCAGCAAGATGACAATTTATAAATGCATCGTGAAACCAATATGGACCTACGGGATACATCTGTGGGGCTCAGCCAGTCACGGTAATATAATGATTCTTGAAAGGTTCCAAAGAAATATGCTACAAATATCTCCTCATATCAGCAACAAGCTTATGTATACGGACATCAAACTAAACACAGTGAAACAGGAAATTGAAGCCTTCAGTAAAAACTATCAGCTCCGGCTAGACAATCACAGAAACAAACTCGCCTCTCTAGTTACAATGGGTGTACCATTGTAACTACGGACCCCGAAGACCGTTTTCCTTAATGTCAACTCTTTGTATCCTATCACTCAAGAAAGATGTAAGAAGATCCAAAGAGGTCTCCCTTATTCCGTAGTGATGTAGTTTCCTGATTAATGTTTCATGGTGTAAGCAATCAAATGCTTTTGACAAGTCACAAAAAATACCTACAGAATCTTGCAAGTTCCCCCAAGCATCAAAAATATGTGAAACTAACTCAACACCGGCATCAGTAGTTGACCTGCCACGAGTAAACCTGAATTGCTTACTATGTGGCAGGTCATTGCCATTGATATGTCTAAGCAATTGATGTAAAATAAGTTTTTCTTAAACTTTGCTGAATGTAGGCAGTACTGATATTGGTCTAAAGTTAGTGGGGTCTGCCCCTCCCATATTAGTCTTAAGCAATAGTCATAGGATTTTTCACTTATAATTATAAAAAAAACCACAGCAAAACCCACAGCAAATACTTACAAACACATAGTTTAGATCGGATTTAATTTATAAGAGACACCAACCTGTGCTGAATATGACATTGCAGTTAGGATCAGTGAGTTTCTCGAACCGTTGGATAGCATCTGCAACCACTGCAGTATACAGGTGGCCCAGGTGAGGAGCTGGAATCAAAATAACTTTTAATTTAACCTCCAAGTTTCAATTATTTATTGTGTACATGTTGTTAGTTACATAAAGATCTTACAAATTAGATAATTATTCTAAATAAATTGGAGGGACAAAGATACAGTTCTTGTTTCTTGACTAGACAGCTTACTTTCATTCTACAAAGTCCCCTTACTCTTTTGCTTCAATCAAATAATACAGAGCTGGATTGATCAGCTACAACTCTTCAGATATGAGAACCTACAGCATTCCTCATCAGCACACATACTTCCACTGCTGAACATACCTCCCATAAATAAGGGGGGTCTTCCTATAATCACCACACTTGGCAGGGAGATTGGTGATTGTAGTTGAGGTGTAAACAATAAACAGAAGGATGCTGCTGCCCTTCCTCTGGTAGGTTCCCTTAGTCGGCTCTTACTACATCAACGGGCTGAGTTGGATCAAAAGCCTCGAGGTTATTTTACTCATACTAAATGAAGTATTACTGTAATTGGATCAGAAGAGTTTGTAGATAGGCAAATGTGCATAGCTATATGTATACTGGTGTATAAACCGGCTGATAAGCAAGAAACACACATTTCGCTTGTTTTAAGATCAACAAGAATATGTATACATACTTACCTAAACCTACTTGTAAATAATTTTGTTTACATGTTGATAAACTTACACGCGTTCACGTAGAATATAGGCGTTGTTACGTAGAAAGGTCGTCTCTGCACCACAGAAGACAGGAGCCGGAGGGTCACTCTCATTTTGAAGGAATAATACTGAATTATAGCAGCATTGGTCTTCTGAAACAGGATTTTTAGGGGGCTTGCATGAGCAATTGCAAGTCGTTCAAACAATTGATAGTACAAACACTATCTACATGAATTAGATTTTTTGGTTCAATGAAAGCGCAGCTAAATTCTCAACAAACCTTATAATATTCAGATTTATAAATGAAAATGCGAAGAGAAAAGAAAGAAATTCGAATAAACCATGAATGAACTGAACTGCCTCCCAATGAAAGAATGAATCGACCAAACAAATGGAAACAGCTGATTTTGATTGCAGAAACTGACATTGACAAAAAAGAAAATTACAGATGTGTGACAGAATGGAAAGTGTTGCTATTTTCTATTTGAAGATGCTATCTCTGTCTTTCTTCAAACTTTCATTATCTTCGACCTCTTTCTTATGCCAAATGTATGAATTAAGCAAATACGGTTTGGAACATTCTTCATTCTTGTAACAAAAGTGAGATTAATCGACCAAACAGAAAAGACAATTAATTCAATAGAAAACTCTGGCAGCATGAGATGTTTGAGTTTAGTCGCAATACGAAAATCAATCATTCATTGTGGTTGAGGGAGGGAGGGTTTTGTTGTGTTGTGATGAGAAAAGTGTGATAACACGCAATAAAATCGTGATAATTGCACAATTATAGCCAGGATGTCGCAGGGAAAGATCGTTCTAATGGCTTGCGGCAGCTTCAGCCCTCCGACTTACATGCATCTTCGACTTTTCGGTAAGTGCAAGGGTCTTTGAAAAAGTCAAGATTTATTCAGGGATACCTATCTCCTTTTAATTTGCAACCTTGTGCAAATACTTTATTGTTTTATCATCCATCACACTGTCACACTAATATGATGTATGCGCAAGTTTGGATGGATGGCTGTTTGTTACTTCTTCACAGTGAAGGTACTTTCTAAATCAGTTCCCATGGGGTAGAAATAGGTACGTTTCCATAGAACGCGTGCGAAGCCGCGGGCAGAAGCAAGTAAGTTAATATTTACGTTTACATAACTCCTCATTTCACCCATTGGGAACGGACTAGAATGTGGATTCCACTAGGAACCCACTTTTGAGAAACATTGAAAAAAAAAAAAAAAATCTCACGTTTTTCAGTATAGATTTTTCGGGAAACGAGGTATCGTAAGGTAAATCTATTTATTTATTTATTAAAAAGGGCCTCCAACGTGGGAATCACTTAGAGGCTAAAAATATACCTTGCAGGATCATAAGAACTATGTGTTTCCACATTTAGGGGATGCCGCAGCATGCACAACATTTATAGTTCAAATAAACAATAAAATATCCTATTGTCTATTATGACATCAGATTAATAAAACTGTGAACTGCTGATGTGTTTGTTATAATTATCACTATTTGGTTTTTTTCTAGAAATTGCCAAAGATTACATCAACTCGCTGGGGATAGGCACAGTTGTCGGCGGCATCATGTCTCCGGTGCATGATGCTTATGGTAAAAAAGATCTGGTGGCTGCCCATCACAGGTGAGACCCATTACTGTATTTTTGTGAGTCGACAACCTCTGGCGCAGTTAGTGAAGGTCCGCCTGCAACGCAAGAGATTGCGGGTTGGATTCCCGCCTAGAGACAAATGTTTGTACGATCTGCAGATATTTGTTTAGGTTGTTCTGGGAGTTTTCTATGTATAATAAAAGATATCAATCTATGTAGTATTGTATTAAGTATATCAGTTATCCACCCGTAACATTAAGGTCTGCTTATCTTGGGGCTAGATGATGCTGTGTGAATTGTCCAGCATTATTTATTATTTAAAGTTTTAACTTTTTAAGCAGTGAACCACTGCTGGGCTAGGACATTAGCCCCTTTCTCTTCACTTACAATGTACGGCTGCTTCCTAATAATTTATCTATTATTTGTATTTATTTATAAAAAGTCTGTTAATTTGATTACAAGAAAAAACATACACCTAGATCAACATCTAAATAAATAAATGTTTTAGAAAATAATTAAATAAAAACAGTGGTAGGGCAATAAAACACAAATTAGTCACCAACACATTTTAACTGCATTATCATATAGATTTCGCTTCTGTCCTTGGATATTCACGTACCAGGCAGAGCAGATGAAGATCAGATACTACAGAACTTTAAATAAAAAAGGTTAATTCAAGTTTTAGGCCCAGACTACACCAAATCGGAAACGAGAGGAGAGGAAGAGGTGTGTTTTAAACAACGAATAGAACGTCGTTATTCACACATCTCGTGTCCACTCAACTTCAGTAGATACCACCGAGCGGAAATGTATCATATAATATTTGTATGGCGCGATCGAAGTGGAGTTGTGAGCTGTGCTTCGCTAGATTGAGCTGGGCGGCGGTACAAAGCGGAAATGTGAAAATAAAAAAATGAAATGAAATGAAATAATTTATTAGACAATACAAGGCACACACATACAAAGTTGGCACGTACAATAACTATAACTAAATTTGCAATAACACATACATTATGTAGATAACACTGAGAGACTACTTGAGTACAGTCTACATAAAACAACACAAAATACAGGTAAACAGTGGGTACTAAGCAGCTCATCTGTGGGCAGGTAGACAGAGCGTGTGCACGTGTATGTCTAACGGGTCCTGGCTCAGCGTGGTGCTCTAAAACAAATAGCAGGGCTATTGTGATAGGGCGCTGGTTTTCAGCCAAAACCAGTAGGATAAGTGACAGCCACGAGCTCAGACAAAGCGCAGAAAAGTTTATAAAAAAACTAAGAACCTATCTAAGCCCTTCGGGTGGCAGCACCGGATACTGCAATAGTATGCACTCAGGGCTACTACCCCAAGTCGGCCACACCGATAC
Source organism: Eupithecia inturbata (assembly GCA_963662085.1). Classification (NCBI taxonomy): domain Eukaryota; kingdom Metazoa; phylum Arthropoda; class Insecta; order Lepidoptera; family Geometridae; genus Eupithecia; species Eupithecia inturbata. Next base: position 9,521,260 of record OY759198.1, read on the forward strand.
TTATTAAATGATGTAGGTACAAACTTATATGAAAAATAATTTCAAAAACTGCCAGCAAGCCGGACGATGCCGGACGGTAAGTATCAATAAAGAAGGTACGATTAACAGTGTAAATGAGGTGTAAATTATACACAAATAAAAAATGTGTAACAGAAACTGTGGCGATAAGTCGGTAAACTAAACACAGACTATGAAACTCTACTATGACTCTACTCTATAAAACATGTACTCTATAAAATGTGAACTGTGCCTCGCAAGCGTGCTGCCGCTAAGCACGCAGCCGAGACGAAGATGTGAGTCATCTCAACAAACATCCAACGCTCGCTGCACGCAGCTCAGTTCTGCTCTATCCAGCACACATCTCCGCTTTATCCAGCACACATCTCCGCTCCAGTTTAACCAGTAGATACTCATCGCCGCACAGCTTCGGTGGATACACCCTAGCTGAAAAACGCCTCTTCTCGTCTCCGCTTCGGACATCTCCGCACATCTCCGCTTTGTTGGAGTCCGGGCCTTATAAAACCTTGTCTATCAATTGTTTTATTTTCACATCCAAATCTAGGCTTCATTGATAACAATGACAATAGTTTTATAACAAATATGGTTGTGAACTGGTTAGACAATAATTTACACAATTACATCAAAACAAACGTTGAGATATGACAATAGGCATATTTAAACTATTATTTACTTATCATCATCATGTGTATTTCTATCATGGAAGGAAGGACGTAAAAACCAGATAAGACTTAAGAGAGTAGAAAATCAATTTGGAGGCCTATTAGCCATGCTATGTTTGAAAATAGGCTGTTATATTATAATGTTTTTAATCGACTTCGAAAAAAGGAGAAAGCTATGTTCAGCTGTATGCGAATATTTTTTTTATCAAAGATTCTTTATTGACAAAGAAAATTACAATTCAATAATAGAAACAAATTAGAACTAGTATTTACAATTGAAACAATTAAGCTACCTGCAGACTGTTGCAAACAATCTACAGGTAGCTCAACTAATCCATATCAATACCAGTCGGAAGCGTCCCCAAGACGTTGGCTGCATTACCCCGCTGTATGACAATGCTGATGCGCTGCGCCAGATACCCACCCGTTGAGCTGTGCCCGTTCTGGTCACAGCTGAAAATGAAATGAAATATGTAGTATTCATTTGAACCTAACTTTACAGATTTACGTAACTAGTAGCATAATTACGGTTTAATAAATCAATAAATAAACAAATAAACTAACTCATGGACCGATTTGGATGATTCTTTTGCAATTGTATAGATAGAGGATGATCCCGAGGTGGTCCCATATTTTTTTCTCCGAGGGATTAGTCATCATCATCATAGTCCTCCCCCAATGAGCGCCATAGCGCCCTGTCTTCAGTTTGCCGCATCCAGCATCTGCCTGCAGTCTTTCGCAGATCGTTATCCCACCTGGCCGGAGGGATTAGTACTTGACCCAAAATACTTAAAAAAACCGTTTAAAACTAAGGGATTAGAAGTCGGTTTATAGTTTTTTTCAAAACAGTCAAATTATTTTTATAATTAATAGACCTTTGTTTGAGCACAACCTCACCTCATGGTAAGTGATGATGTGGCTGACGATGTGTCACGAAGGTATATTCACTCTTGTTTTGTTAATGATAGTGCAACAGTAAAATCTCGTGTCATGGGCTTCGATATAAGCAAAAAGAGGAGATGAGGCACTAGCTTCTCGAAAGTGGCCGGCTCAAATTAGGTCCAATTAGGTTCCCCCACCTCAGTCTTAGTCGGACCGGCGGCGTAACACTGCTATATATTATACAGAGAGGTAAGGACCCCCCCCCCCCTCTATTGCAATGTGTGGGTTGGTATATTCCAACCATCACGTCATGCAATGCTATTACTGAATGCAAAAATGCAATATTAATTTCCTTGATTTTGTAGTAGGTATTTTTAATTATACTTTGTTTAAGTTTAAACAAAGTATAATTAAAAATACCTACGCATGACGCAGTTGCGTCATGTTATGAAAAATCTAGGTATGGCTAAGTTCCTACTTACGTAATGGAGTGGAGTCGACCAATGCACAAGATCACATTGGTTAAATTCACTTTCATTGCCCACGACGCACATGTGGGTATAGTAGTACTGCTTGTAGCCGTGGGCAGCGGGCGGCGAGCCCCTGCAGGTCGCACTGCAGGGGCTCAAAATGTTTCTTAAGGCTGAAGTAAACATACATACATATCTTAAAATAAAGGCGTAAAAATCGAACGCAAAACTCGTAACACATTTCTGTAATTAACACGCTATTTGGGTATTTGTACGCCGCCTGTGGGATCTTATGGATTCTTGAGAGATAGAAACAGGGATTTATACCCATATTATTTTATTTCCAGGATAGCCATGCTGAAATGCGCCTTACGCTCATCCAACTGGATCAAGGTGTCGGAGTGGGAGACTCAGCAGTCTGGCTGGACCAGGACCAGAATATCCATGCAGTATCATCAGGTGATAAATTTTTATTGTGTCTAGCAGTCGTGGTGCTCGAGGCGTAAGAGTCGACCCCTCCAACTCTGCCCGTAGATGTGGTAAGAGCCGACTAAGGGGACTTACTGCGGGAAGGGCAGCAGCTTCCTCCTGTGTCTTTTTAACACCGATGCGCTGGCCGGCCGATGCGCTGGCCGGGCGTGGTGATGATTATGGCAAAACCCGTGGGAGAGGCATTTTCAGCAGTGGAATTATGTGTGCTGATGAGGAGGTGTCTTGCAAGCTCTATGGTCGATGGCGACTGTGTACAATATGATTAAAGCAACTTGGCCGGAGTGAAGTTAGCTATAAGCAAAGTTTTCACATGCGCACCACCATTTTGTGCAAATAAACGAGTGCTGCGCAGCCACTGACGCAACTTCAGGTTGCGGCCAAGTTGTTTTAATCCTAGTTTACCTACTGGAAACCGCAACGTGGGCATGGCCAGGCCCACAAGGTGGACTGATGACCTGGTGATGGTCGCAGGAAACTGCTGGATGCAGGTAACGTAGGAGCGGTCATTGTGGCGATCTCTGGGGGAAACCTTTGTCCAGCAGTACGTAGTTCGGCTGTGTTCATGGTGATTGCTGTTAACTAAATCTTGAGGTGTGTTGTGAATCTTTGTTTTTCACTGGACTTTGGCCCGTGGTATCTTAGAAGGTAAATGGTGCATTAGCCTCGTTATTATACTCGATCGAGTATTTTTCCCCTTAGTAGTACTTTGCCATGCCCCGTTCAACAAAGTAATTGTACTGTGTACCGAAAATAATTGATACATTCTGTTGCTGTTCGAATGCAAGAAATTCTTTAAATACGAGCAAAGATTACCTTTCTCATCTCTTAAAAATATTAGGATAGAAATGGCCAATTTTCTATAAGTTAAATCTTCTAAATCCTTCTTGGTTATTAACACTAAAGTCATTTCTCTGACGGTGTTCAAGTTCTTGTAATTTTTTTTTAGGAGTCTTATGTACCTAGTGGACATGTTAAGATGGCGGCGGGACCCTTATCTCTTTTAATTAAATTAATATTCAAATCATATTATTTAAAGCTTTGTACCATTTTACACGACTTTACTTTTTTTTTCCTTTGCATTGTTTTTCGTTTTCTTATCTCTTATCTAAAACGAACATAATTAAAATTATATTTTTTCCAAATTGTATAGGACGCAATCAACGAGCAAATAAACTCGGGGTATACCGACTCGGACCCGCCATCTTGGATCCCGGACGATATATTAAACCTCAACAATGTCGACGAACAGGACAACATAATGGAACAACTCAACGGAAACAAAGATGGCGGCGTGACTGTCAAACTGCTGTGTGGAGCGGATCTCATGGAGTCGTTCGCTACACCCGGCCTGTGGTCCGATGAAGATGTAAGTTATCTAGAATATTCTACAAATGTACCTACTTGACCACAAATGAACTACTCAACGGAAACCAAGATGGCGGCGTGACTGTCAAACTGCTGTGGAATGGATCTCATGTAGTCTACCTCTACAAATGAACAGGACAACATAATGGAGCAACTCTTACGTAAACAAAGATGACTGTGAAACTATTAAGAAATCAAATAATATCGCAAAAATTTTTCGACTTCGACGGGACTTGAACCCGCATCTTTCCCTCAGTACGTGAACGTGCTAACCAATTTAACTACGAGGTCAAGTGACGTAGGAGTCGAAAAACCTTGGGACTTCTTTCGGACTCTAGCGCCGTTAGCTCCACCTACAGGGGAAACATTGAAGTTTATCCAATCCTGTTCTAAGACTATAGTTACGTTTAGTACGTTTGACGAGAGGTGTCGCGATGCTCATTTCTAAGGTTTTTTATATTATAGTGCTTGATTAGTATTTGATTTCTTATAAATTAACCCAAGTGTGAGGCTTACGCAGTATAATTAAAAAAAACTTGTCAAACTGTTGTTTCTACTAGAGTGAGGTTATCAGGCTCAGATAACCAAATATTTTTGATTCGAGCAGAGGTGAAATTAGAAAAATAAGTATTGCTAATAAGAACAGATTTTGGGAAATTCCTACGAGGTCGAGATGTGACTACAACCTAATTCGTCTCTTTGCAAAATCACAAAATTTGTAGGTACATTTAAAGAAGCTTATTTGTTTTCAGTTGGAGACAATAGTAGGCAGACATGGCCTAGTGGTGGTGTCGCGGGCTGGCAACGATCCGGGCCGGTTCATATACGAGTCGGACATGCTGTATAAACACAGAGTCAGTTACTTTGAACTTGCACATTTATTCATTGATACAAATTCAAAGGCAATTTTAGTGGACGCTTAGACCTATGTAAATTTTTTATCCTCATGAGAAACAGGATCCATCCAGGAAATAGCCACTGACAACTTATCCCGGGCTATCACCCCTAATGGTAATTCCTTGCAGTAAGCCGTTCACAGCAGTTCCAATAGATGGCGTTGATTTTGTATTTCCTGCTTCATTCTATGAGATAGAATGCTTCTTCTCCATTCTACTTTCTTTCCCTACGACCCTATTATTGATGGTGCAATAAAGTTGTATTCTATTCTATTCCCTATTTCAAAAATCCACCTTTATCTTAGTTCGATGCGCCGGGCATCTACGCATTCCTACCACCTACCTACTTCTTAAAATCACTGCTTGGCCCCGTAGTTTATTCGAAAACTAACTCCAAGATTCTGTTCCCTATTATTCTAAATTCAAATTAATTCAAAATTCAAAGTGCTTTATTTTTTTTAGACCTTAGAGGACTCTTGGACGTGTCACAAACTTCAAATTACATAAGTAAAACTAGAAAATAAGGTGATCACTTTGATTTTTGCTCTCTTCAATATTTTTAAGGTAAAGCAAAGAAGCGAACAAGAAACCTTTCCCTTTCATTATTATTATTATTTACCTTGTTAGGTTGTTAGTTTTCGAGTCGGAGCAAAACTTGTCCCAAGCTTTTTTATCCTCTAGATAATCTGATATTTTGTAGTAAGCCTTTTTGCAAAGGATATGTTTGACAATTTGTTTGGATTTATTTATTTATATTATTTTTTAATCTGTCATAAATTCATAATTAAACCTTTCTCTAATTCCAGCACAACATAATTCTATTAACAAACTACATCGCCAACGAAGTTAGTTCCACAGTCATTCGACGGTTGGTCCGAAGAGGGGAGAGTGCCAAGTACCTGACAGAAGACTCAGTACTGTCTTACATACGGCAACACAGGCTGTACTCGCCACTTGTACATGCGTGAGTATTGTATTTTATTATATTGATTATGTAGGTCTAGGGCTAGATTTATCAGGTTTAGAACTGGGTGGATTGGGTCTAGGGCTAAGTTTATCAGGTTTAGAACTGGGTGGATTGGGTCTAGGGCTAGGTTTAGGATTTGGTTGATTAGGCCTAGGGGTAAGTGGGTAAGTGTCAAGTACCTGACAGAGGATTCTATGCTGTCTTACATACGGCAACACAGGCTTTACTCACCACCTTATACATGTGTGATTATTATTATACATTTGGATAATTCTCAAAAATTTCTACAGGGAAATTAAAGAACACGTGAGACAAGAAAGTGTTTTCTGTCTCAGCTATCTGTTCGTAAGTCATTTAGTCATTCTACATCAAGGTGCAACCAGAAAATACCGGACTAAGTTTATTCTAAACACAGTCTCAAAATTACAAAAATACATTTGTGAATAACTGTTGAACTGGGAGTATCCGCGGATGTAAAGTTAAGCTAGCAAGATAGATTTATTTAATGTATGTCTTGAACTTATGGTTCAGGGATTATTTACCATACATTCTAAGCACCAACTATATTACACAGCAACGACTAACAAGAACCTTCCTTGCACGCTTCCCGGGAAACAGTGAGTATACCCTTCATGATTTCATAGCCTACGGCAAACGCTCCCCACAAGACATCACCATGAAATCTCCTGAAGAGACCACCTACAAAAATATACTCATAAACATCAGAGATAAACCGACCATAACTGACGAAACAGTCACCATAAAAAGAGCTAAAAAGACCAACTTTCTACTACCAACTCATACCGATTCAATCAGCCCTATGGCAGATGGTATAAAACCCAAAATTGCGTACATAGACAAAGTCTCCCCATCGTACGTACCGGGCAAAGCCGTCAAAATCATCAGCGATGGAACCAAACACACCGTCCAAGATGATAAGGTAAGTTTCAACGAAAGCACTTACTCTTCCTTAGACAGCTACTTGAAAAAAGATGACTTGGACTATGAACTGTATAGACGACGCGTTTCCGAAGGCAATATGGAGCAAAAGAAAGAAGAACCAATCAAAAAACGCTGTTCTTCGTCTATCAGGAAGCTCTGTCCGGAAGATATGAAGAAAAGTAAGTCGGAAGTTAGTAAGTTGTGTGATAAAATGAAGAGTATTAAGCTGAAGGAAAAAGAGAGTAAGAATTATAGGACGCGTAGCTGCAATGACATTGTTAGGCTGATTCTGACGAAGCATGGTATTCATGTTATCAGCGACACTGAGGCTATTGTGTAAGGACTTAAAAGGCTTACTGAATAACCCCCTTTATATTTTAACGCTACTTAAGTTTAAGTATCAAGACAATTTTAAGCTAGATTTTCATTGAAAATTTACAACTTTTTGTCTAATATGTAAACCAGTTGTTTCATTTATCAGCTTTGCAGATTGCAGACTGTGCTAGAAATAACATGAAATATTTGCCAGTAATCACTAACCAATTACGGAGTAAACAAGAGTGAATTTGACAGTATCTTTTTTACAAATTGACATTATTTCTCTTGCAGACCATGGTCAGGAACTACATAAAAAACTTTGACTGTTATATATTATTTATGAACAGACTTTACAAAGAATAAAGAACAGAGTGAAATTGACAGTATTCTTTATACAAATTGTCATTATTTAGCCTTTAAAAATTATAAATGTATGTACTTAAATCTAAGTACCGTTTCTTTATAAGGGGAACAACTTTTTGAAAATTTTTCTTGATGGTTAATTAACCAGCGAATGTAATCTTCGCTATTCACAATTTTCCACCGGTATTGTGAAGTTCCAAAAAAATCCAGTATTAGTTCAAATAGTCTGTAGTCGTAGAAAAGCACAAAAAAATTACCAAAATAAAGAATTTAACTTAAAAGACTTTCAAAACATTGTGGTATTTCTCCATTTTGAATGTAGTTATGTAGTGTTTTATCTTTAGGGACATATAATTACATTTGTGTTGTTTATTCAAGATCTTACAATAAATTCCAAAAAAATGTAATCGTGGTTTTTAAAATCTAAATAGCTTGTTGTTTACCATTATTCAATTTTAAAATATCATCAATCATTTCATTGCTAAAAAAACCAGTAAAGTAAGTTAAATAGTTGAATTTAAACGTATTTGAGTATTGGATTGTTGATCTTTAGGCGTCAATTGTTAAAGTTTAAATTGTTATATTTAGTCGGAAGATATGCCCATTAGTCTACAAATTAATATTAGTCATTGTAATCAAAGCTTTCATCTGTTAATATTGATCACATGTAATAAAATTGGTAAAAATCTTTAAAGATTTGGTATAAATTGATCTTTATGTAGAATATTGAACCCATTTAAATAAGTAAACTCATTAAATTTTTTCTCGAATAATTAGCTACCTAAGTATTTTCTAGGGCTTGTTGGATATTTTGACAAACATTAGTATTGAATTTGTCTATCTTCCATTACCTATACCTTTTCAATTTAATGTATCATATTTGTGGAAATATACAAAATTTTATATCCAATGTATACCTGTTAAAATTCTTGTATTACATTTTTATATTAGGTAGTTTTCTAGTTATAGGCAATTTTCCCTTATTAGGACCAGTTCCAAGCTATTTGGCCATGGCCATATTAGGATTTAGTATGATAATGTTTAGAAACTTGGCAAATACTGCCAAAATTTGTCGATTGTAGTTAAGTATAAACAATTTTAATTTTAAAGTTATTGAATTACCTATTCTCTAAAGTATGTATTAATAGATATTACTGTATATTTCATTAGATGCAATATTTTTTATTATTATAGATATAATATAGCTGCTCTGATTTGTTGTGGAGTTTTTTATTGACTCCAGTGTTCAAATTACAATAACTTAAATAAGACTTCCATTTTGAAAAACTTTTTGCTGTTTTGAACTCTCAGTATTTTACCTATTATGTGCCTAATTAGTTTATACTCTGGTTTGTTAAAGATCAAATTATTTATACAGAAATGTCACTTATATTCATTAAAAGAAAATTTGACACATTGTAACACAAACATTTCACACATGTTCAAAGGCTTGACAATTTAGGGTAAAAAAAAAACAAAGCGTCTTCAAAATTTGATCGGATAGGAATGAAATTAAATATATGTATTTGATTTTTAATTAAAACCCAGAGTAAACCTTCCTATACCTCTGTGATAGCTTATAGTTGTGCCAATTTTTTATACCTGTTTAAAGTTATTTATCTCTTGGTATTGCTATTATCAGTATTAGGTATATTTATTTGCCATGTTTTTATAGCAGAAATATATAGAGGTAATTTGTTGCTCAATTTTTAGGATAAAGTAAAAAGTGTTTGTTTGCGTACTAACCTTTTTTTTAAATAAATAAATACTGGGGCTAAATTTTATTCAATAATACAATTTAGCCAATGTATTTGCTGTAGGGTTCTAGGCTTAATTTTTTAATTGTTGTCTTGTTTGTTGATTTTCGTGGCTTGTCTCATGTTTTAATTGTGTTTAGCCATTGTTTAGGAATTTCTTGCATCCTATAATCATTTTTAATTATAAACTACTAAAAACGAGTTATCAGTTCAAGCTCTTACTAAGTTTACTCATTACGAAGGAGGCACATATTTTGTTTTACTTCGATACATTTTTTTAAACCCATATCACATAGCAAATACCAGAAGTTGGAGAGATATCCCTTTTGGGTAATCTAATTAAAAAATCTATAGTTAAAGATTCTTTGGTACCAACAACCCCCCCCCCCCCCCCTTCAGTACCGTAGAATATATTAAAATTTTTAGGCCGACTTGACCACTGAATGGCTGAGACCTTCCTCTTTCTTTCAGTTCTCTATCTGTCCCTTGATTCCAGATTTGTTATTTTAATAGAGACTTCAACACACAATGCTGCAAGTTTTTCCGAGTTGTCGGGTAAACAACTTCAACCGCCCGCGTTTCGGGCCCCTACAACAAAAAGCCGGCGTCAGTGTGTAGAAACTCTAGAGATATAATAATAATAATTTACCTGTTTCTTTCTATAGTTATCTCCTGCATCCATTTTTATTTTTTTAACCCTATTGTTGTTGTTAGGGAGCCGGCGGTTGCGCGTTGTAGCTGATGTGTTGCGCGGCCGACGACGCAGATGCCGTGTAGTCCACAGAACGCGCTGCTACCGCTAACGGGTTAACGCGAGAAATAACTAGAACCGACATAATCTAGGAGTCAAAAGACAGAGTTCTTAAGAGTTTTGGAGGGTTAAATAACCCTGTAAACTCGAAACATTTAAATCCTACATTTAAGCAAGTCAAAACTTTAGACAGTTGCGAAAAAAACGAGAGGCGTTTTCTTAAAAAAAATTCTTCGACCAGACTGAAAAGGCGCCTCCTTTTTAGTCCGTTCGAACAATTTTATTATGTGCGATTTTGGCTGTCAAATAAAATTGTCATAAAACCTGCGGATGTTCATAGTTTGAGAGGACACATCTCTCCATCTATTGAGCTACAACGTAAATAGGGGCTTTTGGAAAACGCTGAAGAGGTTCGGGTCCTTTTTCTTCATAGATGTGCCAATCTAATCTAATGAATGTGGCAAAATCTAGCGATTTGACTTATGGTTGTTTTACCACCCGCTAAGTCGTTTTCTATGCAGTCTGATATGTTAAGCCCAACGAATAGTGTCTTGAAGCTAAGAAAATCGAGCGATTCTGTGGGTGACTTGACTAGTGGCGCGATTATGTAAAAGCTCATTAGTTCCGATCTTGGCCACGCGTAGTAATCTGGCGTGGACCATAACAGGAACGTATTGATAAGAAGATGGATCAAAGTCTGCTTTCTTGATCAACTCCAAGGCTGTGATTTGAAGGTTCTAGTTATTTTGCGCGCAGTTTAAATAATACGGTTAATATTTCAATAAATACAATAGTAGCATTGCACCTACCTATTAAATAACTTAATATTATAAAATATTATTCAGAAATTTGGCACAAATTACCGAATAAAAATTACAATTCAGCATGAATTAATGACAAAAGGCTGTGATTTTTACCTTTTACTCAAATGATATGATGTTTAATGAAATATCAACCACAGCAACCACTCATAATAATCAATATCCAAAAGAAGTGGTTGTGTATTCCAAGCTTAGTTTGTTAGTACCAAGTGCCATTTACAAATTCCTTATAGATAGATGAAATATGTTTAGTGTGGTACGGTACGAAACTACTCAGGTACATGTAACATAACTAAATCTAATGGGAAAAAATAAAAAATTTGTAAACACGTTTCCGCATTGAAATGTACAATACATTGCTGGGTTTTAAAAAACAAAATTTTAGTAAAATGTAATAATTGTTTACATGATGGAATATGTAGATGGCGCTAACGTCGCTGTGATCATCGTGAGGCCACGTTTATAGACAACTGTCTTTTCTATCATAAAAATCCTGGTCTGCCGTGTAAGGGCTCTTGTACATTTTTTTTGCCGTGTGAAGGCACGGTCGTCAGTGTTGTATGGATCACTATAGAAGCTTTATGACGGCGTCGTGCCTACACACGGCGAATTAACCGTAGATTTTTACGGCGAAAAAACCTGTGTCTCAAACAAGCTTCAATGACCCATAGAACAATGGAGACCGTGTCTACGCACGGCGAATGAATCGTTGATTTTTGCGGCGAAAAAAAAGCGGGTGAACATGCCCTATGGCTTTTTGCTAAGCAATTTCACATAGTGAACTTTAGTAACTAAAATAATCGGTGAATGTTAAAAAAATTGTGTAAGTGTTTTTGAATATTGCATATTTTTAGACGTATGGTGATTTAGTATAGGATAGTTTTAATGTTTTTTTTTTTGTAATGCTCAATGCTTTGCTAACAAGTTAATACTGTGGTCTCACGATTGCTTATTTGGATATCTCATTCCTATTTAATTGATTAGTTATATCATAGCGAACATTTTGTTGTGTATGCTTGAAATGTGATACCTATACTCCGGCCAAACTCAAGTTACAATGTTTGTAAACACTGTACACACATAAAAAATATTTTCATATTGTTTATTTTTACAGTATTGTACCAAATGTCGGTTTGAGCTCTATAATATATTGCATAATGCCGTCAATTATTTTACTAACTCAACGCCAAATTTTTTATTTTTTTTTGCTTTGCTTTGTTTAGTAACATTATATCTTGAGAATGGCTCGCGTATTACTACGTATTATGTAAAAGTCTTAAAGCATTCGACCAGTTTCCACGACAACGGAGAGTATGTGCATTTTACATAGGAACTGTTCCAAAACATTTCACCGTTGCTCCATTTTACGCAATATAAATTTACTGAAATTAAAATCACATAGGTGCATCCAATAAACCTTTATTTATATTTTATAGCACCAAAACCATTTCATTCCTGAGTCAATACATAAAGCGACAATAGAAAAACGCGTAAATCAAAGAAACCCTTTTGGGAACGGTTAGGTGCTATGTAAAATGGACGATATTTAGAAGTTGTGGAGATAAATATTGTAGATTGTGTGTTGTGTAGAATCTTCATCGAAAGACTGTTACATGTGACGTTATCTGTCACCAGAATTACTTTTGTTGCAAAACTGTGTACTGGATTCCAACAAGAGAATTTTGACACCTTGCTTTTGGTTATTTTTTCCACTTTGCCTGAAACCGGACCTTAACCTGTGGATCTATAGTTATTGCATGCATTCCTAAATTTTGCATGACTTAATATGCGATTTAGTTTTAACAAGTTTAAGGTCAAACAACGATTTCTATTTTATGTAGATACAGAGAAACTGCATTGATAGGTAACCAACCTCTGACAAGTTGAAGAACAATTCCTATTAATACAGAAATTATTTTGAAACTAGAATATTTCGGCAAAATTGAGATTAAAAGCTGTTTCTTTTTAAACGGATAATTTAATCTTAAATAATTACCTATCGATGCTTATTCTTGCTCCACTGTGTTCAAAAGACCCCTTTCTGTGATTAGATAAAACAAAATACGATTTTTTTATTTTGCTTTTAGCTATGGACCCCTAATAAAATGTGTTACTACCTACTTTTTAGCTTAAAACTATAAAATAGGATTTTCATGTTTAGCTTCTAGCTATGTCATTAATTAGTACTTTTGTAGCATTTATTATAAATATTAATACATATCTAATATGTACTTACAGATTTTATAGTTCAATTTTAGCTTAGAGTTGTGCATTCAATGTTCCTTATGTTTTGAGAATTATGTTTAAATTTAAGCTAAGCCTTAGTACTTAACTCATTTAAAGGATACATTACTTAAGAATCTTAATGAATGTGTAAATTTTAATGTTGCCATAATAGTTATATTTGCTTATTTATTCTGTATTTTATAGTTTTTCAGTAGGTACCACAAAGATATCTGTAAAATGAATAGAACAACATTCGACTCTTAGTTGCTATCAAGGACAGTACCTAGCGAGTAGTACTTTATACCTTTTTGTTTAGGATACTTCCTAAATCCATGGTTGCTCAAGGTCTACCAGGTCTTTTAGGTGGTGTCGTGAGTGTATCACTCATATAATGTCGCCGATCTTTGGCTGCATTTAGATTACGAATAAAAAACAAAAGAAAATCAACGAATCAACATCGAAAACAGTATGATACACTCGAGAATACATCCGGTCCAATAATCAATAATCATTCATTTCGTAAATTTCTAGAATTCTACACGTCTCATTTGTTTTACTTACATAAAATTTTAACTAAAATTAAAGTAAGAAATAATATTGATTCAAATCACAATTAGGTATAAAATAAATTCAAAAATATATAAATATTATAAATGGTTTGTCTACCGAGCTAGAGAGCTTAGTCACTTTTACTGGTTAGGAATTCCTCATAGCTAAAAAAGCTGTTGTCAGTGAGCCCCAGTGCTTTAGTTTGCTCTTAAATGATTTTAGTTGTTCGTTACAATTTTAGTAAGACTATTCTACATCGTCGTCGGTCGGTCCCATTACGCGCGTTAACTTCCCCGACTTCGCGAGAGTACGTGGTAGTGGTGAGCTCGTCCGCTCGCCGAGTATTGTACCTGTGAACGTCGCTATTTCTAGTAAACAATTCCAAGTTGTTCCTTACATACACTGATACCTGGAATGTCACAATGCATAGAAGGGTAAGTATTCCCAGCTCTTTAAAATAAGGTTTTGCGGTGACGTCCTGTTAGTGCAGAGTGCCTTTTCACATGCATACGGTCACAGCACGGTCGCCAAGTCGTGTAAAGTTGTAATATTATATGCTACAAAGACAGTATTCACACATGGCACGGCTAACGTGTGTCGCCGGTCCCATACATTTCTACTTTACACAACACGGCGATCGTGCCGTGACCGTATGCTTGCGAAAAGGGCCTTAGTATGACCGGAGCGGTTAGACGCTCTTCAGTTCACAGATATCTTGTGGTACTGTATCTTATTCTCGCTTCAAAATACAGGTACCTAGCGCCCTGAGTTCGATTTGACGATGTATCGAGACGTCAATCGTGACATACGTCATCATCAGTCCTAGATAGTAGGTAAGCAAAGTAAATAATTTGATTTGTACTTATAGGTACCATTTCTTATTGTACCTACGTACCTACATACCTACGTCCGAAACGGATAAAATTTTAGAAAATTTTATTTGAAGTTAAGAGCTTTATGTAACTATGATCCACACAATTTCACAATAAAATTATTCTATTAATTTTTGTATGGGATTTGCGTAGTTCGATGTCTGTACGGACGTGTCGTACATTAGCATTAAAGTTAGTAAGTTATTAACTGCTAAATTAAAATCACTGATCACTTTGGTCTTTCAAAAGTTTATTGAAAAAGTTACACGTAGGTACAAAGTAAACGATTCCCTCGCGTCGCGGTCAGTGTCGCACTATCCGTTCCGGGCGCAAATATGCTGATTCAGTCATATTAGATACATAGATAGGTATACAATGTCCGTCCGCACGATAAAGGCGCTGTACTAAATCCCATAGAAAAATGAGACTTAGTAGTATGTGATGAATTGACGATAGTATCGTGACCTTCTCGAAATTAGCGTCAAAACAAACTCAGAAACAAACCACATGCCAGTAGGTCGCCGCAATACCTACGCGGTATTTGCTAACCAGAGCGGTAGCGAAATCTGAGTGGGTATGCGGTAGTCTTAGTGTCACTAAAATACTCCACAGAATTTCGCGGACCGGACCGAGGAAAATCTAAGCGTAACTTAACGGTACCGCTCTGGGTAGCGAATACCGCGTTGGTCTGAATTAGGCCTTAAGAGAAACGTCTGGTAGATATTTATTGCATAAGACAGTTTAATAGAAAACAATAGAACCTAATTAATTATAATGCTTCAATGAAAATAAAATGTTTATTTATTTATTGCTTTGTTTTATTAATATTTCTGTCCGTTTGATTCTATTAAACAGCATAATAATAATTACTCAGTCACGTTTAATAATAATAATTATCTAACATATCCAATATTTAATTTACAATTGATTGCATAATCAGCTTTAAAACTTTGCCTAATTAATCTAAGAGAGAATTAAATTCTGAATTAATTTTTGGAATTTGATAATTTTGAGCACTTTGTAAAATAATTTACTTAAGTTACTGTAAAAAAATCTCGTTTTCAGAGTATTTACAATCTAACTTTAATTTGCATTCATAAACTAGATACCGTTAATAGACTTTGATCACAAGCTGGTGCCCTATTCTGCTAAAATAACCGCTTCACTATGACTATGGTATCGTCACAGAATGCCATGTTTTGTTTTTTTACCTAAAATGAAATAAATACAGAGACATCCGTCAAAGTGTCAAGTTTGAAACCATTCTAATAAGTAACAGTAATAGAGGAGTTTCTTTATGTCTAGGTATTCCAGCAGACGCGGCGCTTTTATGATTTTATAATCATTTGAGACATAGAAAACAGTGTATAAAATTCTGAAAAAAAGATATATTTATATTACATATCGATCTAGTCTAGTCAAAGTAGCATTAATCAACTTCACTCGATAGAAAAAAATCCCAAGGTTACCCTTTTTTGTAATGTCTTTTCAATATTATGACTGAACTACTGATATTAAACATTTTTATTGAACAAGACTTCTGAATGACATTGCGATTTGGCGTTATGCCAGCGTACCCATTAACAACGTAATCACAAACTCTTGAGCGTTTGTGTATTCAGGGGGTAAAATATTATAAAATCTTACCAAATCAAGTTGACTTGACTATTTTAAAAGATTGACCACCTCTGTGGCGCGGCGGGCGAAGGTCCACCCGTGAGTAGGAGGATGCGGGTTCGATTCCCGCCTTGGAACAAATGTTTGTACGATCTACCGATATTTGTTCAGGGTCTTCTGGATGTTTTCTATGTATAATAAAAAATATATATCTATGTAGTACGTATACTGTTCCCTAGTACCCATAACACAAGCTCTGCTTAGCTTGGGGCTAGATGATGCTGTGTGGACTGTCCAGCATTATTTATTTATTTATTTTTATTTGATTTTCTTAGGTTTAGGAACAGGCTTGGGATCAGGGCAAAGGCACCACGGTGTGGTGGTCTTATTGCAGATCAGCTCTACGTTGATCACTGTGAACGGAAGGTCGTCTACCGTCAGTCGGTGGGAGCCCCATATCTTGTACTGAATGTCGTGGAGCCCTGGAAATGTAACGTAAAGTCTTTATTTAGGAAGGAACATATTATGTGCAAATAACAAACAAAAGGAAGCGATGCGACCTGCAGAAGTAAAATACTGTGTCGCAGATCGCAACGCCCACCTCTGGGATTAGAGTTAGATGAGTTCGAAGAAAGTGAATGTAAGTACATGAGTATTATGAACTAGTTTCTGCCCGTGGCTTCGCTCGCGTTGTTTCTATGGAAACGTTTAAAAGTTATTTCTATGCCATTGGAACTGATTTATGATATAAAACGTAGCCTATGTTTTATTTCAGGCCTCGAACTACATTTATGCATAATTTTAGCCCGATCCGTTTAGCAGTTTTGGCGTGAAGAATTAACGAGCCTCCATCCATACATCTAAACATCCAAACGTTAGCATTTATAATAATAGTGTGATAGTGAGACAAGCTATCAAAAGGTTTATAAACGTAACAAAAATAAATAATCTTTATCCTTGGGTTCTTCAAGTCGAGTAAATTCCTCGATCAGATTAATTTCAATAAATCATCTATAGCCTATACTAGCCCACAGTTGGACAATCTGAATGGCCTCCCATGAGCGCTATCACATAAAATCCTGTCCTTCATAGAATATGCTCGTGGCATAACCCTTTCCTTAGCGACTTTGTACTGGGGTGGACGAGCCCTACCGTGAGTGTCCACGTCTCACCACCGTAGGCCATGACGGGTAGGACGCACAGACTGATTGAAAACATTCTTATTCAAGCACTGCGGTAAGGATGGCGAGAAAACTCCACGCAATTTCCCAAACGCAGGCCAGCCCGGCTGGATACTACTTCTTAAATTTCATTTAACAATGCTGGGCAGTTTAAGCGGTGGGCGCACGGTAGCGATTTGGGTCATCGATAAAGTACACGTCGCAGGGCGTCAATAGATGCGACTATTCAGGACGCTGGCACAAATTTCGAAAGGCCTATCTACCTAGGTATACATAATTACATATACTTAGGTGTACCTACTTTATCAATTACTAGATCTGGAACGAATATTTGCAGATCATACAAACATCTCTCCCGCAGCGGGAATCAAACCCCCAACCTCCTGGCTCTCACGGCAACCTACACGTATGTCACACGTATTATTTAGTTTTACAAAACTACTTCTAGGGGGTGTGCAATCAATTGCCGCGCGGGCGAAGCCACGGGGCACAGCTAGTCGCTACGCCCACTGCTGGGTACAATTCGTGTAAATAAAGTTTGAAATTGAAAATTATCATAATATTTGACAAATATGATCTAAGCGGGACAGCACAGCATTACATTTTCAATCCCAATAATTATCTACACAACTTATGAAAGTAGGCCTCAAATCTTTTAAATACATGTGGAATTCAAAGTTACCTGTGAGCCTGTCCCTTCGACGCGTGACCTCGCGTTGGTTGTAGCATTTACGCATGTCCCTTCTCCTGTATGTCTTGTCATGGACATGCCTGGAATTATTAAATACAAGACTTTTTGTCAGTCTGTTACCTTTTCACGCTTATACGGCTGCATGGATCTTAATGAAATTTGGCAGGGAGGTAGATGGTATCTCAGGGACGGACGTAGGCTACTTTTTATCCAGGTAAAGTGCTTGCGAAGCCGCGGGCAGAAGCTTGTGTCCTATAAAGGAGTAAAAGACATTGCATTGGAGAGAGAAAAGTGGAGGAAATTGCATCTTTACACCGACAACAGCTATGCTCTTTATTCACACTAATATTATAAATTCGAGTTTGGATGTTTGTTACCACTTCACGCCAAAACTACTGAATGGATCAGGCTGAAATTATGCATACACGTAGTTCTAATCCCGTAATCAAACATAGGCTACTTTTTATCCCATAAATCAGTTCCCATGGGATAGAAATCACCTTTATACATTTCCATAGAAATAACACGGGCGGGAACTAGTTTATAATAAACACCTTATGCTGGACAATTGGCACAGCATCATCTAGCCCCATTAATAAATACAATGGTATGTCAAAATTCAAAGTGCTTTATTTCCTTTAGACCTTACAGGACACTTGGACACGTCACCAAAATTCAAATTACATAAGTAAACCTAGGAAATGAAATGATCACTTTTATTTTTTGTTCACTTCAATCTTTTTAAGGTTAGTAAAGAAGCGAACAAGAAACCTTTACCTTGTTAGGTTGTTAGTTTTGAGTTGGAGCAACACTTGTCCCAAGCTTTTTTATCCTCTAGAGATAATCTGATATTTTGCAGTAAGCCTTTTTACAAAGGATGGATATGTTTGGCAATTTGTTTGAATTTATTTATTGATAATTTTTTTTACTCATTTGGTATTTTGTTGTAGAAGCGTATACATTGCCCTATAAAAGATACATTAATGTTGTGTAGCCCAGTTGTGAGCACAGCAAGTTTATTCTTGTTTCTAGTATTTAAATTGTTTGATATGCTCATAGATAATTTGATAAAATGGTAACAAACACAAACACTAGCTAGACTCTAGTCTACTTCCTAAATTTTTACAGCACTAGGAGAATTTATTTATTTGATAATAGACGAGCAGCATATAACTGATGTGTCTGTATTACACAGTGTTTAGGTAATGGTCATTGCATCTCTTTTTTCCCATGGATCATCCAGAATTAAAAATTATCAAAATTATTAGAATTATAAGATTATCTCTTACAAGATAAATAACAATAATAATGCTGGATAATTTACACAGCATCATCTAGTCCCAAGCTAAGCAGAGCAAGTGATCAAGTGACCCAGATTGAAATGATTAAATAGGATTGAAATAAGAACAGAACAGACTCTATATCTAATTATAATTCTATACGAGTAAGCCCATTTTACCAAAACTAAGTAGCAAATATTATTATTTTTACTTCGTCTCATACCTTTGACTTTATATAAGATTGTGATAATGATAAGTCTACATAAGACTAAGACCTTTTTAGCCTTTGATTTATTCCTTTACTCACTTGAAAGTATCACCAGTTCCCGTGGTAATACCACTCGGCCGAGTCACCACTAGCCCAGCATCCTTTAATCTCACATAAAATTCATCGTCTTCCAACCCCCATCCCCAATAATTATTGGACATGCCATTCACTAGCTCATAATGTTCACAATTCACAAGCAATATCCCTCCAATGAATGTGTCATAGTGATACTTCGGATGTGTTTGAGGAGAGGATATGTGCGTTGGGCTTAATGATGGATAGTCATACTTCAACTCATTGTTTAGGGGTAGTAGGTCAACATCGTGCATAGCAAGGTAGTCGTAATCTTTCTTTGTGTACAGAAATCCAACGTTTATTAATGATGCACGGTTAAAACGGTAGCTGTCTTTCTGCTGTATGACGAATATGTGGAACGGGATGTTCTGCTTGTTTAGAAAATTGAACATATGGGGAACAAATTCGAGTAGCTCTTCAAATCTGTCTCGGAATGGGACTAGAATGGCTAGACGCTTCTTGGCTGAGTCTTTGGAAGTTATTTGGAAGCGCTCGTCACTAGGTAAGGCTTTTTTTTCTGTAAAATAGAAAAATTCTGATGATTGTGATGGTCCTTCTATAAAGGGTTAAACATGTCCAAATCATTGTGTTGGGAATGTTTTTTGTATTCTGATACGTTTAAAAAGTCTTTTTAATATCGTACGTACCGTTTTGTAGCGGTAAAGACGCTAAATAACATCCCACGATCAAAGTAAGCAGTATGCATACTCCAAGACATTTAACACCACTTATCCGGTAGCCCATTAAACTGAATCTACTACGCATTGATATTTAGTTCAAATACAATGGTAATAATATATTAAAACCATAATGTTCACGAGAAATTCACAATTTCAGTTATAAATTGCAAATTCCCTTTCCGTTTCTTTTTTGTTTTGGTTTAATAACACTACTGACAAAGTTCCCAATGTCAAGTCAATTTGATTGTCACTGTCATTGTGTTCAAAATTCTAAACTTGGACGAATGACATCGCTTCGCGGGAGCCCAAAAGTCTCGTGCAGTAAGTAAGGTCAGTAGGTGAGAAAGTTGTCATAAAAATGTCTAGATGGAGGTAGCTGTAAATAAAACGAGTATTCTCTCAATCGGGTCTTGACATCGAGATAGAATTCTATCTCGATGGGTCTTGATCGTAAACTTTTCAGTTTACCTGCTTACCGGCAGCACTTGTAACAGGGTAGATAAGTAGCGTGTTATAAATAGGTAGGTACATGGATAAAATCTGTGACATAGGAAGTAAAGTACCTACCTACCTAACTAAAATTCATTCGAGACCTTTAATAAACATACTGAAAAACTGCCCAAGTTATTTACCCACCTACTTAGCTTGTTGATCTGATCACGCAATATCAAAATAAATATAAAACATTAAACGCTTATGGTACCATGTTTATTAGGTACCTAGTCATAGGCAGTTATTAAGCTAAATATGTTTGGATTGTTAATTAATGTTAGAATAGCCTCACGCACGCCATTTTCGTTGGCTCATGAAATAAACGGTGGTTTAGTGCGAGTATTGGTCACAATGGCGATGGTTAATAGGCAGTTTTATTGTTGATATAAATAGGATCTTAATGTGATGGACGTGAAGTTAAAATTATAATGGTCAGGCCACACAAAGCGATCGATTGGGTAATTAACCGTTGGAGTCGTAGATGTTACCTACCTACTTATGTAGGTATTTCATAAGCTACCTACATGAATTCTTACCCGATGAAACAAACTTCTAGTGCGTGTAGAATAAAAAAAACTCTTTTTGTAACAAGGTCTAAGTTTTTTTGTGTAGTATGCGGGTTCAAGTCCCGTCGAAGTCGAATTTTTTTTGGGATATTATTTGATTTCTTATCCGTACCTGTACCGAGTGTGTGACAATTAAGTAGTAGGTAAGGTAGGTAACCTTACCTACTAGGTACTTAATTTCCTCACTCTCATAATCAGATGGGACGACAGACCGACACGATCAGGGAGAGGTCAGGCGCAGGACCAACGCACTTGGCTAGTCTCGAGTCGAGGTCGAAATTCGGCTAGGAGGACACTACCTACTTACCTAATTTAAAAGTGTTGATGATTTTTGATGAGACATGAAGGACTAAGCTTAACAGCTTATTAGTAGAACTACTTAACGTCTTATTGAATTGAACCATTCACCTTGTTCAAGTCGGGTATGATTGGGTTCTATATAAATACAAAAATATTCAATTTAAAAAAAACGTACTAATTACCTGACTTGGAACCGGTCACCTATCTCCTCCTCCACAGCCTATATTGGTCCACTGCTGAACCCAGGCCTCCCCCTAATAAGCGCCTTATTGGCTTTTATATCACGGGGGGTAGTGCCCATAATCCCCACGCTGGGCATGCGGGTTGGGATCGCAGTTCGGTGGTAGAATTGTTCTGCTGTTACCTATCTATGCCATTGTAGATACCTAACATTTTAGCTTTGTCAGCTCTTATTTACATGCGTCTAACATTCAGTGAAATTTAATTCTAACGATGTAAAAAAAAGTTCAATGAAAATGAATAATACATTCCCACCAGTACCTACCAACAGTGCTGCCCTCAAACACAATTAATTACCTAAAGTTTTTATAACCTCCTAATTACATGCTATGGCTGAATGAACGGCCGACTGTGGCCTTAGGCGGTCATTAAAAAAATACAAATACAGGATAGTGATGTGAAAAGCTTTTTTTGTGGAATGGACGTGGCAAATACTATTATTCTTATGCTATTACTAATTATACTTATGATTACCTAACGGTATATAATATAATGTATTGACTTAGTATATTCCAACGAAACCGACCTCAAAAGGAAGTACATAATGTCAAAAGGTCGTAATTAATTGACCATGAAACTTGAATTTGTTATGAAATGATCATTTATTAATTTTTTTAAATTAAAACATTTATTCATCCAAATTATGAAATTTAGTGACCGTAGGTATTATTGTTTGACATTGTTTATATAAATTGACTAACATAAATATTTATTTTATATTTTGATATATTCATATCCAGCTGACATTAATTAAGTACTTATAATAATTTAAATTAAATATCATAATTTGACATTTGATTAAAAGTGACACGTATTGAAAATAAATTAAAATTGCATGATTTTAAATAAAATAAAATTATTCTGATTGTTACTCACAACACAATATTTTTTACAAGTAAGTATAATGAAATACCTATTTGTACCTACGCCTAAGCGGCAGCATTCAGCGATCCACAATAAGTCTTATGTACCAACTGTAAAATTACCTGATCACAAACAATATATAAATAAATAAATTCATATCCATACAAAAGCAAATTACGAAGGCCATTCAAATGGCTTTCAAATGTCAATATAGACCCATCCTCTATTAACATTTGAAAGTTGAAAGAAGAAAGAAAGGTTTTGCGTAATTGCACAGCTGGACTTTTGGTGATTGACAGCTTAGATTTAGCTTTTCTGTGGATGGGATTGATGCCTCAATGAGTCTCTTCAGCCCCGTCTTGTGTCACCACACACTGAGCACTTGCACATTTGCACAAGAGTACAAATTAATAGGCACTCTGCGGCCATTAGTCCGTTGTGCTACCTGCTGCACGCAAAGCACAGCGACTACAAACCTGCAATGTTGGTTAGTTGTAGAGGTGTGTAGTGGTCATTAAATTGTTATAATATTTTTATTATTAACCAAGATTTTATTTTTCTTTCATGGCCACTATCTCCAAGAGGTTTTAGCTTTACCTAACTATGTTATCTAGGTACTCTACATTTTCATTATCGACTCGATAATGTTGGCATAGTATTATTATGTCGCTATTTTTCCCAACCCTAAGCCCCCAATCCATCACTGTCCTAGCTAAAAGATCTATAATAAGTACCCACTTCAACGCGTAACTTACGTCTTAGTTAGAGTAAATTAAGAATAACTATTTACAAGTCAAAACGTGGCGTTCTTTATTTATTTTCCTTTGTAATTAACCGTTTGGGTAGAGGGGTAATTAAAGGAATTAACAAACAACGAGACGCTAAGTTATGCTGCCTAAGGGCGAAGTTTAATGGGGTTTGGTTCAGCTTTTTTGGAAATTGTGAATGTGGGTGGGTGTTAGTTTTCTATAAAACTTTTTGTGTTCCACAGAATACGATTGGGGAATCAGAAAATTATAATTATTGATCATTAGTTGGTGTAGGCCACCGTTGGACAACGGCGTCACATTCATAGCCCTAGGGGTTGGGTTTGTGGTCTAGATAACAATAGTCAAAAAATTATTTACTTTCTGCTGCTATTCTAAATAAGATTTCTTCCGGGCATTCTTGGAATGTTTAATAAAAAATATTTTTCTATGAAACGTAATGTAATATATTATGTAAGTATAACAGTTAATATCTATTATTATTATTACCTACCCATAACAATGGCTCTGCTTAGTTTGATTATAATATTATCTGTTTTGGGGCTAGATAGTAATCCTGTGTGGATTGTTCAGCATGATTTATTTTATTTTATTCTGCAATTAATTTTATTTAAACCAAAAATATGTAATCTCTTTGACAATAAACGATATCTATCTATCTATTTTGACCCTTAACTATGCAGATAGTTAAGGGTCAAAATAGATTAAAAAAAATGAAAGAAAATTATTTATTACACACTACACACACAAACAAACAACAGATAGATATAATTTATTGTCAAAGAGATTACATTATTTTTGGTTAGTAGTGTCTTAAATCCTAATTTTAGGTTTATCTAGACACTAGGGTTCTCTAAAAGTAGCAATAAGTATAGATCAATTTGTACACACGGTAGGCAGTTACGCAACAAACACTGCGGTGTCACCATCCTGTTTTCGTGAAGCTGTAAGACGCGGTGTGAAGTGTCAATTGGGACACTGTGTCCCAATAAATTTTGTCCGAATCGACAGCAACTCGAAGTTCCGTTAGGAAAATCGTTAACTTAAGGTTTAGGTTCATTTTTTTTGTTTATATATCTAGCGAGATATATTATCTAGGTAGTTATGATTAGTTGGTTTTTGATTGATTTTTCATCGCACAGTTGCAAAGTTCTGTTCTACCTTCCAAGCTATGTTTATGCCACAAGCGACTAAAAGGAACTATGCATACAAGATTTGCTTTATGATGGCTGTTTAATTACTATGTTATTGTGTTCTCAAGCAAGCAACTACGTTGTTAACCAAAACAAAACTCGTTTTCTCATTATAACCAACGGAAGTTAAACAACAATTACAAAATATTAAATTAATCTCGGCTCGATGTGGCGAGGGCTTTAAGCTCGTAACAAAATGGCTGCGCGTTTTATATCACTTTTACCGATATCGATAAAAATGGGGTCTCACATCACTCACAGATTTACTCGTTCTTTTATATATTTTTTGTATTGTAGACAGAAAAATCTTAGGTGAACTTTATTAATTGTCAGATTAGATATTCCAATGGATATGGCATCTACAGCTCGTTAGCCAACTTTCCAATAAAAAGGCTTTCAATTCTGGATGATAATATCGGGATATACCCTACCTACTTACTAGAGCCAGCATCCATAGTCTACCATGCATTGACCTGACACATTGTACCTTGTACAACATGTCTCAGAGTAGGTACAGGTTGGCAACCATAAGAGTTAGAGAAAGGTCCTGAAAGGAGTCATAATTCTCAATTATGAGAAAATAAAAACTGCATATTTTTTTTTTATTCAATATGAAATACTACTACTTTTATCGAGAATAAACAGAGATTTGTGTGAGATTTATCCTTGAATAACTTAAGAAGCAAACACAGTATTTTATTAGAATTTTGAGACAACACGCTTAGAACGCCAGAATGAAGGTGTATACGAGTTTTCAACTGGCTAGCTCGGAATTGCCAGGTAAAACCATAATAATTATGACTGTACTAGTACCCAGTTATTTTCAAAGCTACAAAATCCAATAATACCCTCAGAAATGTGGAAGTTTGTAAGGATATCGAGGGCATCATTCCATAGGGACGTATCGACATTTATCTACTTTTCAGGAGCAACAATAAATTGCCTCACTTCTACCAAACATCAAATAACAATTTTCTGACCAATTACTAGACTCTAATACACATAAATGACGGATGACTAGGTATGTCTAGTACTTTTTTCATCAGATTTAGATTCATTTATTATTTATGTACATAGACATCCGCCTATCTGGCACGTGGATTTTTACCCATTGTAATCATTTATTCAGTTGTTTCATGTCTGTAGTTCTTAGGATATAGTGAGATCATAATATGAACCCCGTTGGGGCGCTACAAGATAAAATTATACTTTAAGTTAACCCTATTGAGCTACACCTTGACATAGTATGGCAAATTTTAAACCGGTAAACGTGCGAACCAGTGCGAACCCACCGGCAGCTAGTTATCTTCACAATATCAGTGCAGGTGAGGGCATTGGAACAATGAGCGGTGCGCGTCGCTAATGCGTCGACCTCCCGCGACGCCATTGTTGTGCGCGACACTTTATGATTGATTCTGCTAGGGACGAGGCTCTATCGATATCGATAGCGTAATTTAATAATGTGGTTTTCGATTTGCTTAAGACGATTAATTGACGATTGATTGACATTAGTTCCAAATAGCTCGGTAGATGGTGATTGACAAAGTCGAAGTCAAAAACTCTTTATTTCCATAAATACAATAAATTTACACTTAGAAAAGGTCAAATTCTTAATAATTAAACACTGACACGGAAATAAAGTGATATTTTTGATTTCAGTCGCTTCGGTATGTAGACTAAAGTAAAGAAGCGACGAAGAAACCTTTAGCCTGTTAGTTAGTTGTTATTGTTCGAGTTGGAGGAAGTCCCGTCCCAAGCTTTTTTATCCTCAAGTAATCTGATATTTTATAGTAGGCCTTTTTACACAAGAAGGTTTTGACAATTTGTTTGAATTTATTTACTGATAATTTTTGCAACTCAATAGGAGTTTTGTTGTAGAAGCGTATACATTGCCCTTTAAAAGATTAAGACTTTTTCACTAAGTATAATATGGATGAGTTTATTCTCTTTACTTTCAATGACTTCACTACAACTTTTCCCTGAGTATCTTTATTTTAAGAATCATAGTTAGGTACACCCATATTATCTTTAACATTGTGCAAACCGCAACAAGCTATCTTCTAGTTTCAGTTTTAGTGATGAACTACATATTTAGTTTGATGTACAAGAGCGGGTGCGCGTTGAAGTCATTTGTTTGCTACGTGGGCCCGGAGCGTAGCGTCGTAGGTATCTACGAAGATCTACAACAAAATGTTTCTTTCTTCATTAGAGAATGAAGGAGGAATGGTAGGGGGAAATGAGATACCTATATCAGTGGAAAGGGGGTAAATATTTCATCATTGTGCAAATGATGAAAATAACAGCTTTGTAAGACTTTTAGTTACAAAGATAATAGGAGTTTTGTGATTTTTTCGCGCAACTGTGAAATGTTGAAAGGCTTAACGCGCGGAGCTCAGAGTGACAACATCTCTGGTGGGACTCTTCCGGTGTTGGTTGGTGCTCTCAATGTCAAGGTCGAGTATTGTGGTGTCCTGATGACGTCTCGTGGAGGGACGCAACTAGTTGACGACTTGCTTTGATAGATGTTCTTTCATTTTGTGGTTGGTGTGGTCTTCTACACGAACTACTTTTTGTTAGATCTTATTGGAGAAGGTTCTTTTGTTTTCGCTGAATCGTTACTTCTTTCATCCTTATACTTTTATTTTACTTGTAACTTTTAAAATAAAAGTCCATACGTAAAGACCTACCTACATATTTCGTACACAGTATTTAGTCTAGTCATCGTCCATACTTGTCAAAATGCGGTGTACAAATTATCATAATTACCTACTATATGTAAGTACACTTACTATTTAGACAAATTGAAGACTTGGGAGTGTATACATATTTTCGCAGCTGACTGTACTTTTGAAAACAGTGTCAATTCAGCTGGCACACAAAACTGAACTAAACTAATTTGAAAGGACTAAAAATTATGCCATCCTTTTTATTACGATCGGTAAGAAAAGGGACGACACCATTTTCAGTGCTTTCTTTTAGTTTTTTCGTTTCGTTTTTGTAACATCTAAATTGACACCAAAGTATATGTACCTATACCTCTAACTAAACATATAGTCTAGTCGGGTTATGTCAAATCTATAGGAAACTCACCTATGCTGCCAAAAAAAAACATATTTTCATCGATATAAACTGTTCGTTCACATCCCTAAAGCAATATAAATCAGAACAGTTTTAACTCAGTAATAGTAATAAGCAATAAAATTGATGTTTTGGAGTCCATTACATTCGCCTGTATCGAAATAAGTAAGTATAACTACCTAAGAGGTAGGAACTCTAGGTAATGACCTAGAGTTCCTACCTCTTAGGTAGTTATTTTATTTATTAACAATGGTTAAGAGGGGAAGCAATTATTCAACACACTACCTATCCATTACGGATGTAAGCGGGTTAAGTACGAACCTTATTTGTGTTGGAAGAACACCAACGTTTCATCCCTTAACGAGGGACTTTAGGGTGTGTGCGGTTCGCGACGCGCCTGTACCGCTGCCATGCCGTGCGCTCACTACGGGCCAGAGCCCGTAACGCGCGGGTCGTAGGCGCCGGTGGGGGTGATGGGGGGCACGCTGCTTGTCGATGCTGGAGAGTAGGAGAGTCATCATCTCGTGGAGATCTCATCGTACCGGGTAGTGTAGGTATACTCTGTGTGCATGCGGAACTAACAGCATCTTCACCCGGCTCTATACTGCTACCTGACTTCCCATGGAGACACGGCTTCCAAGCGGGTGGTAGGGTCCAACCCCTATCTCTATTGAAGTTAGGCCACTACCTATCCAGCACTCAGACGTCCACTGCTGAACATGCCTCCCCCCAAACAAGGGGGGTGGCCCACCGCTCGGCAGGCGGGTTGATGAACGCTGTGGAGGAGTTAAAAATACACAGAACGAAGCTGCTGTAGGTTCTCTTAGTCGGCTCTTACGACATCTACGGGCTGAGTTCTGGGATCGATTCTTACGCCAGCACGGCAATACATTATTAAGTAGGGAATCTGAGAATACAACAGAGTGACCTACCTAAATCTACTGAAACAGGAATATCAAAGATCAATAATTTCATGTATATTATATATCGCAACTGAACTCAACATTTCAAACAGAAGATGGAGAATGATCGGACATCTTATGCGACATGACAACTTTATGAGCAACATCATACAAGGAAAAGTAGAAGGAAGAAGAGGAAGACCAAGAATTAGCTATATGAGTCAGATCAAGGAGAAAGTTGCTATCATGTCCTTTAAAGAAGTAAAATAAATTGCATTGGAGAGAGAAAAGTGAAGGAAATTGCATCTTTACACCGACAAGAGCTAGGGTCTCTAATTTATAATACTAAATAAAATTAAAAAATAATAGTAAAAGTAAAAATATGTTTATTAGCAGCAAATACAAACAAAGGTTAACTTAAACTATAATACTGCATCAAAAGTAACAAACGAATGAAACTTAACCTAAAGTGCATTTTCTAGTTTGCGAGTTAATTTTATTGGCGATTTTCGTCGGTTTCCTCACTGGGCTGAGCCTGTATCGAGGAAACTAGACTGGAGACTGGTAACTAATTAAGTAACTTTAACTGTTGTGCTCGGTACAGTAACTTTAACTCTTGTAACTTTAACTGTTGTAACTTTAACTATTTGATTAGAGACTAAGTACCTGAGCTTGAGTTAACATACATGTTTTAATGATTTTAAAAGAAATTAAAGGAAGACTGTGATGCTGGCATATGACGGATTTACCTACTGTGTAAATTATTTGATTGTTTAGCAACACCTATAGGTACCTACTAGTCTTTGATGTTATGACGACAGATGTGGCGCGGCGGGCGAAGGTCCGCCTGCGACGCAGAAGATTGCGGGTCCGATTCCCGCCTTGGGACAAATGTTTGTACGATCTGCAAATATTTGTTCCGTGTGTTCTGGGTATTTTCTATATATAATAAAAAATATGTATCTATGTTATGTATTGTATTAAGTTTATCAGTCATCTAGTACCCATAACACAAGCTCTGCTTACTTTGGGGCTCGATGATGCTGTGTGGATTGTCCAGCATTATTTATTTATTTATTATGTTACATTTTTAAGGTTTTTGTAAGAGTGCCCTCTTTGTAGGAACCTTATTAAAATAACATTCCTACAGCCAATTTACGTAGGACATAGGTATGTATGTGTGACACAAGTGTGTGCACTCGAACGGTGATTTTTGTACCTATGAAAGAATAACTTACTGAATGACATAAATTAACACGGTGGTGTTTGTGGAAATAACGGGCCTACAAATCAATTTACCTACCAGAGCTAAATAAATATTTAACCTTCCGTAATGTTACCTGCTAATGTGCTGTGTGGTGCCAGCTTAGAGTTTACACCACCCCGACTCTTCCCGCGGGTGTCGTAAGAGGCGACTAAGGGATGCCATCGGGGTGGGCAGCAGCGCTCCTGTAGAACAATTCTGCAACCGAACTGCGATCCCCAACTCGCATGCCTAGCGTGGGGATTATGGGCATTACCCCCATAAGATAAAAGTCAGCTAAGACGCTTATCAGGGGAGGCATGCGTCCAGCAGTGGACCAATTATAGGCTATTGAGGAATGTTACCTATAAGATAGGTATACGGAAAAAATGGTATAAATTTGTGCTTTATAGAAGGTTAGTTTTTTATTTTTTTTTCTTTACCTAAGTACCTTTACCTAAATATTATCATTTAAATCAGTTTAAAAAATTTTGGCCCTAACATCGGTCACCATTTAGGTTTATTCATTTAGCTTTTGGACATAATTTTATAAGAATTTTTTATTTGTTTTTTTGTGTCCTCTATCCAAATATATATCTTTAATGTGCGCGGCGATTAAAAAAATAAATACAAATGTTAGGGTCCATACAAAAATCCTAAACCACCTACCCTCCCTACAAACTTACCAACACCTACAGAATCAGTGGTTAGCTTAGGTCAGATGTTATCAAGTGCTAACCATCAGTTAGCGTACACTAGCATTATCCGCGGATAGCTACCTCTGTGTTCAGACATTCAAATGAAATCACGCTTCTGGCACACCCTTTACAGGCATTGGAGAATGGTATTTGTGGACATAAGTTTCAACAAATCCATCTAGGTACAGTTGAGCTACCTGTAGATTGTTTGCAACAGTCTGCAGTTAGCTTCATTGTTTCAATTTTAAATACTAGTTTTAATTTGTTTTTAATATTGAATTGTAATTTTCTAGGTACATAGAAGTCACATTATAATACTTTATTTCTGTAGGCTTACAAAATAACTCAAATTTTAAACTAATTACCTAATTATCAGACAAGAAATAAGTGTAATTGATTTTCTCTTCAATTAACATTTTCTTTATCAAAGCTAAATAAATATCTTGGCTTTCCAAAGTTACCTTCAAGCATAGTACAGTTTGTTTGTACTTAGTACTTAGGTATCTACTAAGTAGAAACAAACTTTTTTCTCTTTGCTTTTGGACATAAGTATTTTTTTTTAAATTATAACCTGTAGGTACTTGTAGACAAAGTGCTTATGTAGGTAATAAGATTTAAGTCTGTACCTAGGTCTAAAACTATGTATGTTTATCTTAAATCTAGATCTAATTGCAAAAGTTACAGCTAGTTATATCAAAGATATATCAAGACCCCATCACTAGCAACAACGTCATCGTAGGTGCTCAAATTGGGAATAGAATAATTGCTGAAACTGTGGTGCTCAAAAAATCGGTGCTCAAATGAGAATACATTTAAATAAAGCACCTCTGACGCGCAGCATTCACACGCATAATCTGCTAGCTGAGAGAGTGGATCTTTTTTACTGTTCCATGAGCGAAGTCCAAAGGGATTTGTTATTTATATTATGTTATATGAATAAGGGGTGAGATTTATTATGTTTTAATATTATGAAATTGTAATCACTTTGACAGATTTTTATTTTATTTTTATTTTATTGTTTTACTAAATGATTATTATTATTTTTTCTTTCATGTAATTATTATTATTATTTTAATGGTATTTTATTTTTGTAAGGAATGTTTGTGAGGTAGGTAATCTATTGCATTGGGTGCCTGCGCCTGTAAAGATAGATTTGATGATGAATAAATAAATAATAAATAAATAAATAAATTTATAACATACACAATAATTGTGTTTTGATAAATAAACACCTTTATATTTATACTTATTTACTTACCAACCGCCTCTTACCTCTTGATGTGCAAGAGTAGGACCCTAGAAAAAAAAGAGAGAAGCGTATGCCCTGCTGTAAGGCAATGCGGGCTATAAATATATATGTACATACCTACATATCTTATAGTTTCATTAATTCAAATATTTCAATGTTTTAATTTAGTAGGTACCTTATTAATTTAGCAAAGTATTTGTGCTGTTAAAATCCCATTGTAGGTACGAAGTCATTTACAGCGGGATATTTATCTACCATGATTTGAGTTTTCCAATATTTCGGCACAGTTTCATGCGTCATGATCACGGAACAACTAAGCCCGCACACTCTGGCTCTGCCGAGGTAGAGTTAGCCCTCGCGTCTTATCACAAGTTTTTTACTTAGCTAGAGCGAGGAGACGATGCATTGTCAGCACAAGGTTTTCGGTCAGAGTATTATGTAGTGACTGGTAATTTTATCTTAAATAATATGTAACCTAATTAGATATTTAAGTTCCTACTCTGTAAACCATCAACCATTTCTGGCGCAGCGCATCAGCATTGCCATACAGCAGGGCAATGCAGCCAGCGTCTTGGGGACGCTTCCGACTGGTATTGATATGGATCAGTTGAGCTACCTGTAGATTGTTTGCAACAGTCTGCAGTTAGCTTAATTGTTTCAATTGTAAATACTGGTTCTAATTTGTTTTTATTATTGAATTGTAATTTTCTTTGTCAATAAAGTTTAAACCATTTTTTTGGAAATAGATATTTTTATTATTTTTTATTTTAACTCAAATCATGGAAATATCCCTATGACTTTAGTTTAATAACCATGATAAATTTAACATGGAATGGGAATTTTTATGTAGGCACGAAGTTTGTTTTGGGAACTGGAGTTACCTATTACAAGATGGTTAAAACCTACAAAGAGAAGATATATCTAATATATGACTAGCCAAAAAAGAATATGTCTTCGTTTGCTGTAGGTAGGTAGGTATCTCGGCCCCGGCAGTGTACAATTACAGACTACCTGACAAAATCTGGAATGCCACCTCCACTGCGGCGTTTAAAAATAGCTTGAAAAAGTGGTTATTAAAAAAAGGTTTTTTACAGTATGTGAGAATTCCTGGAATTGTCCGAATATTTAAATGTTTAATTATAATGTTATAATTAAGTACTACTTAACTGATAAAATTTAGGTAGTAAGTACCTACATACCTATTATAAATTATTATAATGTTTTTGTACCCTATTTATAGTAAAAAGTTACTTATAAAATAATTTTTAAAAATAAATTCTTGTATTCATGTTGGCGTCTACAAAGAAATCAAACAAAACAGCTGTCTTGCCAACACTGTGTCCTAGCCAAGCGTGATAAATACGATTGTTCTGTGTAACCCGCTAAGAATTCCGTAATGTTTCCAACTCGATAATCTACTCTAATAATATACTTCCTATTGGTTTTGCATATCGAATTACAGTCTATGAAATACGCAAATAAAAATAGGCAGTTTTATCGTTGTACCTATTACGTAGAGGTATTAGATACGTATTAAAAAGTCAGAGTAATTCCGACATGATGTCTGAAGTGTCATTTGAAAAATTGTACCTACATAAGTGAGTCACTGACGTAGATAGGTCTGGTATTACCTAATTGTGTATTTCCGCCAAAAAGTGTTTTAAATAGCCTGATAACGCTGAGCAGAGGCCTCCCAAAGTCTTAGTTTTTATTAATTTTTTTTTACGTTCGGTTTTATCGTTCCGCTCCCTTTCCTGTAACGTTTTTATAACTTCCTATAGTTTTTAATCACCTAATCTAACATTTTGTCCCTAAACCACATCCTCAGAGCTAGGTAGGTAGGTAGGTAGGTACCTATTCCACCTACAATGTGCTTGTCTCTGAACTTCAGCCGCCAAATCTCAACACTTTTTACAAAGTGCATGAGAGTAGGCTAGGAAAGGCCTAGGGCTTCGTTATTGTTTAGGTAATTCACGTGCGCGCAATTTCAAACAAAGTTCAATCAATTCAGTTTATTAGGTACCTATCTACTACACTGTAACCAAAATTAATAACATTTTTAATTAAAAAATCAAACTATTTACCAAACACAGTTTAGTTTATGATGGCGTCAAATTTCCGTGAAATTCAATCCTTTATCGTTTAATTAATTAAAATTTCAATTGATTATTAAAACTTGCGTCGACTGCGAGCAATACATTATTTTAGTGCCGTGAAAATAATAAAGACGGAAACACTAACCACCATTTTGGCAGAATCAATTTCCGCGGGAAAAGCAAAGAGCGCAAATTCACGTTTATCTCGCGACATTAGGCTAATAAAGCATTCGAGTTAATTAAAAAGTATTACACCGTGCAGGCAAGCGCGCCAACATCCCAAAACGAACAAACGAGGACTCGACACCCACCCATCAACGCCAAATTGAATCATAACCAGCTAAATTCAAAAGCTCCACCTGTCCCTCTCCCCGAAACAAATCTCATAATACGCCATACGGCCGGCTAAATCACGAGTTCCAAACTTGAACCGCCCATTCGGAACGTACTCGAAATTCAACAACACCTTCGCACGTCTCCCCGCCAATTGGCGCAGAGATATTCAAATAAACAACTTAGTCGGAAGGCTCGGCGACACCCATCGGGAGACTTCAGCCAATCGCAGCGAGGGAGTCCATGTTAGCTGTTTTTTTCGGGTCCAGCGGCGGGCGTCGGAGAGCGCGCCGGGCTCATTCGGCCGCGCGCCGCCTTGGCGTACGTATCGCGCGCTCGTGTCACGATGGATTGTGTTCTGTGATGTGCTTCTACTTCTAAGTGTCGGACTAGTGTGTGAAAGCATGATGCCTCTCGCACCGACCCCTGTGATGGCGGTGCCATCGAAGCCGAAGATAGGATTCAGTATAGACAGTATAGTTGGTGGTTCGGAGCGGTCGAAGCACGCGTCGCCGCCGCTAGCGAGCCCGGGGTCTCCGTCGCCGGTGGCGTCCCCGCGGAGCCCCTCGCCGCGACCATTGTTAAGACCTAGCGCATTGCCTGCGGTGTTTCCACCTGAGATGAAGAGGCATCCTTACTTGGACGCTCAGAGTCACCACCACCAGTTTCTGGCGCATTTCCAAGGGGCCGCGCTGGCGGCGGCGCTCGCGCACCAGCAGCAAGGGTTCGGCGCGCCTCTGCCCCCGCACCCGCCGCCGCACCCAGCCGCGCCCGTGCCGAGGGAGTCTTACCAGCTCTATCCTTGGCTCATCAATAGGCACGGGAGGATATTCCCTCATAGGTTTCCGGGAGGTAAGTTTAATACTTTTTAAATTTTAAGTCCCGAATGAACAAGTTCCTTCTGGGAAAGCGTGTTCCATCTTAGAGGCTACATCTTCATTTTTATAAAAGAGATGGTTGTCAAACGCTTTACCATTTTCAATGTTTTTATATAAAAAAGTAATTAAAAACTAGGTACTTATTCGAAGATAAGGAAAGGAAACAAGAAGGACCTTGTCCTCCAATGAACCTAAACTACTGAAGAAAAATAAAAGAAAAATAAAACTTGTGAAATATGTAGTTGAACCGTGATAGAGGCATTTTAGAAACAGAACTAAATGAGTAAGGCAATAAATAAAAGTAATACAAAACATAAAACAAAGAACATAAAAAGGATTTGACAAAAAGACATCAACATCTCTACCTGCGTGTGAAGAAACACATAAAAGTAAAATAAAAGTAAAATAATGTCCGAAGAATGTCCGTGAACATGGAGACGAGCATGCAACCCTGTGACCTATGGATTGAGACGAACTGACAGTTTTATTGTCAATGTCAAATGACAGCGCGGGAAAAACGCATTACAACACGGTCTTGAGGTTAAATCTAAACGATTAAAAAAGTAAAGAGGTATAGTAAAAGTTGTTTCCCTACTGGTTGCAGCCTTTTAGTGAGGACTAAAAGATTCAACTGTATTCTAAGTATTAAACACTATGAATAAAAAGAATCGTTATCATCCGCAAGGTTGTTTACAAATAAATTAACAAAGCATTATAAACTAGCTGCTGCCCGTGGCTTCGCACGCGCTTTTTAAGTAGCCTATTTCCGTCCTCGGTATAGCATTTACCTCCCTGCCAAAAAAATTTATACTATTTACCTCCCTGCCAAATTTCATTAGGATCCGTTCAGCCGTTTAAGCGTAAACAGGTAATAGGCATATCTACAGAGTTGAGTGACAACGCCGGAAAAGAACAATAGACCTCAAGACAATCTTGAGGTTACCTATATAAAATAAACTATTTAAAAAGTATTATAAGTAGGTACCAGAGGTAAAAAACAGCAGCAAATTATTGTAATAAAACTTCTAATTAGGAAGTAAAAGACCTGAGCGATAAAAAGCCTAATTATTAAACCACAAACGTGTTTATTAGTCTCTGAATGTATTTATTCAAATGATTTCTCTCGTAAATCACGTCTTGATGATCATTTAATATTATTGCATGAAATTGCTGAATTTAATTTATTATTTTATTGGCATTAAATCAAATCACTGTGAGATCATTAATAACTGCATTATAGAGCTTTTAGCTACAAAATACCTGTTCATCAAGATTATGAACAGGATCTATTCCCGCGTCGGGACAAATGTTGGTACGATCTGCAAATTTTGGTTCCGGGTGTTCTGGGTATTTTCTGTGTAGTATGATAAAAAATATCTAAATGCCCTTCTGGACTCCTTTAAGGGAAGATTTATATAAGACCGTTCCGTGTCCGGGCCGGAGCCATTATTAGTTAATCCGTTAGTAGACGGGCCCGGACGGGACACGGAACGGATCATGCACTGTTTGTTTGTTTGTTTGTTTTTTAAAGTTATTTACTTAACAGAAAAGTTTTACTTGCGTAGATTAACTAAACACTGTTTAGAACCTAACTAAGTGCAAGACCAATAATTAAATAACTCAACAGGCTGAGGAGGCCTTTAAAAGTTTTTTGATAAAATTTATATTTATAATAACTAACACTTAATAAATCATTAACTAATAAAATTATACAAAAATTTTGACTAGAACTTGCTTACGTGTAGCGCGCATTTTTATAGATAAGTTGCACTGCACATGCACTGTTTAATATAAACTGCTTCATACAAAAATGTATGTAAACCAAACCACCACGTACAAGGTACGCCCCGGGCACGGCCCGGTCTAATAAATCTTCCTTAAGGGTGATCGTCACGGGTTGGCGCGAGATTTGTTTTTTGTGGTTTTTAATTATTTTTTGCTTTCTGTAAAGAATAAAACTAACGGAAAAGTAATTTGCCGCAAATCGTAAACCATTTTCTATAAACCTATGAAAAAACTTCGGTTCACTTGTATTTTTAGAGCATTTGGGAAAATAGGAAATTTTGGGCTAAAAATCAACATTTTTCCCAAATGTTCCACAAAATACAATTGAATCGAAGTTAACTTTATCATGGGTTCATAGAAAACGTTTCACAAATTGCGGCAAATGACTTTTCCGTGGTTTTATTCCTTGTAGAACGCAGAAATACTTAAATTAAAATCCACGAAAGAATTTGTATCTCGCGCCAGCCCGTGACGTCACCTACATTTTGGAGGCCTTTATGGTTCATAGTAGGTAATGCGACAAGAGTTAAAACGCTACCTAGTCCTAGGCGGGGGTTTTTATAGAGTTTTTATCCATCTATGTATAATGTATTGTATTAAGGCTGGTGTATGGCCCAACCGCCTTGAGAACACAAAATAATTATCTGTACCTAGTCGTATTAATAAATAGTTTTATTCGTGAAATATTCAATGTGTGCAAAATACATTGACAAATATTTGAGTGAAAGAAAAATACTCAAAATCAACAGCGTTTAGAAGAAATATCCTAATTTGAATAATTTTTTTTTAATTCGAATTTTGGATATATCTGCTCAAGGCCCTTGGGCCATACACCAGCCTTAAGTATATCAGTTGTCTAATATCATCTGCAGCTAGATTATACCCACTGCTGAGTCGAGACGCGCATAGAGCGTGAGCCAAGCTCGGATAGGTAGGTATTAGGCCCCCCGAAGGAAACTTCGTCGAGTCTTCTCGTCATCCGTACCGCAATGCTTGAAAACGATAGTTTTCGATCTACCAGTGCGTCCTACCCATCATGACCTACGGAGCTGGGACGTGGACACTCACGGTAGGGTTGATCCACCAGTTCAAGGTCGCTCAGCGAGCTATCTAGAGTTTCTCTGAAGGCTAAAGAATACATCCGACAGAGAACCAAAGTTATCGACATAGCTCTAAGAATTAGCAAGTTGAGGTGGCAGTGGGCTGGCCATATCTCGCGAAGAACCGACCAGTGGACTAATATAGGTTGATAAGACTTTCAGAAGTGTGAAAATTTTTATCCGCGAGTCGTGGGTTATGATGTTATTAGTGTGACTTTATGGTTGGCGAAAATGGCCTCTAATCCAAGCATCAAAACGGCTAAAGCGGTTTTGATAATGAGTTATTTTTGATATTGAGAAGTCTTGTCAGTACCATACTAAGCACTCTACGTTTTGTAGGTCTTCCACCCTCACATTTGGTAAAAAAAGTTTTTTTGTATTTTTGTATTTGTATTTATTGAAACATTACGTCTATCATTACAGGTCAGACCTAATACAACAGAGTAGTCATCGGAATAAATAAATAAGTAAATTAACAAGCTAAATACAAATGTCAATAAGTCTAAAGTCTAAATAATTCAATAAATCAGTACTATCACAATCAAAATAATTAAATACACATGTCAATAATTAAAACAATTAAATAATCCATGAGCAAAAAATCCAAGTCAATAATTACATAATAAGTCGTTACGTAGGTACTTGATTTGTAACGTATAAAATCATTATTATTAAACACAGCATAACTTAAATAATATAGCCCTTACGAACTCGCTCCGTGAGACGTGAAATAAGTCAATGGTCACCGCTACCAGATTTAGAGTTCGTATGGTGCGCGTTAACGGTGCCTTGTTCAGCAGGTTAGTCCTTCCGCGAGGCACTGCGAACAGAGGCGGCCGCCTACGCCGCCCTACGAACTCGTCTGGTACGCACAGATACATCATCTCTAGGACGGTCGGATTGGATATAATCCCCCGGAACACCCTAACCACATACAGCGCAAGTGCCATATCCCTCCTGATTTCCAACTTGTTGTATCCAACCATACCCAAAATGAATAAGGTTGGATACATCAAGGGATAGAAAGGGTAGACGCCATATCTCTTCCAATATAAGTATCGCGTGAACTTGTTCTGTATGCGTTCCATCATGAGACCATATTTAGCTTCATGAGGAGCCCATACAGAAGCTGCGCTTTCCATCTGGCTTCGGACCAGAGCATCATACATTGCTGTTAAAGCTCTTAAGTTTGTGAAACCGTTTGCTCGGCGTAAAATGAATCCTAAAATTCTGTACGCCTTTTTGCAAACGCTTACAACATGCACTCTGAACCTCAACTCTGTGTCCAGTCGAACCCCAAGATCCCTTACCGATTCCACACGCTTCAACTGCGCTTCTTCTATCTTGTAGTTGTAGTGAAGTGGGGCAGTTGCTCTACTAAATGTTATAATGGAACATTTGTTCACATTAAACTGCAATTTGTTTCTTCGGCTCCACTCCACTACCCTATCCAAGTCTTGTTGCAGACGTGCGCAGTCTCCTTCCTCCTTAATTGGCAAGATCAACTTTAGGTCGTCCGCGAACAGAAGACATTTAGCCTCTGTGACAACTTCGGGCAGATCGTTGATCATCACGATAAATTCTAGCGGCCCTAAGTTGCTACCTTGACTTACGCCTGTCCTCGTGAAATACGGTTCGGATTTGTATCCCGCGTAGTCCACGTACTGCTTCCTGTCCTTCATATAACTCTTGAAGAACTGAAGCAGTTTGGTGGTGCAGCCGATCGTCGCCAGCTTTGTCAATAAGATGTCATTATCGACCAGGTCAAAAGCTTTTTTAAAGTCAAAGTAGGCGACGTCGACTTGAACCCCTGCGTCCACGTTCGGGAGTATGCAAGACATCGAGTTGAGGAGGTTGCTGGTCGTGCTGCGGGTTGGCCTGAAGCCGTGCTGAGCGTCCGAGAGACGGGCTGATATCTGCTGCTGCATGCTGCGCTGCACTGCCGACTCAAACACCTTTGCTGGTGTTGACAGTATCGCCACGGGTCTGAATCCGCTTACCTCAGAACCGCCTTCAGTTAAAAAGAGGGTCGTTTTTAAAAAAAAAATCTGGTTGGTTTTTTTTTATGGTTATCATTATACCATTTTACCTACCTACCTTTTTGTAACTGGTTGCCGATTTCGTCACATCTAATACAAATTACAATTCAATAATAAAAACAAATTAGAGGTAGTATTTACAATTGAAACAATTAAGCTAACTGCATACTGTTGCAAACAATCTACAGGTAGCTCAACTGATCCATATCAATAAAAGTCGAAAGCGTCCCCAAGACGCTGGCTGCATTGCCCCGCTGTATGGCAATGCTGATGCGCTGCGCCAGATACCCACCAGCTCTCGGGTCACGCGACACTTCGACCAACCAGACGTTCAGATAACTTTTAAAAACCGGAGAGCCTTGGTACCCCACGGACCTAGGGTCTCGACCCCAAATTGAGCAAATGTGTAGGCTCTGTCGAGACCTGCATATTTGCGCCTTTCGAGAGCCTCGGCCGCCGCACCGGCTCTCACGGATGTCCTCGGAAGATGGGATGGCGCAAGTGTGTCGACGCATGTACTTAGTGTCCACATAATTGAGTATATGACTTTTATAAAATATCGGCTCATCTACAACATAGTTGCCAATCATTTATTTTATAATAACAAATAGGTATGAGGATTTTGCCCAGATACATGATAACCGAAGAGGTCTTCTGGAAGTTTGTGACGACTCATTAACTTCACTTATTCATTCTCAGCACTTATAAAAAGGCTTACTATAAAATATCACATTATCTAATTCTAGAGGATCAAAAAGCTTGGGACGGGATTTGCTCCAGCTCAAAAATAACAACTAACAGGGTAAAGGTTTCTTCGTCACTTCTTTACTTTAGTCTACATACTGAAGCGACAGAATTCAAAAATATGACTTTACATCCGTGTCGGTGTTTAATTATTAAGAATTTGACCCTTTCTAAGTGTACATTTATTGTATTTATGGAAATAAAGAGTTTTTGATTTGATTTGATACTAGGGCCCTATTCTGCTAAACTTATCGTTTCACTGTGACAGTGGTATCGTCACAGAATGACACATTTTGATTTGATTTGATACTAGGGCCCTATTCTGCTAAACTTATCGTTTCACTGTGACAGTGGTATCGTCACAGAATGACACATTTTGATTTGATTTGATACTAGGGCCCTATTCTGCTAAACTTATCGTTTCACTGTGACAGTGGTATCGTCACAGAATGACACATTTTGGCATTTACTCGTAACATTTGATGAAAGAAACTACGGATGGAGAGGCGCTTGTCAAAAGTGTCAAGGTTGAAACTATTTTTATCTCTCCGTGTACCGCACGC
The DNA here is from genome assembly GCA_963662085.1 of Eupithecia inturbata. NCBI lineage: Eukaryota > Metazoa > Arthropoda > Insecta > Lepidoptera > Geometridae > Eupithecia > Eupithecia inturbata. The sequence continues at coordinate 9,562,533 of OY759198.1, forward strand.
ACTAATCTAGAGTTTCTTTCATCTAAGGATTCTACGTGACGATTCTACGACGATGCCATTCAAAGTCAAAGTCAAAGTCAAAGTCAAAAACTCTTTATTTCCTTAAATACAATAAATGTATACTTAGAAAAGGTCTAATTCTTAATAATTAAACACTGACACGGAAATAAAGTGTTATTTTTGATTTCAGTCGCTTCGGTAAGTAGACTAAAGTAAGGAAGCGACGAAGAAACCTTTAGCCTGTTAGTTGTTATTTTTCGAGTTGGAGCAAATCCCGTCCCAAGCTTTTTTATCCTCTATATAATCTGACATTTTATAGTAGGCCTTTTTACACAAGAAGGTTTTGACAATTTGTTTGAATTTATTTACTGATAATTTTTGCAACTCACTAGGAGTTTTGTTGTAGAAGCGTATACATTGCATTGTCTTAGTAAAGCGATTGGTTAGCAGAATTGGGCCCCTGAACAGTATTCGAACTGTTTTAACAGCTCCATTTGAGAATTCCTCACTACTTACCTTGTACAATTTCGGGTATGTCCAGGGTCTTGGTTTCCGATAGCCATCAGAGAGGTTCAAAAAGCACTGCATGGTAAGTACATAGTATTTGTTAGTAGGTAGGTATAAAAAAAAAATAAAAAAAAATTTAGAGCATTGTCATTATTTAATATAATTTGTTAAGTAATCCAACAGCTGTACATTTTACATAAAACAGTATACTTGAAAACTTACGCTGAAATAAGGCCAAATAAGTAAAGGATTACACAGAGAAAGTAAAAAAAAAAACAAAAAGTTTTTTTTTACTTTCTCTGTGTAATCTTTCAAAGCTGTTAAAAGAATAAAAATAATTAAAACAAATAGGTAGTATAAATAAAACAGTAAAGTGAGAATTAATTTCAGTGACTTTGCGACGTGTGTTTCAGTGTGCGTGAGTCTGTAGGTACCTATGTGTTTGTGTGTCGTGTTGCTCCTGAGGCACCAATCTCGTAAGAGTCTGGGCAACAGGAGACACCCGGTGTGGGGAAGCGAAGGTAATGTATGATCGAATGCGATAGGGGTGAATGGAATTGAGGTTAATGTATGATATAATACTTCGGTAGGTAAAGCAAATAATTTTCCGCTCAGCGGGCAAGCGACCATTTGTCAACTGGCAAGCGACCATTTACAACAATAGACTGTCTAACTTTCAAATGATACACAAGCTGTTCATCAAAATTGTAAAATTTTTGATTTATACCTCTTTTTCAAAGTTTGACCACGATTTTACCAATCCTCTTACTTTACGTGATCCTCATTTAAATCTATATTCTATATCTATATCTATTTATATATATAAAAGAAAGTCGTGTTAGTTACACTATTTATAACTCAAGACGGCTGAACGGATCTCGGTGAAATTTGGCAAGCGAGGTAGATGGTATCCCGGGGCCGGACATAGGCTACCTTTTATTCCGGGAAAAAGCGTGCGAAGCCGCGGGCAGCAGCTAGTATGTTTATAAAACTACATAATATTTACATGCTAATTCGTAGGAAATTTTATGGAGAATCCAAATATATATAGATATTACTAGGTATTCCTACAAAAAAATCAAGAAATCGGTGAAAAATGTTACAAGCGCATGCTGCGTGGCGCATGCGCGTGCTGCATGTGCCAGCTGAGAAGTGTACCTACCTAAGTCAAGATCATAAAAACAAGTTTTTCTAATTCAAACCTAAACACCATTAATCAGTTAACACTATTTATCAAAACAGATTAACTTAAAAATTCATTTAACCCATTACCGAAACCATAAATAATGTCCATAGATAAAAATAGAAGCTTCCAAACCAAATGCTGGACTAAAATCGAGATAAAAATCGTGTCATCGCGTGTTAAAAATGTTAAAATACCGCTGACAGAATTAAAAGTAAAAGAAGCTTCAAGCTTATCTTAAACACGGCACCATTATGATAAAAGAACTTACTTATACACTAGCCAAACTCGATGTGGAATGTTTATAAACAACCACGACACAAAAAACTAAAGCTCACTTGCTTGGCGTCGTGTTTCAGATATAATTGTAAGCAATATTTATTGAAGGAAGGATCTCAAATCGACAAGTAATGTAAATTGTGTATAAAAGGACGCGGCAACAGAGTGTATTTTAGGTTAAGTATGGGTGGTTTGTTTACAAACTTTCTGCATCGAGTTTGGCTAGTGTATAGTGTAAACTTTTAACTAACTAAGCCACTATCTTGTTTAATATTGTGCACGAAAGTCCTTTTATTTTTTTACAAAAAACAAAAGTGTGATAAAAGAAAACTGAACGGATTAAGTACGCTAATCTGTCTCGAAAATAGAATCCTTTTTTAAATTCCTGTCAAAGTCGATTCTTTTTTGGTTCATTTTTGGCGGCATAATGTAAAGTGGCTGGCGAAATGGGATTTGTTTTGGACCTTGTTCGTCAATTTTTTTGTTAAAGCTTAAAAAAGTTTTTGAGTCCGTTAGACGGCAAAAAGATAAGAAAACAGATTTGACTAACGAATTATGTGCCACTTTAGCTTTTGTTTATTAAAGCTTAGCAACACTAAAGTTTTTTTTCTTTTTAAGTTTAAACATCCATCGTTAGCGACATTTTTTTTCCCTGTAATGTGCAGTTTTAGGCCTATCCCTGCTTTAACGTTATTTATATAACTAACGGTAATTTCTACTTGACGACTTCTGTGGCCCAACGGGTGAAGGTTCGCCTGCGACGCAGGAGGTTGCGGGTTCGATTCCCGCCTCGGGACAAATGTTTGTACGATCTGCAGATCCGGGTGTTCTAGGTGTTTTCTATGTAGGTATAATAAATATCTAGGTATCTATGAAATGTATTGTATTAAAATCAGTTATCTAGTACCAGTTAGTTCCCATAACACTAGCTTTGCTTAGCTTGGGGCTGGATGATGATGTGTGACTTATCTAGCATTAAATATTTATAAACTTACGCGATATGAACACAATTTATATTTAAACTGAACTAAACACAGTAGAGGTACCAACTACTGAACAGTGTTATTTAAATTATTTTACTGTATTATCGCGTATCATCCCGTGACTACGACAGTGTGTAAACCTGTTGAAACGTCGGAAAAATAGGCAAATAAACGCGATAAATACCCGTTAAATATCACTAACAATAAAATTGACAAAGAAAATTACAATTCAATAATAAAAACAAATATAACTAGTATTTACAATTGAAACAATTAAGCTAACTGCAGACTTTTGCAAACAATCTACAGGTAGCTCAACTCCATATCAATACCAGTCGGAAGCGTCCCCAAGACGCTGGCTGCATTGCCCCGCTGAATGGCAAATATGGCAATGCTGATGCGCTGCGTCAGATATCCGCCAGCTCTCGGGTCACGCGTAATAACAAATAATAATAATAACAATAATGTATCCAGCATTACTTATTTATTATATAACTTTGAATCAGTTTGAAGCTAATTAACGGCTTATGTATTAAAGGTGAATTGTTTTATCTAAGTTTTAGTATGCCACAGTAATAAAGTAGTTATTTCAGATACTTATCATTATGACATTTGATTCTATAAGACCCCATTTCATAATTACGTTTAATGTATGAAGATATGATAGCCTGTGACACGATACAAAGTTGCTATCAAGCATATTAGGTAGCAATTAAATGTATTATATTATAATTATGAAGATAATTCACTTGTTTATGACATGATTTATGTTTGAACGTAACGGTCATGTCCGAATAGTAGGACATTTTGTCCAACAATGTCAAATGGATAGTCTATGAGTAAGAAGTGTAGATAGATGGATAATACTTTATTGTACCACACAAAGACAGAAAACAATACAGAAATAGATGCTAAGAGTAGACGAGGTACAAAGGCGGCCTTATCGCTATGAGCGATCTCTTCCAGGCAACCTTGGGATGGACTGGACATGTAAGAACAAAATAGACTGTGGCACTCGAAGAATAAAAGAAAAACAATAATAGTTAAACTACATACTATAATAGGTACCTATGCCTACTAACATTATAATAAACTTAATTAAACATAAAATTTAGGTTTTCTAACTTTTACAAGGATAGATAATGCTTATGAAGCAGTTTTTTAAAGATAGGGAGTGATTTGGCACGTCTGATGTCCAGGGGCAGAGCATTCCATAGACGGGTAGCTTGTACAGTGAAAGATTTGTCGTAGAAAGTGGTAGTATGGGTGGGGACTTTTAAGATAAGGGTTTCCGAGGAACGCAAAGAGTGAGAGTTAGAAAGAAATTCAAAGCGCTCTTTGAGATAGGAAGGGCTGAAGGGCTAGAAGTATCTGTGACAATAGTTTTAAAGTTTATTAATTTATTATAAATAAACTTTACAGCTTTACACTAGCCAAACTCGATATAGAATGTTTGTAAACAAACCGCCCATACTAAACCTAAATTCACTCTGTGTCGCGTCTTTTTATACGCAATTTATATTTCTTATCGATTTGTGATCCTTCGTTCAGTAAATATTGCTTATAATAATATGTATGTATGAATCTGAAACTTGACGCCAAGCAAGTGGGTTTTGTTATTTGTGTCGTGGTTGGTTTACAAACATTCTACATCGAGTTTGGTTAGTGTATAAAGAGTTACATTATGTACCTACACAATAAAACACAAGAAAAAAGAAAAAGAAAATAGTGTAGGTACCCTACCTATCTCTTCAACAGAACAACGCAATTAAAACGTGGGTACTGATTATACAGACAATAAAGTTGACTTGGAACAAACAATTCAGTAGAGCTGTAGGTACGAATCATGTTATGTGGTTGATATGTTGGTGCGAATGTGAACACAATAGGATTTTTGAGGCGGACATAGCCGAACATACCCGACAATATACGAGGTTTCCGTGAGGGAGTCGCTCACAGTGAAGGTAGAAAACGCTTCTTCAAGCTTTCCGCGAGAGATGACCTTGCTGACCGGTAAACAAATAAAATGTGCTTTTGTTCTACATTCAATGTACCTAATGGACAATCAGTTCCAATTTCACCAACGCGCTGAATCTTGCGTGTTCCAAATAAATTCAAAGTAAACAATTTTTATAATAGTATCTCAATATCTGTAACAATAACTCCAAATTGGATATTGTAGACCTATCTGTAAAACGGAAGCACGTAACGAGGGGTGACCCTCGTTACAATAATTCGCGCCATTATATAAATCAACAAAAAGTGTAATAATGTCACACCCCAGCGTAGTATCGTACATCCCTCATCCAATTTCAATTGAGTGTCACCCCTATTTATCAACAATATTATTTTTATGGACCCGCTACTAAAAAGAACCCAATTTTAATTAAACCGGCTTTTCGCGCATCAAGTTCCACGTTAAAAAAAGATTCAAACCTTTTTGTTGGTAGAATACAACTAATGCTAGCGTCAAGTTTTTTTTTTCAGTGGGTTATAATCGTTTGACAATGAACCTTTGTGTGACTTTGAGTCCGGAGTTCGAACTTCGAACGCCCGCGATTATCAACCGACGCCATTGTTGGTTGACATTTGATTGGTAGTGATGTGCTACTGTCGATGTTTGTCATGTCACATACTTCTTCCCTTATTAGCCCTAATAAGCAAAAGTTTGGTAGAGTACATATAAATCCACTCTTTACCAACATTCATGAAGGTAGAGCAAAATGATGTAGTTAAACAGTGAACTCTGTTGTGTGTATGAATATCTAATTACGACTTTAATGAAGATATCCCATACAAAAATAAAGTTTTAAAGGTCCATAGTAGGTAATGTGGATTAAATTGTAATAACGCCTATCAATTTAGAAATACCTACGGTAGCTACCAGTAAATTTCAATGCAAATTACAGCCATCCTATACAAATACTAAGTGACTGTCAAACTGTCCATTTATTTGTTCGATATAATGCTCAGCGCATCACTACCTCGTTAAGCATGTTGGTAGCGCCGTTCATTCAAATTTTCATTGCCTTCTTTTTCCTTAATTACTACCAATTGTTCGCTTATTTTTCACAATATTTTTTCCAAAAGGATTGAATGGCTCATAATTGGATGTAATTTGAGCATACTTTGTATTCGAGCGAGTGGGACGGTTATAAAAGCAGTCATTAATAAGGTTGGTAGCACTGACTCAGGAGAAAAGATTGCTACAATGCAAAGACAGCTTGACTTCTGCCACTTCAAAATAAATTATTCAGAGAAGTTTTTCTTTATTTCAATGCTTTACAGAGACTGCACCTATATTATTTTCTTCTGTATCTCATTATTTCTTATTAAAAGTAAACGTATGAGTATTTGTGTAGGTATGACTTGAAATAACAGTTACCAACGCTGAGGTACCAATTTTTATTTTGTTGGCAACAGTGTTACATTTCACTAGTGATGCGACAAGCAAGACAAACGATACAATGTCGAGTGTTCATGAATTTATGATTAATTAATTTGAGTTATTGTTCTTGCGGTGAGTTACCGCGAGATTATCTTGTTAAATTGTTTTGGTGAAACTTTGTAGACATATTTACTGAGGCTGTGCTGTAAAAAATGAGGTTTATCGTGATAGTGCCGCTACGTGTGTAATTATAAATTGTATTTATGAGTGTCTAATGGTTTTTTTATCGAATTATACTAAGGTTTATTAGAGATAAAGACCTAACAAATATTATTAACGGAACAATGATTTCACACGTATAATTTTGTAGGTAGGTACCTAGATACACTTATAAAATTAATTCGTTTTCGTTCAGTCACATTCGTTGCTAACTGTACTTATTTATCAAATGATTAATATTTTTTAGGAATTGCATCAGCCCAAATAAGTCCTATCAGTCAAACAATAAAAATCAAATAAAACCATCTTCATCTTAATTGATGACAGGCACTTTTATTCATGACTATCCACCGATAAAAAGTTATTCAGAAGAGTTCATCGTTTGACCTCAAAGCAATCTTAATTACTGAAATATTTACATTGTCCCGGATTTGAACCCCGAATCTCTACTTTGTTGCAAAGATATAACGTTTAAAATTATGTGTTTTAGTTTATTGTAAGTATTTTTCCGTACACATTTCTTAGAATGAATAAAAAAGTCATAAAACTAATTCTTTTACGACGTTGATGACACTTTATTGTACCTAAAGTTTGATAAAGATGTTTTTGAACCTAGTTAACTAACGGTAGCTCTTGAAAAACTTGTTTTAAATCGTTTATGTGCATGTCTGGTACTTGATGCAAACCATCGTTATCGATAAGTTACACATATTCCTAGACATCACTAATTCTAAATTTGGAAAATATGGAGTCCTGTAATAATAGATATTTGGTTCCATTCCACTCTGATCCAATAGCAGATCAGTTTTAACTCTTTTTTTTCTAAATTCAAATAAAATGTTGGTAGGTGGAATGTCGTCACTCCTACAGACAGTTAAGCTTAGACCATTTTCACTAATTATCTTTTTTTTTCGTTATGGGTCCCCAAATAAAAATAAAACTACAAAATTTATACAAAAAACTTAATAGCCATAAGTAGCTACTTAGTAAGTTTTTTTTATAAATGACATACCTTTATTAATTATATGTATATTAATATAATATATTTATATATACAGCGGTTTTGGTAGAGCTCCAAGCTTTGTTCAACTAACGTCGACCGTTTCATTTATAAAAGCGACTCACCTCTGAATCGAATTAATATTAAAACACAATCATAATTAATATTAAAACTCGAGTTATCATTATACGAGTTTTTGCAGCGTCCTATCACGCGATCCTTGCATTTGCTGTCACAGGTAATAAAGAGCAGTTATAGCGATATTATAAGGCAATTAGGTATTATACTAAACCATTATAAAAATACCTAATAAACTTATCACGATTTATACTCAAACCATTCCTAAGACTCTATGTTTGAGTACACAACTCGGACCTTAAACATCAAAAAATCTCGTTGTGACTAGTTGATCAATGATCAGCTTGTGAACAACCGCATGTTTACCATTTATTCATTTATTTATTGCGTCATATTATGGTACACATACAATTTGTCAGAACTTAATTGACTTTAGAGAATACATCCAATATGTACCAAGTCAGGGTGTTGCAATGAGAGACGGCCTGATACCTTGTTAATAATTCTTTATTATCAAAAATAATTACAATCAAATAATACAAACAAATTAGAACTAGTATTTACAATTGAAACAATTGAGCTAACTGCAGACTGTTACAAACAATCTAAAGGTAGCTCAACTGATCCATATCAATACCAGTCGAAAGCGTCCCCGAGACGCTGGCTGCATTGCGCCGCTGTATGGCAATGCTGATGCGCTGCGTCAGATACCCACCAGCTCTCGCGTCACGCGTCGCTTCGACTAGACGCTCAGATATTTTTTTTTACATGCGAGGAGCTTCGGTACCCCTTGGGCCTCGGGTCTCGGCTCGACTTAATAATATGCTTATAAAAGGTATATCAAATAAAATAAATGCAAAAATTTCAATTACAAGTCACCCAAAGTATCAGTTAAAAAGAAGTTTAGTTCGTAGTAGCATTTTTCCAATAGCACATACTAGGTACTTAACAAACCAATCATACTCAAGACATTATCCATGCAGTAGGTAGTTATGGCGTAAAAACCGCAACAAACATACATTCGCATATTATTCTTATTAGTGTAATAATCACGGTAGGGCTGGTCTACCAGTTAAAAGTCGCTCAGCGAGCTATGGAAAGAGCTATGCTCGGAGTCTCTCTGAAGGATAGGATTCGTAACGAATACATCCGACAGAGAAACAAAGTTATCGACATAGCTCAGAGAATTAGCAAGCTGAAGTGGCCGAGGGCTGGGCATATCTCGCGAAGAACCGACATCCACTGGGGTAAACGTGTTCTCGAGTGGAGACCGCGACTCGGCAAACGTAGTGTAGGACGCCCTTCGGCCAGGTGGGATGACGATCTGCAAAAGACTGCAGGCAGATGCTAGTCGCGGCAAGCTGAAGACAGGGCGCTATGGCGCTCATTAGGGCCTAAGTCCAGCAGCGGACTAAGATAAATGATGATTAGTTTAAAAATATATTTTTGAACATCTATACTTATTAATATTTTGTATTGAAATCTGATACACATATACTAAAGCTGACAAAACAATTGTTAAATACGGTGCCAATTTAACTTTTACGATCAAATAATTATTAACACTGTTAATAACTTGAAAATAAGTAGGTAGGTATTTATTTTAATTCTCAACTCACACTCGAGACATGTTGAATTAAATAAGTAATTTGATATCTATCAACCTGTCGTTAAAGTGGCGTCACTTCCAGTATTAGCACTAACTTAATATCTACCGTTGCTACGATGACGACGCCTCCGCTGAGGTAGTGGTGCAGAAAATGTCAGCATTCGTAATATTCCATATAAAAATAATAAATTGTTATACCTAACAGGGTGTATGTACTACCCTTGCATTTGAGCTATCCTATGTTCCTATGTACATATTTGCAATTAATAAATGAATCTGAATCTTAAATCTGAATCATACGTAATAACCCATAATAACGATCGTGCTACCATACCCTCAAGTTTGAATCCTAATTATTTTGTTAATGGGAATTAAAACGAAATTTACAAACATCTCTATCAATATCAAATTACTAGGAAATTAAAAAACTCTTGACTGAATTGTATGCTGCGGTGGGGGCCGGTACTATTTACGTTGTTTTCGTTTGCAAATTGTACTGGGCGCCCAAGCTAAGCAGAGTTTGTGTTATGGATTATCATAGGACTCAACTCAACACGCTCGCTGTCTGTTCCGAAATCAGAAATTGATAACGTTTATTTCTTTAGGCTTACAAATTAAGGACAAGTTCCATTTCATTTATATCATAAACATAACACAAATGTTTGCAAAGTGGCACCACGTTTTCAGCAGGTAAACCCTTAATATTGTAAGTATTTGTTTGCTATTTCGTAATTCTGCCTTCGGGCAACAATTTCATCGAAAATGTATTCATTATTATTAAAACGAATAGACTCTCATTTCTGCTAACAACTCTTGAAATAACTAAGTACCTACCAATTTAGGTAATTGTAATATAATAATATCTTTATTTGATACTGGCTGCTGCCCGCGGCTTCGCACGTGCTTTGCAAGTAGCCTATGTCCGTCCCCGGGATACCATTTACCTCCCTGCCAAATTTCATTAAGATCCATTATAATATTAGTACGACGATAGAATCAGTAAAAAAAAATTAAAAACTTACAAAACATCTCATAGAGTCCACAGGTGATCGGAATGCTGGCTTCTATTTCGGTCAACGAAATAGCATTGCCATTCAACGTGGCATTGCTGCCAGCATTCTGGGCCTTCTGGAGACAGCTTAGATTTTTAGAAAATAAATATAAGTGTAAATACTAGTTGTAATTGTTTTATTCTATTATTTTAATTTTCTATGTGCTAAATAAAGATACCAGTAAAATATAAATAAAAAAAACATTCACAAACCGAATCGAATATAGAAATATAGAAAGTCAATCAAGTAGGTGGCATCCTAGCTACTAAACGGTTGAATCAATTTTGATTTAGTTTTTTAACAGGTAGTAGTCGGTTTCATGAAAATCGGCGCATCCCTTTAAATGGTTTCAATGGTATACATGATATACGTCCTCGAGATTAGATTTTTTTTGTAATAGGGGTTTGAAAATTTTTGTATGGAGGATGGCACTAACATTTGCTTTTTTTTAAATCGTCGTGCACAATAAAATTTCATTTTTTTTTATTTTTTTTTTTGTATAGATGACACTAAAAGAAATAAAAAATGCCTAATAAAATAATGTCCTAAAATAAATAAAAAATGTTCCATAACATATTGTCCTAAAGCGTCAGGTTTCTGAGATATTCACAGATGAAAATAAATATATTTTTTCTTCATATGTGAATATCTCAGAAACCTGACGTTTTAGGACAATATGTTATGGAACATTTTTTATTTATTTTAGTGTCCTCCATCTAAATATATAAAAATGATTGTGCGCCGCGATTTTGAAAAAAAAAAACATAATGGTGACCGACGTTCGGGCCAAAATCTTCAAAACAAGCTTGTTCATGTTTCTCAGATACCAAAATAAGCTGAAAAGGTCAAAATTACCTGAACAACCCATAAAACTTAACGAGCTCAAGCTTCACTGTGGCCTACACAAAACAAAGTGTGTTCCCTACATAAAGCAAAGTGTGTAATTATAACGTCATTAGTAAATGTCAAGACGTCAGTACAAGGTTACTGCGAATCGCTCGTCTTTGTTGATATGGAGATAAGGTAGGTATTGGTAGGCTGAGATAATGACAGTTTGATCTTTGTAGAGTTCAGATCTGATACTTCGTTCAGGGAGATAAACTTTCTGCAAGGAATTTAATATGAACCTATACACTAGCCAAACTCGATGGTGAATGTTTGTAAACAAACCATGTCACCAAAACTTAATCTCACTTGCTAGGCGTCGAGGTTCAGATTTAATTGTAAGCAATATTTATTGAAGGAAGTATCACAAATCGATAAATTATGTAAATTCCGTATAAAAAGCCACATCACTGAAAACATACAATCATTTTAACATCCGAATTTGATATTAGTGTACAAATCAATGTGCAATAATAATAATTAAAACAAATCAAATATGTAGGTAGGTATATTCATATGTAGTATATTCATCACAAAGGTATCCTACAATTCTTAAAAAGGCATCTTGGCTAGGTTGCCTGGAAGAAATCGCTCTCAGCGATAAGGCCGCCTATTGTACTAAGTATTTGGTAAATGTAGATATCAGGTTTATAATATGTTATTTTTTTAAGTACAATAAAGTGTTCATTCATTCATTCATTCATTCTTGACTAAAAACCTTTTAAATTAAAAGACTGTTTTAATTATCTTTGTCAATACAAAATGCCATTAGTATTTTTTTCTCCTCTTAGCCAATTAATATTAAAAAAACTAAAATGTTCACAAGCCATAAACGTCAATATCCAAGTAAACGAACACAATTTATAACACAAACCCCTAATTTGAACTTCATTACTTCATATTTCTCGAAACCTCAGATTATGTGAGACGTACAGTTAGCGGCAAAAGTAGATTGAATGATTTTAATTACCTTCGTTGAAACCTTTGAAACTATAAATTATGTAAGTAACTTAAATATCTGTATAAAAATCGTTTGAGTGAAAATGTAACTTTTAGGTGTGGAAAGTAACAAAAATATGCAAAATTCTTGTTATAAAATGTTTATATTTGCCATCATTTCCTCACTTACATACAAACATAGCTAAAGTACAAGCTTTAGTTTTGTTGAAATCTAATCAAAATATCAATAGTCTGAAACACTTTATCTTTTCTACGTGATAATTTTCGCTTTTAAACAACTGGTTTATCAAATTCACTTATGCCAATGACTGTACAACATAAGTGGTTGATGAATGACGGAAAGCCAAGACGGTCGTTTAGAGATAATCTTTGTTTAATTTAATTTTAATAGTACGTCGGGACAAGGTTAGTGCGTACAAACCTGCAGTTAAACGTTTTGTTTCGCTAAATTACCTTTGCGCAATTTTTTATATATTAGTAAGTTAGTGAAATTTTGTTTATTAAATTTTATTATAAAAGTATGGCCATAGGTCTTCATTTTTGTTCGTTTTTATTGAATCAGCAGATATGATAGATTATAAAGGTATTAATTTTTTTTTCTATATAGAACTACTGTTTTAGTTTTTAGACAGGGGTGAAGTTTCAAGTTCCGTGGAAGCAAAACTTTCAATGCGCATGTTCATGGCATGTAAAATAGAGCTGTTTTTGTTTTATTTAGTAAAGTTGGGGAAAAAACTGATTAACAATAGATTTTTTCAGCGATTTTGTTAACAGTAATGTGCATAATTATTTATTTATTATTTTATGTATTAATCAATTACTTCTAGCCTTTGTTATGTGTATATGTCAGACGGAATACCCTACATCATTATTTTTAATTCAACTTTCTGCTAATTACCACCCTGTCGAGTCAGGATTAATAATACATTTATTTCAGACAACATTAGAGCAAGTACATATATATCTTATTAACTTATTCTACGGTCCATATCAATATACACCTTAAATCTAAGATACATAAAAATATAAAAAAAATATTTTACTAAATAAAATAATACACGTTATAAATTGCGGCGGCACGTGTGTGAGCAATCATGGTAACAGCTGACGACGGCCAATTTAATGCAAATTTCTACCGAACTCGTCTCTAAAACCACCTCCTCTTCCAGGTCCAGACATCCCTGGCTTCCTCCTCCAGCCGTTCCGGAAGCCAAAGAGGATCAGGACCGCCTTCTCCCCTTCCCAACTCCTGAAGCTGGAGCATGCGTTCGAGAAGAACCATTACGTGGTGGGAGCTGAGAGAAAGCAGCTGGCACAGGCGCTTAGCTTGACTGAAACACAGGTAAATAATTATATACCTAGCTAAGTTTAAACTAATCTATTTAGGCTTTACAACCAAAAAGATCAGTGCGTCCTACCCGACATACGGAGCTGAGACGTGGACACTCACAGTTAACCTGGTCCACCAGTTCAAAGTTGCTCAGCGAGCTATGGAAAGAGCTACGAGTATGCTCGGAGTTTCTCTGAATGATAGGATTCGTAACGAATACATCCGACAGAGAAGCAAAGTTATCGACATAGCTCAGAGAATTAGCAAGCTGAATTAGCAATGGGCCGGCCATATCTCGCGAAGAACCGACAACCCGAACCGTAACGTGGTCTTGAGTGAAGACCGCGACTCGGCAAACGGCAGGTGGCTCGGCAGGTGGGATGACGGCCTGCAAATACTCCATGCAGATGCTGGATGCGGCAAGCTGAAGACAGGGTGCTATGGCGCTTATTAGGGGAGGCCTATGTCCAGTAGTGGACTAAGATAGGTTAATGATGATGATGATGAACCAAAAAGATGGGTCGACATCCGACAACACGCAGACCATCATTGGATGTCGAGTGTCTATGAACGTCAGACCATTGGAGGAGATCTACCAGAAATGATGATGATGAAGGTTTAGAATGATGTAAGAACTGAACAGGCCCAATTTCACCGTTGTAATTAAACGCGATCTATTGATAAGATAAACTTATTTTAGCGCTTTAAACCAGTTCAGCGCATTTCACCATTATAAAGTTGATCCGGATCAAGCTGAACATAGATTAGCTTCTGAACACCCGATTTTCGAATTCGATGTGACTTGAACCCGCAACCCTCGGGATCAGTACGGGAATGCGCTTACCGATTGCGCCACTAAACTAGACGAATTGAATTGTGCGACGATTCTTATAAATTACCCCAATTGTATGGGGTTACGCACTATAATAACAAAAACCTTAGAATATAATAAATAAATAAATAATAATAAATAATGCTGGACAATCCACACATCATCATCTAGTCCCAAGCTAAGCAGAGCTTGTGTTATGGATACTAGATAACTGATATACTTAATACAATACATTACATAGATGGATATTTTTTGTATTATACATCGAAAATACCCAGAACACCCGGAACAAATATTTGTGGATCGTAGAAACATTTGTCTTAAGGCGGGAATCGAACCCGCAACCTCCTGCGTCGCAGGCGAACCATCACCCGCCGCGCTAGATCGGTCGTCATATTTGTCTGTTTTTAAGCTGTTCCTTTAGGCGCCCTCGCGGCCTCGTCGCACAGTAACATATTTTATTAAACGGACTCCACGCAAAATGTTCTACACACAATGCGTCGCAAAATGCACTGAACTGTTCACAACGCCCTCTTCAATCTTGAACGTAGGTACTAATAACTGGATCATTGTAATATAAGCATTGGATCATTTTGAATCATCATAACATGACGCCCGGTGGCAGTGGTGTTGTGCAATGAAATCGTGCTAAACGTGTTTACGTGTAATTGCTCGAAACCGACGGAAAAACTGCAAAAAAATTGTTTTGTTTATACCTCATTAGGCCCAAGCGTGCTTGCCTTGCACAGATAGCAAAAACATTGCATATTTATTTTAATTATATTGGCAATATAGATTATGAATGAAACATTGCGTTATTGTAGAGCCCGAAAAGAGCGTGCGACGTGTATTTGTCTTAGGGCATACTTACCGACCGCATCCAAAGTTACACGAAAATTGTATCGTGATTTGTTTATTGATTTATGCACAAAAATTAAAGGTCAACAGCCTCAACTTCGCAGTTTGTGTTTGTGGATAACCAAAATAAATCCAGAAGTTGTTCACCACTTTTCGAACTTCTGCATATGTATTTTTTCGATAGTTTTACAAATTAATTTTAAAAGTTTTTGTTGATAATATTTCCATGAGTAAAATAAGATATTTTTTGCATAAAGGTACTTAATGAGTTAAGTCAGATTTAGAATTAAAGGTTAAGGTTAAGGAAGTACTCCTATTATATAATATATTCGCACACGAGCTTGGAGTTTCAGCTGTTTCCTTTCAGAGCCTTGAGTATGGCAACACTATCAGAGAGAATGCGTACGCTTTGGTCATTAATTTCTCTCTTCTACACGGCCGTAGCTGCCTGGGTTATTGCTACGCATTCACATTGGAATATAGAGCTGTGTCTACCTAGTGGTGTGAATATGCTCATGTTGAGGTCAATTGAGTGGATCCCAGCACCCGTGCCTGTATTGGTTTTAGAGCCAGTCAGTCAGTATAGATTCTGACTTCGTGGGTTCCTGATTCATCTTTTAGATCCTCGTATAGCTGTATCTAGTAGCTAGTAGCTGTATCTGGTAGTGTTTGTTAAGTATGGTTTTACTGGGCATTCTGTCACAAGGGGCGGCTATAAGAGGTTTGTAGGCTATGGCCCTGTCCATGATCTGAGCATGGGGACTGCTTGCTGCGCCCCAGAGCCCCATGTTGTGTCTTAGTGCCGACATCGTCGCCGAGATTTAGAACTAGCATACCTACGAACCTCTTAGAAAGCAAAATTTCGAATGACGGCCATTCAGCGTGGAAGAGGTTCTGACTACAATTCAAACATATTCGTTGATGTTTTTGATCTAATTTTACTTGTTTTGTGGATTGCA
The DNA here is from genome assembly GCA_963662085.1 of Eupithecia inturbata. NCBI lineage: Eukaryota > Metazoa > Arthropoda > Insecta > Lepidoptera > Geometridae > Eupithecia > Eupithecia inturbata. The sequence goes on from OY759198.1 coordinate 9,578,655, forward strand.
TTGATATGCGGAAACACACTGTATCCATACTTAGCTACCGCAAAAGGATTTTTTTTGATATTTCGCAGGGGGCAAACGTTACTTTGAAATCTGTCAAAAATCCACTCCCACACCTAATTAATATAATTAAAAATATCAGTACTTAGATTTTCAATCAGCGTGTTTGTTTTGCCAACGCTACAGACGACCGCAACTCGGGTGTGGTCGATTGCAAACCGACCTAGATTATTAAAACGTGCGTTTTCAGCAATTAGCGATATTTAGACTAATGCGTTACAATATCGTAATTACAAGATTAGCAAACAGGATTAAGTATACCGGTTTCCGTTTCGGAGTATCATTGAAATTAATTTTGTTAATAATCATAATCAAATAACGTATATAATAATTTCTCTTATAATTTCTACTAATAATTTCTCTTATAATTTTTTTTATGGACACCCCCTTCAATTTGGATATTTATTTTATTTTTATTATTTGTTGTATAGCTGCAAAAGAAATACACATTCTCTGAAACTTTCAACTGTCTACCTCTTACGGTTCATGAGATAGACGGCCCTGTGACAGACGGACAGCGGAGACTTAGTAATAGGGTTCCGTTTTCACCCTTCGGGTACGGAACCCTAAAAATAATAATGGGTAAATGCTAATATGAAATAATTAAGTTGCCTCGATGAACAAAACGACTTCATGTAGCTATTCTAGGCTCAAAATAGTCAAGGGGCAAAAAATCCTGAACAGCGTTCATGCATACTCGTTTTGAAAACTGTCTTGCTCAACTTTTCTGGTCGGTCCAGTATACCATATTTATTTATTACTCTGTACATTCGTAAACCACCATTAAAAGCTAAAAACTTTAATAAACATTGATTACCAAGTTCTGCTCGTTTTATGGACATTCATAACTAAATTGACACTATTTATAGCCTTAGAGTTATGGGAAAAACTTGTGATCGAATTGTTAAGGAGTATGCATATTGGGCCGGCGGTCGTGGCCCAGTGTGCAGACTCGAACCCTCCGACACAACTCGTGGATGTAAGAGCCGTCTATGGGAATGTACCAGAGAGAATCAATGACAACACCTTATTTCTTATTTGGTAATAATTATAGTTTAAAATTTGACTTGTTTAGGAGATTCTGCTCTCCGGGTGCTTTGGAACGTTCTGGGCATTGATAAACTGCTTGGTAATGTAATTTAAATCTTAGTGTTGAGTTCCTATATCTATGGAACTTCTGATCTCTTGGTACTTTGGGAAGTGCTGGGATTGATAAACTGCTTTGTAATGTAATTGAAATCTTAGTGTTGAACTTCTATATCTATGGAACTTCTGATCTCTTGGTACTTTAGGACGTTCTGGGAATTGATACTTCTTAGTAATCTAATGCAATACAGATTAAAAAATGGGTCAAATGAGGAATTAAATTAGCATTGAACTTGGTTTTCCGTGGTCGGACTTTGGACCGAAGCCAGTGGACCGAATCCGGAATAACTCCTTATTTTGTAAGCCTAAAGAAATAAAGTTATTGACATCTTCCTTCTGTATTTTTAACACCTCCACTGCGATTACCAATCTGCCTGCCATCTGTGGCGATTATGGCAAAACCTCCCTTATTTTAGGGAGGCTCGTTCAGCGCTGGGCGGGTGTATCACATTATATAAAAGACTATAGGTTCCTTTAAATTCTCGGCCTACTAAAGCAGAAAAAACTCAACTTACAATGATTAAGTAACTTGAGCTACGCTTAGATTGACTTCTAGCGGAATTTTCGCAAAGAATGTTCCTACTTAAACTAGATAAGGGAATGTTTGCCAGCTTGTTTGTACATTATTGATGTGAAGTCGGTGCTGTTAGCTTGCGCCTGCGGGTTTGGCTGGATAAAATGTTGTTTTAATTCACAACGGATTTTAAATCCAATTTTACAACATAAATCTGAAATTTAATTTAATTTGACGATCGATGTAGCGTGGCGGGCGAAGGTCCGTCTGCGACGCAGGAGGTTGCGGGTTCGATTTCCACCTTAGGACAAATGATTGTACGATGATTGTGTGGGTATTTAGTATATATAATAAAAAATATTTATCTATGTAAAGTATTGTAAAGTTTATCAGTTATCTATCTACTAGGTACCCATATCACAAGCTCTGCTAGCTTGGGGCTGAATGACGCTCGGTGGATTGTCCAGCATTATTTATTTATATATATTTCATTTATTCTCAAACAATAGTTAGATTGTGTCGGATTTTTTCTTAAATTAGGTGCACATTGTTATAATTTATTGACAAAGAAAATTACAATTCAATAATAAAAACAAATTAGAACTAATATTTACAATTGAAACAATTAAGCTAACTGCAGACTGTTGCAAACAATCTACAGGTAGCTCAACTGATTCATATATACCAGTCGAAAGCGTTCTCAAGACGCTGGCTGCATTGCCCCGCTGTATGACAATGCTGATGCGCTATTGCGCTATTTGTAAATACTAGTTCTAATTTGTTTTTATTATTGAATTGTAATTTTCTTAGTCAATAAAGAATTATTATTATAATATATAAGATGTTATTTGTAGGAGATTTTGTCACATTGTGAACGATGATGGCGAACAGCAACTTTTAACTCATCGTTAGGTACCTGCGTACTATGGTTTGTAGATATTTGCAATTTCCAGGTTGTATGTTTCGAAGATCTTAGTTAGTTTATAATGAGTAGGTAAACCCAAACCCCCAACCCGCATGCCCAGCGTGGGGACTATGGGGATTACCCCCCTTGACATAAAAACCAATGGGGTGCTTGTCAGGGGGAGGCCTGCGTCCATGAGCATAACTCTTAAATTACTATGTAGAGCCGATAACCCGCATGTAGACTAAGGCCCGTATTATGAAAGCTTGCTCAGTCATGCTTGAGTAACGATTTTCTATGGAACGAACCTCACTCAACCATAGATCTATGACTGAGCAAGCTTTCTACGGGCCTTCGTCTTCTAGGTACCACGCGAGCGAACTGGCTGCCGCCCGTAGCTTCGCCCACGCTTGTACAATGAGCTCTACTGTACAATCCGACAACTCATTCACAACATTATCTGTAGGTACTATTATAATTATAACAGTGAAGCAAAAACTGTAGTATGCATCATTAAACTGTGATAAATTAGATCCCAGATATCGCAGTACGCGGCTCTTGTGCATGCACATGTCGGAAAACCAGCACTAGGTAAAATACAAAAACAAAAAAAAAAAAACGAAAGGAACAAACAAACTAACACTACTAACTTATAATGAGCCAGGGAACATTATGTGACTCTTGCCTCTTGTGTGACGTTGTAAGGCAAATATTATGTATTTTTATAACACTTCAGTAATAAAAGTCAATAACTTTATTTCTTTAAACTTACAAAATAATCATTTGGATAATTTTGATTTGTCTTTTTCTTTTTTCTTTTGGTAACATTTTCTTTTGGCAATGTTTTAATTGTGTTTTCTTATTTTAATAAGAAAAAAGATGTCATAAGTGTAAAGTAGACGTTTTATAGCGTAGAATCCGTTAGGTTAGCAAAATGAAATTAGAGAGTGATCTTGGTCTAAAACTAGCTTCCTACTATCATACACGTTTTTTCGTGTTTATAATTAGATTAAATGACATAATATTCCATTTCATATCATCATCAACCTATATTAGTCCACTGCTGGACATAGGCCTCCCCTAATGAGCGCCATAGCGCCCTGTCTCCAGCTTGCCGCATCCAGCATTTGCCTGCAGTCTTTCGCAGGTCGTAGTCCCTGGGTGGAGGGCATCCTACACTACGTTTGCCGAGTCGCAGTCTCCACTAAAGAACACGTTTACCCCAGAAGTTGTCGGTTCTTCGTGGGATATGGCCAGCCCACTGCCACTTCAACTTGCTAATTCTCTGAGCTATGTCGATAACTTTGTTTCTCTGTCGGATGTATTCGTTACGAATCATATCCTTCAGAGGAACTCCGAGCATAGCTCTTTTCATAGCTCGCTGAGCGACTTTGAACTGGTGGACCAGCCCTACCGTGAGTGTCCACGACTTAGCTCCGTAGGTCTTGACGGTAGGACGTATTACATTTATTTATTTACAACTAGCTGCTGCCCGCAGCTTCGCACGCGCTTTTTAAGTAGTCTTTGTCCTTCCCCGGGATACCTCCCTGCCAAATTTCATCGTTTAGGCGTGAAAAGGTACCAGACAGACAGACAGAGTTACTTTCGAATTTATAATATTAATATGGATAACATTACGAAATAAAGATTTATTATTATTATTAAAATTAGCCTGGTGTGTCCCACTGCTATGCAAAGGCCTCCCCCTAGTACCTCTACGCATCTCGGTCCTAAGCCAGCTGGACCCAAGCTTCGTCATTTACTATATTAGCAAGCTTGCAACATTTAACTTTGACACATGAATATAAAAATAAACTTTGTTTTATTGTTTCAATCACAAAGTGCCAGCCTAACCGACTCCGACTGCGTCTTGCCTCATTACCCTCCAATTCCGTATGTTAATGCTGCGTAATCGCGCCAGTGTAATGTCTTTAAAAACTCGCTGCATCAATGCTGCACAGATATTAGATGAGCTAATTTCCTACTTTAGAGCACTTTTAATGTTTTTTGAGATCTTGATGATTTTCCTTTTTTTTTACAAAAGGATAATGCCGTAGTAACTGTGTGAACTCAGTTAGGGCCTTTGTTTACACACGTTTGTTTCGCCGTGAAAATTTACGCCGTGTGAAGACACGGTCGTCAGTGTATGACTATCGAAGCTTGTTGACGGCGCCGCCGTGCCTACATACGGCGAAATAACTGTTGATTTTCACCGCAAAAAAAACGTGTATGTACAAGAGCCCTTACCTTCCTCCAATGTGTCACATAGCTTTTGAATCCAAATTGGCATTTTATTTTTTAAATGTTGGTAGGTATTTACCTACTTGAAGTCGTTACGTTACCCAAAGAACGTAGTCATACGTTGACATAAAAAGAATTTCAACCTTTCTTTCTATAATATTTGTTTTTTATTATTAAAAACTTTAATAAACATTGATTACCAAGTTCTGCTCGTTTTATGGACATTCATAACTAAATTGACACTATTTATAGTCTTAGAGTTATGGGAAAAACTTGTGATCGAATTGTTAAGGAGTATGCATATTGGGCCGGCGGTCGTGGCCCAGTGTGCAGACTCGAACCCTCCGACACAACTCGTGGATGTAAGAGCCGTCTATGGGAATGTACCAGAGAGAATCAATGACAACACCTTATTTCTTATTTGGTAATAATTATAGTTTAAAATTTGACTTGTTTAGGAGATTCTGCTCTCCGGGTGCTTTGGAACGTTCTGGGCATTGATAAACTGCTTGGTAATGTAATTTAAATCTTAGTGTTGAGTTCCTATATCTATGGAACTTCTGATCTCTTGGTACTTTGGGAAGTGCTGGGATTGATAAACTGCTTTGTAATGTAATTGAAATCTTAGTGTTGAACTTCTATATCTATGGAACTTCTGATCTCTTGGTACTTTAGGACGTTCTGGGAATTGATACTTCTTAGTAATCTAATGCAATACAGATTAAAAAATGGGTCAAATGAGGAATTAAATTAGCATTGAACTTGGTTTTCCGTGGTCGGACTTTGGACCGAAGCCAGTGGACCGAATCCGGAATAACTCCTTATTTTGTAAGCCTAAAGAAATAAAGTTATTGACATCTTCCTTCTGTATTTTTAACACCTCCACTGCGATTACCAATCTGCCTGCCATCTGTGGCGATTATGGCAAAACCTCCCTTATTTTAGGGAGGCTCGTTCAGCGCTGGGCGGGTGTATCACATTATATAAAAGACTATAGGTTCCTTTAAATTCTCGGCCTACTAAAGCAGAAAAAACTCAACTTACAATGATTAAGTAACTTGAGCTACGCTTAGATTGACTTCTAGCGGAATTTTCGCAAAGAATGTTCCTACTTAAACTAGATAAGGGAATGTTTGCCAGCTTGTTTGTACATTATTGATGTGAAGTCGGTGCTGTTAGCTTGCGCCTGCGGGTTTGGCTGGATAAAATGTTGTTTTAATTCACAACGGATTTTAAATCCAATTTTACAACATAAATCTGAAATTTAATTTAATTTGACGATCGATGTAGCGTGGCGGGCGAAGGTCCGTCTGCGACGCAGGAGGTTGCGGGTTCGATTTCCACCTTAGGACAAATGATTGTACGATGATTGTGTGGGTATTTAGTATATATAATAAAAAATATTTATCTATGTAAAGTATTGTAAAGTTTATCAGTTATCTATCTACTAGGTACCCATATCACAAGCTCTGCTAGCTTGGGGCTGAATGACGCTCGGTGGATTGTCCAGCATTATTTATTTATATATATTTCATTTATTCTCAAACAATAGTTAGATTGTGTCGGATTTTTTCTTAAATTAGGTGCACATTGTTATAATTTATTGACAAAGAAAATTACAATTCAATAATAAAAACAAATTAGAACTAATATTTACAATTGAAACAATTAAGCTAACTGCAGACTGTTGCAAACAATCTACAGGTAGCTCAACTGATTCATATATACCAGTCGAAAGCGTTCTCAAGACGCTGGCTGCATTGCCCCGCTGTATGACAATGCTGATGCGCTATTGCGCTATTTGTAAATACTAGTTCTAATTTGTTTTTATTATTGAATTGTAATTTTCTTAGTCAATAAAGAATTATTATTATAATATATAAGATGTTATTTGTAGGAGATTTTGTCACATTGTGAACGATGATGGCGAACAGCAACTTTTAACTCATCGTTAGGTACCTGCGTACTATGGTTTGTAGATATTTGCAATTTCCAGGTTGTATGTTTCGAAGATCTTAGTTAGTTTATAATGAGTAGGTAAACCCAAACCCCCAACCCGCATGCCCAGCGTGGGGACTATGGGGATTACCCCCCTTGACATAAAAACCAATGGGGTGCTTGTCAGGGGGAGGCCTGCGTCCATGAGCATAACTCTTAAATTACTATGTAGAGCCGATAACCCGCATGTAGACTAAGGCCCGTATTATGAAAGCTTGCTCAGTCATGCTTGAGTAACGATTTTCTATGGAACGAACCTCACTCAACCATAGATCTATGACTGAGCAAGCTTTCTACGGGCCTTCGTCTTCTAGGTACCACGCGAGCGAACTGGCTGCCGCCCGTAGCTTCGCCCACGCTTGTACAATGAGCTCTACTGTACAATCCGACAACTCATTCACAACATTATCTGTAGGTACTATTATAATTATAACAGTGAAGCAAAAACTGTAGTATGCATCATTAAACTGTGATAAATTAGATCCCAGATATCGCAGTACGCGGCTCTTGTGCATGCACATGTCGGAAAACCAGCACTAGGTAAAATACAAAAACAAAAAAAAAAAAACGAAAGGAACAAACAAACTAACACTACTAACTTATAATGAGCCAGGGAACATTATGTGACTCTTGCCTCTTGTGTGACGTTGTAAGGCAAATATTATGTATTTTTATAACACTTCAGTAATAAAAGTCAATAACTTTATTTCTTTAAACTTACAAAATAATCATTTGGATAATTTTGATTTGTCTTTTTCTTTTTTCTTTTGGTAACATTTTCTTTTGGCAATGTTTTAATTGTGTTTTCTTATTTTAATAAGAAAAAAGATGTCATAAGTGTAAAGTAGACGTTTTATAGCGTAGAATCCGTTAGGTTAGCAAAATGAAATTAGAGAGTGATCTTGGTCTAAAACTAGCTTCCTACTATCATACACGTTTTTTCGTGTTTATAATTAGATTAAATGACATAATATTCCATTTCATATCATCATCAACCTATATTAGTCCACTGCTGGACATAGGCCTCCCCTAATGAGCGCCATAGCGCCCTGTCTCCAGCTTGCCGCATCCAGCATTTGCCTGCAGTCTTTCGCAGGTCGTAGTCCCTGGGTGGAGGGCATCCTACACTACGTTTGCCGAGTCGCAGTCTCCACTAAAGAACACGTTTACCCCAGAAGTTGTCGGTTCTTCGTGGGATATGGCCAGCCCACTGCCACTTCAACTTGCTAATTCTCTGAGCTATGTCGATAACTTTGTTTCTCTGTCGGATGTATTCGTTACGAATCATATCCTTCAGAGGAACTCCGAGCATAGCTCTTTTCATAGCTCGCTGAGCGACTTTGAACTGGTGGACCAGCCCTACCGTGAGTGTCCACGACTTAGCTCCGTAGGTCTTGACGGTAGGACGTATTACATTTATTTATTTACAACTAGCTGCTGCCCGCAGCTTCGCACGCGCTTTTTAAGTAGTCTTTGTCCTTCCCCGGGATACCTCCCTGCCAAATTTCATCGTTTAGGCGTGAAAAGGTACCAGACAGACAGACAGAGTTACTTTCGAATTTATAATATTAATATGGATAACATTACGAAATAAAGATTTATTATTATTATTAAAATTAGCCTGGTGTGTCCCACTGCTATGCAAAGGCCTCCCCCTAGTACCTCTACGCATCTCGGTCCTAAGCCAGCTGGACCCAAGCTTCGTCATTTACTATATTAGCAAGCTTGCAACATTTAACTTTGACACATGAATATAAAAATAAACTTTGTTTTATTGTTTCAATCACAAAGTGCCAGCCTAACCGACTCCGACTGCGTCTTGCCTCATTACCCTCCAATTCCGTATGTTAATGCTGCGTAATCGCGCCAGTGTAATGTCTTTAAAAACTCGCTGCATCAATGCTGCACAGATATTAGATGAGCTAATTTCCTACTTTAGAGCACTTTTAATGTTTTTTGAGATCTTGATGATTTTCCTTTTTTTTTACAAAAGGATAATGCCGTAGTAACTGTGTGAACTCAGTTAGGGCCTTTGTTTACACACGTTTGTTTCGCCGTGAAAATTTACGCCGTGTGAAGACACGGTCGTCAGTGTATGACTATCGAAGCTTGTTGACGGCGCCGCCGTGCCTACATACGGCGAAATAACTGTTGATTTTCACCGCAAAAAAAACGTGTATGTACAAGAGCCCTTACCTTCCTCCAATGTGTCACATAGCTTTTGAATCCAAATTGGCATTTTATTTTTTAAATGTTGGTAGGTATTTACCTACTTGAAGTCGTTACGTTACCCAAAGAACGTAGTCATACGTTGACATAAAAAGAATTTCAACCTTTCTTTCTATAATATTTGTTTTTATAGTGCTAACCGATACTAATGAATTATAGGGATTTATATATCCTAAAGATGTACGTCCTACTCGGGATTTCTTTCTAAACGTATACCTAGACGAACATGGAACACTGCGGTGTATAAAATAAGAAAAAATATTCACAAATACTAAACTTTCAAGCATAAAGAAGTTCTGTAGATATGGTAGGTTCTCCCAGCACTTACTCAAAAACTGGCCTGTGTTACAACTACACGCAAACACTCGCTCACAGTTAAATTTCCAATCTTGTGTAATAATTATTATAATGAACAAACACGAGCATTGCTGTAGTCTTTTAGTTAATAAATCACTCTAAACTACGTCGTAGCAAGCACGCGTAACACGAACGCTGGTTCGACTATGACTGAAGTGGAGGAACCTAATTGGACCTAATTTGAGCCAACCAGTTTCGAGCAGCTAGTACGTCATCTCCCCTTTTTTACTTTTATTGAAACTTTCATGTAGATCGAAGTAAAACGAACAAGTCTAAAGAAAAGTCTAAAGAACAAGGCCAGTAGGAGGTACTCGTGAAAACTAAAATCAATGTTTCTGATTCGTGCAAACGCTATCTTATGCAAGTGACATAAGATTTGGTTTTGCACGAAAACTCCTTAGAAACTTCGATTTTCGTTTCCAGAGTAGGCCCCCAGATCATGAATAGATAGATTCTTTAGGTTACCTTACTAACGTTGTAGGAAACAACGTAAGTAAAGACACGTCAAAAACCATCTCGTTTTTTTTTTCAACAAACCCTCTGTACAGGTTAAACACGATCCGTAATTTTATATTATTAAGTAAATTGCCCAGCTGTGGCCTCATACAGCCGCCATTAAGATACAATGTTTACCGTACAAAATTCGATTATTGGAAAAGAAAAATTTAAAAACTGGTTAACATAATGCAGAGAAAAATGCTTGTTAATTGGTTTGCTAAGTGCAAGCCACATATGTTTGACAGCCTCGTTGAATTTCTTTGGACTCTTTTCAAGTTTGAAATTCGATTGTGCACGGAACTTTTGTAAATCGAATGCGTTCGAAAGGTCATTTTCGTGGAATCAACAGAGCACTAAGACCTCATTTTTCACCACCTTTACCTTTAAACAAAAAGAATATATTTACTCGTTGATATATTTTGACGTTTTAATTCAAAATTCGTGTCTATTGACTCCTATTATTTAAGTTTCAAGGTACTGGGCGTTCTTTCGTTAAAACAGTCTTGACCCAGTTGTTGTATGACATTTCTCTTTTACATTATATTTTATTTAAAGAAAAAAAAGACATCTGGTAGTACAAAAAACCTGCCCAAGTTATTAAATCTTAACATCATACTTCATAGTATCACAAATTCACAACCATACACACGAATCAAAACTTAGTATTATATAGATTTAATAAATGTTTATTATTAACCTCTTCACGCCAAAACGACTGAACGATTCTAGCAAAAATTTTGCGTAGATGTAGTTCTCAAGACCTGAAATAACATAACGTACTTACTTACGTACCTTCTTTATGACCCACGACGCCCGTGTCTATCTGCAACCCCGTCAGGCATCGCGTCGGGGTAGAGAATTCATTAACCCGAGAAAGCGTACGAAGCCGCGGGCAGTAGCTAGCCACTTTAATATAATCTCTACCTACAGCATCTCTCCCCAATAAGGTTAAATCGTTAAATCAGTCTTTCCTCTCAGCTCCATCCATCGATACATCATAAAGATGTCCCCTTACCCCCCTTTCTCCCCTAGCGCCGCCCAATCACGCATGCGCTGTAGCTAGCCAAATAAGGGGATGAGACGGAATTTGCATGATAGGGGTGCATGGATCTATAGATCATATGATTTGTATATATCTACGTATAAAAACAACTTGATATACAGGGTCGCAAACGAACGTCTCCTGGAGCAGCTACCCGAATTGTTCAAGATAGCAAATTTTACTAAAATGAAACATTTCTTCCTTAAAGTTTTTTTTTTATTATTATTATAGTTCGTAAGCCACACACTGGGTTAAGAACACACTGAGTCCCAGAGTTTGTAGACTCCTACGTCACTTAACCTCGTTGTGTTGGTAGCACGTTCCCGTACTGAGGAAAAGACGCGGGTTCATGTCCCGTCAAACTCGAAAAAAATTTTGGGATATTATTTGATTCCTTCCTTTATTTGAAAAAATACGTAAAACTGCATTCACAGAATTTGAAAAACGACTGGCCTAATCCGGTAATCGAATCCAATATAATCTAAAAAAAATACATCCTGTATTTTTATGACACCGGTCGCTAGAGTCAATCATAAGAATCAAATCTGTCAAATAAACATAGCATATTAAGTTAAAGGAGCACCATGAAATCCGCCAAAAACTGGGACGAGACGGAGGACTTTGGATGGTTGCTTGCACCCAGTTTCTCCAATTTACTGCAGTTGACTGATGGAGTGGAGACTAAAACCAACATTTTAGAAGTAAAGGTGTTTAAAGCGTTTTGGATAAATAATTATGTTCTTTTAAGCTATTTTGGTCGTTGACTTAAAAACAAAGGTGCTAACTGTGCAAAGCAACACTTCAAACAGCGTTATTTTTACACTTATAATTATTCTAATTCAAATCTTAATTTATTTTTTTGTGATATCTTTATTGAGAAAAAAAATACAATTCAAAAATAAAAACAAATTAGAACTAGTATTTACAATTGAAACAATTAAGCTAACTGCAGACTGTTGCAAACAATCTACAGGTAGCTCAACTGATCCATATCAATACCAGTCGGAAGCGTCCCCGAGACGCTGGCTGCATTGCCCCGCTGCATTCCCCTTTTTTTTGTGTTATTTTATACGTTATATATATATTTCTGAAAATTGTTATTTTATCTAATTTTAATTTTACTGTGACATTTTATTTAATTCTTTTTATCATGTTATGTATAGTTTAAAGTTTGTTCATAATAATAGTGTATGGATTTACAATTTCATCTGAAATAATTGAATAATAATAATTATATAAATGCGTAAGTTTGAATGGATGTTAGGGTGTTTGTGAGATACCTCTCCAATACTCAATACTCAATCATTTATTGCATTCTATGAAGGTGCTTATAATAATTAATTAAGTATCACTATAGACCCTACTGGGCACACAATAGGTATGTATGCCCAGCACGTCTAAACGACTGAACGGATCGTGTTGAAATTTCGTATAAATGTAGTTCTTACTGCTATACCATATAGGCTACTCTTTTTATCCCGGGGAAGCGTACAAAGCCGCGGGCAGAATCTAGTTTGAAATGTATACACTCATGGTCTAAAACTTACTCGCAGAGTCGTAAAGTAAGTCTTTTACAGCGATATGATTCTTATTGAATTTAAGTACTTTTCTTTCAGGCGACTAAACAAGCCAAATCTTTCCCTCGCGGAAATGCTCCTGTTTCCGGTTTCCATAAACATACTTATTTAATTACACTAGGTAGAATATCTTGTTCCGATTTGGTATACAATATTTTTTGATTTCCGGTCATAAAACATAATTGTGGAGAATTTTTTAGTTATGGGTTATGATGTGTATGTATGGTCTTAGGTCGACGAACTTTTGATAGATTAGTAGTTTTAAAAGCTTCAAGGGCAGATTTCACCAAATATAAAATTCAAATCAACTTTACCAAGTTTAACTTATTATTACGGTTTGATGTAGTACCCATCTGTCAGTCCAATGACCATTCACTGCCCAGAGTCTGCGGTGCAACCCGAAGCCGAAGGCCGACGCAGCTGTACCAGCTTGAACATGGAATTGTACGTACATACGCCATGAGCAATCAAAATGTTAAGCCAGTTTAGGAGATTTAATCGCGTTTAAAAAGCCTGGTGCTATCGGCTGTAATTGGAACTGTTTTAAAGGCCATATCGTGATATGATAACTCTCACGTTTTCAAACAAATCAAACCAATCAAACCTACACTTTCAACCCATTATATTCATAAAAACTAAAATTTATTACTTCAAAATGGCTACCCGATTATCTAAAGCAAACATCGACCAAGTTCAACTTACTACAATAAATTACCCAACCAATTATACCAGACAAAAGCTTCTTATTAAACCAATTGAGCTGATCTCTCTTTCACTCCCGCAGCAACCGCAATTTCCATCTCGTTCCACCGTCAAAACGGGGGGACAAAAATGAACTAACAACCCCAATTTGTCGCATAATACTCTGTCTCTTTCCCGCGTAATGGCAACAATAAAGTAATACACAGATAAAAGCTACCCGCTTAAATTTCGCTCCAATTCACGCTACCCCTTAATTGCGTATCTCCCCTAGTATACGTCTCTTTCTATCTTGCGAGTTTTATATGTCTATCTCGGTCGCTAATCCGCCGAGTATAATCGCATACATAAGTGCTTAATCGCATTTCGGGGCATGTTGGATAGCCCTATTTATTTAGCACGGGTGTCATTCGCCTTTGTTTGCGGAGAGTTAGGGCGTATGAACCAGCGGAGTTAGGTCCCTTTCGTTAAACATTTTGAGTTGAATCTGTTTCGTTTTATAGTGGTCGGGTTTGGCAGATGTATGGTTCGAATTAAGTTTTATTGTTGTTGGAATTTGCATTAGAATGTTATAATTGTTTAATGGTTTGCGCTTCTAGTTTAAATGAGTTGTGTCCTTATGGGGGAATTGGTTGGGATAGCTCATTTGTTACGTCGATTAAGTTATTTTTCTAACGAGCTAAGTAATTCGTTATTATCCATAACAATAAGATACATAAAGGCATCATTTATTTTGTTGACAGACATTTATTATTTTATTTTATTCATTTATTATATATATTTGGTCATAACTTTACCTACTAACCAAATACCAAGTGCATAATTTAAACTGTTCCGATAATAGCATCAGCTACACCTACCTTAATTTCTAATTGTGCTACTAGTTATAATATTTATGAATGATGCCAGTCATTTGTAAGTTAATACTAATAAACCATAAAGCAGATTCGATAAATCATATTATTATTTTTTCAAAAACGGATTATAAGATTATCGATTGCGTTGAAATCTTTTGTTTGAACTGTAACGTTTCAGTAGGAATTACAACAGTTTATATTAAAATAGTTACGTATAAAACCTTTGTAATTTTGAAAATGTTGAAAGTACAAATACCTAGTTTATTCTGCCTGTGTTACCTTTAGTTCGAGCATTTTCACGACTGAGCACGGCTGAACGGATCTTAAAGAAACTTGGCAAGGATTGTACCCGGAAGAAGGTCGTTGATTTATTTTTTTACCAGGAAGATGGCCTACGTACATATTATTATTTTTTAAACTTACACGATCTGACGCTCTGACAATTTGAAACGTCGGGAAAATATGTAAATAAACGCGATGAGTACCCGTTAAATAATACTAATATTATAGTACATATTACTGTTATTAGCAAAAGAATAGTACATTATGGTACAAGTGTGTAATGTTGATGATTACCGCTGAGGCGCCATTGAGACCCGAGCCATAGGCGAGGGTCTTAAGAGAACCGAGGACGGTAATCAATCATCAATACACACGTGTATCATACGACGTTTTTCAACACACTTGTGAAGAAAATAATACCAAAAATAATTTTATTCAGTAGATAATAGATATTTTTCCTTGGGAGTTTTCAGATAGTAAATCTTTCATAACGTTAAGGGCTTCACATCTTATATCGGGCGGTGTACAACATAAATCATTCATCAATCAACATAATCATTCTTCATACTCGTAGACATTTTAATTAATAAATAACTATAATTTCAACAGTGAAAACGAGTTGTGAAAAATGTTTCGCTACGGCGGGAAAAATTAATCAGTTTTCCTATGCGCGCGCATTGCGATTAGCCACAGGCAAAAGGGATGAGTTTTTTTTTATTTTCCGCGCATAGGGTTTACGCCTATTCTGCCACGTACAAAATGGGGAATTTAGTTTTCTTTTATTACAGAGAAAACAAAAGTTATATCTGAGTGAAAATTTTATTTATTAAACACGTACGAGTTCAAATTATCTATTAAAATAAGAAGTTGCATGAAATGAGCAAGCAATAGGAACATTAATTTATTTGTTTTATTATACACGACCTTTTTTTTGAATAAATACTTGTTTAAGAACAAAGCACCTCAACCAATAAAATTTAAAATAAAATGCAATGAAAAAGTCACAGTTTGATTATGGGTGTCATTGTGTGCCTAATTGCGGTGACCATAGAGCCACTTTATGAGCAAGTTTGTTGAAAAAATAGATACAATTGTCAAATTGTCAAATCAAATATTTGAGGTTTGTTAAACTAGCAACGCATGAGATGTAGTTAATTGTATCGGGTCCCTGAGGCCCGTTCGGTAACGGGTTACAGTGCATTTATCATAGGGTTACGTCAGTGGGGTTAAGGATGTGGGCGTATAGTACGAGTCCCAGGAGGCTTCAAGAGGTTAAGATGAGTAAACACCATTTGAGGAAGATGTGTTTTGTTGTGGTAATTGTGGTGGGTAAATGTGATTTGGCACTTTTGTTTCCGTATATACTAGTTTTTTATGCTAGTAAGTCAAAATTTAAAGAATTAATCATCGAATTTGTTATTTTTGTAGCCAAAATGTAATCAAAATCATATCACCAAGAAACATACTTTGGTTTGCCTTATAAAATAAAAATACAATCAGCGACAAAAGCGTTCGAAAAATGTTCTACGTTTCAAATTCGAAATCTCCGAATTGCAGATTTTTTTTCTCATTATGAACTTATGTAAAAAAGTCACAATTTTAATCGTGACGTAATCTATGATGATATGTATTTCATACGTGCATTCTATTTTTCAAATCTAGAACCATAACTCTCATAATAAACATATCAAAAAGGTCAAAAATAAACCAATCACAGCCGCCCCAAACAGAGAACATGCGACAAGACACGCAACATTACCTAAAACATGGATATCGACAATCAATCAAGTTGTTTCCTTTTCCCACCCCTTTGTGGCTAATGGTGCGGCAAAAGGGGAGGGGGATTTTAAATGGTCACACTGATATTAGAAGATCTGAGATTGTTGACGATTGGAATGACGCGATGATTGAGATGAAATACTACTTCCAAGTAGAAAAATAGGTAGCTACTTATAAAGGCTACTTATACTTTTAAAGAGTTTCAGTAGAGTTGGTGTAGGATTTTGTTTTGAGCTTTCATATCGTATGATATGACCGAGTAGCGACTGTTAGGAATTGCGAGTTTTTCTGTTGGGTTGGTTAGATACACAATGCGGAAACCTCAGAAACTTCAACTTATTAGTAGGTAAGTACCTATCTATGCTAGACTTCTAGTATTCCAAGAACCGCACTAATATTAATACTAAAACGCGAAAGTACACTGAGAAAACTGAGAAAATCATAAAAGAGGTGAATTCAAATTAAAATCACACTATATCACGGGCAGAAACTAACATAGAGATTTAAAACAGAAACAAAAGTCACCAAAATTAACAAGCTAAATTTGTACAGCATATGACAAAACATAATCTACACTTGCTTAAAGACATTTATAATTTTCAGGTCATTCTAGCCTCACTAAGATTTATTAGTAAAGGTGCAAACATCGTAAGCCGAACAATCGTATAGATTTTCCCACCTCCTTCAATATTACACATTCGGCGAACCTCCGCTTTGTACGACGACGGTGCTATTCACGATGGTCATTATGCAGCTATGTGTAAAAACTGATTTTAGCAGAGTTATATTAGCAGGCTATAGCCACCTCCAACTGTAAAATTAGACAGTGACATAGGCATGCATTGACTTGCTGCTTCACACGGTGCTGCGGTGCTTCAATTAAAAAATACAAAAACAGGATGTTGCGAAAATCTGAAAGTATCTATTTTCCACTCCTGTTTCCGAAAATATTTTCGGAAACAGGAGTGGAAAATAGATAGATATTCTATGAATATATATTCATAGACTTCATATTACAACATGTCGATACAGGACAAAATACACAGAGAATTGCCGTATAATTATACCAGTTTCAGAATAAGAAATAAATTCAGGCTATCCTATTACTCTATCAGATTGATGGAGGTGGCTCAGGATTGCTATTCGTGGCATCGTTTGGGGGTGGCCTTTGTTCATCCGTGGATGTTTATGAGCTGATGATGATCCCATAAAACTCTCACTTACGAATTTATCGATGATGGGATAGGTATGACATAAAAACCACTTGGTATTGATAACCATTTTATAGCATATTTATGGGGTAGGTATGCCAAGATTTAGACTTCAAGCACCCTCTAGTTAGTAAACTATGATCACATATCTGCTTACGTTGTTCATACCTTTGCTCTACTTCACAAAACACCTCTCTCATCTCCCACAGTATTTACTCTTTATTAACAAAAGGGCCACTTATCGCGCAATTATAGTCTTTACGGCTCTCGCAATACGTTCTTCTTGATTTACGAGCATTAACTATAGGTTTCAGTTAGGTTTCAAAAGGTTTAAGACCATAATTACGATCATACGCGTTTCCAAAGATGTTGAGAACGGAATTATATGAGTTTTGAGTGACATTGTACTCAAGTATGACATAATTTTGGTATTTATCACAATTTGACTAACACGTATGTATTTAAACTTGAGCTCAAACCTTACTATTATTTTAGAATTGAATATGAGTAGGTACATTCCAATTTTTTTTTTAATTGATGGGTACAGAATAAGGCTAAAATATCTAGTAAAGCAAGGCCTATCTCCTAAAAGCGTTCTTAGATGTAGATGTATACGAAGCTTTAACGATACAATACACAACGAGCTACACGAGCTATACGAGCTTTGACGTCACAATGATCAGCAGTTTTTGGCGTACACCGTGTATAGCGCTTTTCAGGTATTTTTCTTTCATCCCACTACGCGAAACAGGCTTCCATAAAACTAAGAAACTACCTACACAATAATATAATTTGGCGTGTTTTAGAAACGATAAACCGACTTCAAATTCCGGTAGATAATATTTATCTATGTCTCGGACGAACGAAAACACTCCTCCCTTACTTTCCCTGACCGAAGGTGCAAAAAGTTGAGTCTACACTGGCGACATCTAGATAAAATTCAAGTCTAATTTAGTTGGATGACACATGGATGAAACCGTTGAAGCCCGTTGCTATGGAAACCATTAGGTGATAGTAAAGTGATCATTGTGATGAATTTTTACAAACCTACGTTTTATAGCGAACATAGCAGTTCCTCGAGACTGAACCTTATAATCAATTTTGATACAACAACGAAAGAAACAATTGGCGCAGATACTTATCACCAAAACTGATGTAGCTAGTCGTGATTCTCTAAAAACATGATGTTGCTTTTTAAGTTTAACGGGATAAATACTAATCCCTCGGCAATACATTTTTTTTGAGACCACTTCGGGATCAGTCTCTATACAATACTGAAAGAATTAGTAAAATCGGTTAATCATAGGCGGAGATATCAAGTAACATACATACATAAAATACATTCAGACGAACTGAGAACCTCTTCCTTTTTGAAGTCCGTTAAAAACAAAAGTTTCATAAATTTTTCAGTTCGGTCTTAGTACGTACAAGATAAATGGTTAGTCAAATCTTTAATATTTGCTTTGGGTACTTATAAATACCAGTAAATAATATCAGTTGTGCTGCGTATAAGCAATGTTGCCATAAATCAATATGTATGTAATTTCACGGTGTTGCCATACAACTAACTTGTAGGATTGATGGCTAAACTGGTGTATTGCGATTATAATGGAATTCTGATAAGTTTTTATGTGTCATAAAGGTAACGAGCGGTTTTATATCTACTTACATTCAATATACGAAATTGATTTGATTTGAAACACAATTTAAATGTGCTTTTGTGCGTAGGTTTACATTTATGCGTTTTTATTGCATTTATTTAAACCTATTTCAGATATTACATAACATAAAAATAAATCTAACCAAACTTTATTTGACGATAGTAGAGTCTACCTATTTAAGATAGTAGAGTCTACCTATTTAATTTAAGGTACCTACCTACTTTCTTTCTAACGAAGAGTTTAATATTTATATTATTATTATGTAAATTCATCATCATCATCATCATCAACCTCTCTTAGTCCACTGATGGAGATAGGCCTCTCCCAATGAGCGCCATAGCGCCCTGTCTTCAGCTTGCCGCATCCAGCATCTGCCTGCAGTCTTTCGCAGATCGTCATCCCACCTGGACGGAGGGCGTCCTACACTACGTTTGCCGAGTCGCAGTCTCCACTCGAGAACACGTTTACCCCAGCGGTTGCATTATATTATGTAAATTGCCCAGCATTATTTATTTATAGTACTAGGTACCTTTAATTTTTAAAAGCTCGCGCACTCCCTTTTTGGTTTTCGTATACTGGAGGATATGTGACGTTAGCGTGGATAATTATTGTATTTATGAAAAACGAAAGACAACCGAGGAACTTTTAAAAATCAAATTGTGTAACAGTGTCTCTTAATATCTATAAAATACTTTACGTTCCTATCAAAATAAAATAGAATACACAATTATATCCAAAATTATTTTAGAACCGTGAGTGAAACCTTACTCCGCTTGTAAATGCAATGAATACATTTTTCGCGCCATTACCCGCATGACAGATAGCTTCACAAAATGGCCGACGCTATTTTTGGCGGCAACGCGAAAATCTCGATGGATTTTTCTTTCAATAGAATGTGAAATATTGTTAGAGCGGAATAGTTTTTTATTGGCCTCTTTCCGGTAGTAACCCTTTTGTTGGGAAATTTACCATGAATTTATACAGAGTTCCGTAGCGTTCCTATTCTAATATGGAACCCTCATACATTTAGATTGCATAAAAGCGTTTCACTTTAGATGTTTTCTACATAAACGGGAAACAGGAAAATCTTTCGCAAGGATTTCAATTTTTTTTTTGTTATGTAGTCTCTACCTTTCAGAAGGTTGTACCCACATACTGAAATAACGTTACACAACTCACGTACAGCCTATAGGTACTAGTCCACTGCTGGACATAGGTAACCCCTGATAAATAATAATATTTATAAATAAATAAATAACGATGGACAATCCACACAGATAAGCCCCTTAATGGCTCTTATTATTATTGGTTAATGCCATAATGCCGCATGCCACGCTGGGCATGCGGCTTGGGGATCGCAGTGGAATCGTTAAATAAACACAGAAAGAAGCTGCTGCCTTTTTTCTAATAGAAATAGGTTTTACAATAAAAAAATCTAAAGCCTTCCTTCTTTGTCCCCAGGTGAAAGTTTGGTTCCAAAACAGAAGAACAAAGCACAAAAGGATGCAACAAGAAGAAGAAGCCAAAACTGGTGTCAAATCCAGTTCCTCCTCAAAACCTGATGACGGAAGTCAATTCAACAACTCTTACGAAGAAGAAGATGAAGAACTAATAGATATGGACATGGATGAACTAAGTGAGAGTGAAAATGAAACGTAAAAATAACATGACATTGACATTTTAGAAGTGTAAAAGTGTAAATAGTAGATTAGAATTAATTTATTAATGGTTTCGGGCGTTATAAACCATGGGAATCGAAATGTGAAATAACCAATGATTCTTATAATAAAAAAATGAGCTACAGATAGAACAAGATCATCGCAAATGATATACCAAAAGTGGCTAAAAAGTATCGTTAGAAGAGCTGGACCCATATTTAGCCCTCATTGGCTTTCAATAATTCGGATATGCTTGTACTTACAGGCTGTCAAAGTACCAAGCAAAGTTCTGCTAGAGTTAATAAATACTTAGTTCATGACAAAGCTCTACGTAAATAAAGTTCGACTTGGTACGTCGATGCAAAGGTACAACAACGATTTAAAGTTAGTTATATACAGCCCTAAAACGCACCAACCAAGTTCCATTTTATTACGAAGGAAGAAAACCTACACGCCTTGTTGAGATTACAAAACACGCTAAAGGCTACCATTTAAAACAGCCTACGCTTTGAAATGGGCGTTCCTTTATTAAATTAGTGATGATTTATCTCAATTCCAAATTCGAAACAGCCATTAATAACGGTTACATTCCAAAATGGCGGCTTGTTAGCGCGTCACGGCTAATTAGATAACAAAATTGGTCATATTATAATAGTTTTCGGGTTTAAATTAATTAAAAATAGCCCTTTCTGATGCGTTCAAGTGATGTGGGTATAATTAGCCGTTTAGATTTGAAACACTGATAGGTTGCGGTTCTAAGCTGTCAACGAACGAGACAGCGTATCTTTTTACTTGTTGGAGCGAGAGGGGTGAACTACAGTGTATTATTAAGAGATGTGTCTCTGTTATCTTCAGTTTGATCGCGTTTCTTTATAGCTCGGACCAAATTGTTTTTTTTTTGACGATTGTTCGAAGCTATTTGTCTACGTGCGTTCGTTCAAGATAAGATCTGGTTGTTTAAACACGTTTCACGCGTTAGGCAGCTAATAAATGATACTGGTTTTGATTGCTTGATAAATTACAGTTCCAATACAATGAGGATTGATCTGATTAGGCTGTGTAAACCAACAAAAAGTTAACACCCACGGATGAAAATCTCTGTGATTGTAGCTTCGATTCTGTAAGGTTCTATTCTCATGAATAGAATTAAAGTCAACATCGTTTATAAGATGACGTTTCAAAACTACGTAGACCGTGTAGTCTTGTTAATAGAGTTCGTTGGTAGTCCACTGGTAATCAAATCAAATCACCCATTTATTTAAGACATAATGCGTAGCAAGGTTTTCATACACATTCCATATAACGAGAATCATTTTACAGAACATGCACAGAAACAAACAAATTACGATAAACTGAATAAATAAAAATAAATAAATCATGCATATGAGAGTTGGCCAAGCTCTCATTTCATAATTTTCACATTCTTATTTTTTTTTATTGGTAGTGATCGAGCGTTTCCACTATCTCACTAAAGTAAGTGAAGATGTGACCTAAGATGGATCACGTTTTCCCAGAACGAACTTATTCACTCTGGATTTGAAGATTCCGAGATTGTAGTCAAGCGGGGAAACAGACGCAGGGAGCTCATTCCACTCCCTGGCTGTGCTTATAACAAAAGTGAGCAAAATTTTTTTGCTCGACACTGTGGTATGTCGACCAGCTGTGCGATTACGCAAAACCACCCACTATATTGACATTTGAAAGCCCTTTGAATGCCCTTCGTAATTTGCTATTGTATGGATATGACCGTCGATATGGCTTTTAAAGCCATTCAAAGGGCTTTAAAATATCAATTATAGGATGGGTAATTATTGCGTAATTGCACAGCAAGTACGGTTTGATACCTATTTGATTTATTTACCCCGGTTATTTACCCATTTGATCATGTCTGCCTTGACAATTTCCAATTGTGCCACTATAACATAGCGCCATTTTCAAAAACACAGTCACAAATCAAAATATCTGTCAAAAATGCCTTCGCAAATCACTACTTTACGTATTTGAATGCCCATTGTGTTGTAAAGCCCTTAAACCGACCTAAAACGGTTTTAATCACCGATTATAGGGTTAATTTGTACTTCCTTTTTCCGTCTTTTGTTCTTTTGATTTACGAGAACCACTATCGAGTTCTTACGAGTCGGTTTACTAACAGTGCGCGGAAACTCAACGTGCACATCGAATTTTATTGAAAAAGTTACTATTCCTGTTGGTTCTACTCTGTTTTAAATTCAAATCACCCAGTCCCAAATCCCAGGACAGGGTCATCTTTGTATGTTGGGTAAAATTAGCCAATTAAAAAACGTCCAAAAAACCGACAGAACTAAAATGTAGGTAGTAAAATGTAGGTAAATCAAAAAAAATGTAAACATGAAAAATCTGAAGAATTTACTCACGTAAATCGTAATCTCACTAAAATGTTTTTTTTTTGGTTAAATTAGTCAGTCTCAGTCACTGGAATGGACTAAAAGTTAATTTCAATATCTTTACGATTGCAATAATTTTGGTCTGAATTATTATATAATTTATGTCGGTTCATGTTTATAATCCTCATCAGCATACATACGTCCACTGCCGAACATGCCCAACCCCCCCAAGTGGGGGGTTTTACCATAATCACCACGCTTGGGAGGTGGATTGGTGATCGCAGTGGAGGTGTTAAAAATACACTGAAGGAAGCTGCTGCCCTTCTTCTGGTAGGTTCCTTTAGTCGGCTCTTACGACACCACAGACTGATTTGGGGGTGTCGTTTCCTAAGCCGCGATCGCCACAGCAACAGTTGCAAGTACTTCCACAAAGTGCGTAATAAAATACCGCGCACTGTAAACGACCTGGATTTGGAAAGTTTAATATTTGTTATTACCAATGTTATTGCAGAATGTTAATGTAATTTTGCAGTTGACCTAAATTATATTGATTTAACTTACAATGAAAGATTGCAAATTAAATTTACTTTAATTAAAGTGGGGACTTTAACCCAGTTGGGCCAGGAAGGACCATACATTTTTGATAACAAATGTTTGATTGTGTGTATTGTCCAGCATTATTTATAACTATTATACACTTCAATTATACGTTAAATAAATTTGTTTATAAAATATTGTTTTTACTATAGTAAATATAAATTATAAAACTATTCTATAGTAAAAAATATATCAAAACGGTGAATCACCGGCCGCGAAGCTAGCCTCAAGCGGCCGGTGACTAGGGCTGCAGAGAGAGGAACTTCCAGACGATGCGCGCCGAGTTATTATTATTAGTATAACGAAGTCCCAGGGTACGGAACCCTAAACGAACTATAGACGATGACGGCCGGGTGGGAGGACGGGAGGAGTCATAGACATCCGGATTCCTAACTCCCACTATATGGGCCCCTAATAATAATAATCGTCAGGAAGTTGCTCTCTCTGCAGCCCTAGTCACCGGCCGCTTGAGGCTAGCTTCGCGACCGGTGATTCACCGTTTTGATATATTTTTTTACTGTAGAATAGTTTTATAATATTTTATTTTCTATAGTAAAAAATGTATTTTATAACGAGATTTTAAATAAATGATCAGAATAATAATAACAAAAATAATAATTTCCTCTTCAAAATAGGTTTTACTTAAAATTGAGTTATAATAAGCACAGTGCCATAGATCTCTTTTAAAATATATTAAACCTGTGTTGCGAGGGGCTGGAGCTTGCTATGTGTTTTAGAGAAACCTGTGACTGCAAGTCTTTAGGGCCCTCCCCCCCACTCCACGGATAACATATAATGAGATTCAAGTGCGATCATGTAACTAATCATGAATTATTAACAATGGTTTTGTACCTATTTTAGTAACATATGTACCAGCATGGTAGAGAAAAAATATATTATGTTTAGTCTGCCCTTGGTGATGGTTGAAACTGCTAAAGGTACTTGTCGGTTCCTGTGGTCCAACTATACTCGTATGGTGGGACAGTTGAAACTGGAAAGCTAGTGGTTATTTTAAAAAGCGAACCTATAAATCATAGAAAATAAATCATGAAACCAAGTACTTATGTACTTATCAAAGGCAGTTTCCATTTGCAGCTCAATTAACTGCAGTCGTTTAATTATCGTTTTTAATTATGAGTATTATTGATTACGTGTTGCGATTAGCGTTCTTGTCCGTTTACGATCTATTCTTGATTGTTTTTCATTACGAATGCGGTTATAGCGGTTTTATCGTAGAGAGTCGACCTCTGTGGCGCGATGGCGCGGGCGAAGGTAATGCTTGAAACGCAGAAAGTTGCGGGTTCCATTTCTGCAGAGGGACAAGCAATTTTACCTTAACTTTCTATTACTGGGAAATAAATTTTCTCAGTAGTAATGTGCGCGAAACTACTGGGGCAATTTATGTCCCAGTAGTTCTGTACCGAACTACTGGGAATAAGCGAGCAAGCTGCTAGAGGGGGCGGGAGTAAAACATAATATTGGCAGTGTCGTTTCCGCAGTTAACGAAAAAAAGCATGTTCGAAAACGTTTTTTTTTTTGTAGGCAGCTAGTTTATTTTTTCCTGGATTTGTTTTTTCGTAAACGCTTAGTGTTATGTTTCGTATACCGCAAGAGGTAGCTAGCCGAAATAATGTTAAAATCAATCAAATAATTAATAACTTTAGACCTTTTTAGAACTTGAGGGAAGGTATCGCTTGCGCAGCGTTTACGCGATTGACGTAAGTGTTTCGTCAGTGGACGTAAACGTTACGTAAATAATTCGAAAATATGTATATATAAACAAAGTAAACGCACTGTATGCTATGGCTTTGTAGGTGTGAATACAGGGTGTAACACACTTATATAAATCGGAAACAACAGGATAGCAAGGTGACAAAAGAGGCTGAATAATAAACTGGAAAACCCAGTACCTATCAGAAATCATGTGATGTTTTGGAAATCGCTCAAATAATTATGTGAATCATTGGTTATTTTTATTTAAACTTCAATTAATTTTAAGAAAAAACTAAATTATTGTCAATTATGTATAATTCTCGAAATGTATCAGTCGTAAACATAAACAACATTTTTATTTTATCTGTAGCTTGCTTCACGCAAAATTGTGTCAATAGGTAGCCTATCGAGTCCTGATGAACATTTTGACTGCGGCCTTCGTTCGCTGCACTTAAAAAAGCAGGAGCATGAATTCTTATCTCTAGAAGCGTTTTCAGGGTAATCAATCACTCTGAAAAATAGACTGATAAGTTTCATGCTGGCTCTCACGTTATTAATTGACCTTGTAAATAGGTTAACACTTAGATTGCCCACGCGCATGGACGTGTTCAACCACCTCCAGCTGCGGTGCCTCTTCGGATCGCGCCTGGGCAGTGAATGCGTAAAGTTTAATAATTTATACTGTATGTTATTTTGAGAAGCGTTTACATCCTTAAAATCTATTAGATTTAGAAGATTATGAACGCCAATAGGTACTCTGTTTATTTATTCAATAATTATAACTAAAAGGTCTTAAGTAAAACTAGTAAATCGCTCAAATAAAAATAGTTTACTAAGAAGTTCCTTTAGAATATAGACCGACAAAATCGGTCCTTTCAGTATTACTGTTTTTTTTCAATGGGCTATTTTAAAATCATCCTATCAAAAACATTTTGTTTTTTAAAATGTAATGTTTTATGGGAAATGGAAAGGGAGGTTTTTGCCATGCCGTGGGACTCCACAGGCTTATATTAATAATTATGTTTTGTATCTTTTTTCCGGTTTTGTACAGAACGAAACCCTGTTCTCGCTCTGTGCGTTCTTTTTTTCCCTCTTGAATATCTCAGCAACTACCGAAGTTATTAACATTAAATTTAAATTGTAGAAAAGTATCATAGGACATGACAGAATAAAAATTTTATGCTTGTACTGTGGGAGCATATTCTTATTTAGACCTCTTATTTAGAATTAATGTGTAATCTACACATTAATTAAAAAAAACTTAAATAAAGCACTACCTATGAACCATCAGCAAAAGGTATGCCTATCCAGTTTGAAAATATTTTGCTTTGCGTTAGTTTTGGGCGTTTTGGGTAACAGGACACGCCATCTTTTTTTTTAATTGATCCTTGTGGTGTTTAGGCAGATCTTTTGCTGATTGTACTTTCATATATCGATTTCCTAAAAGTATAAGCCGTCACCAGAACGCCGCCGTGCCCAGAATGCTGGCAGCATCGCCATGTTGAATGGC
Source organism: Eupithecia inturbata (assembly GCA_963662085.1). Lineage (NCBI taxonomy): Eukaryota > Metazoa > Arthropoda > Insecta > Lepidoptera > Geometridae > Eupithecia > Eupithecia inturbata. The sequence goes on from OY759198.1 coordinate 9,605,548, forward strand.
AATGCTAATTCGTTGACCGAAATAGAAGCCAGCGTTCCGATCACCTGTCGACTCTATGAGAAGTTTTGTAAGATATAATCTGGTTACTAACCGATGTTACGTGGCGTAATGTACCATTCGCAGCGAGCATGATACGTTACGCCGTGTCTTGTTGCTCGTTGCGAGCGCATTTCCCGTACTGACTGCACGAACGCTCGCTGTGCAATACGTTACATTACGCCGCGTAACGCAGATCAGTACCCACCTTAGTAATGCTCAAAGATGATCACAATGATGATTTTGTCAGGTAGTTAATTCATATGTGTGTGAGTGTATCACTCGTACTTTTTTTACCTATCTATGTAATATATTGTATTAAGTATATCAGTCATCTAGTACCCATAACACAAGCTCTGCTTAGCTTGGGGCTAGATGATGCTGTGTGGATTGTCCGGCATTCTCGCAACTCATGGTTGAATTTTGATTACGTATAAAATTAAAAGAAAATGAGCCAATAATCGACGAAATCATTATATTTATTTGAAGGAAAACCAAAGGCTTAAAATTAACAGACTTACAAATTGATTAATACCAGCAAGCTTATTGAAGTTTTTCACGGAACGTAGTGGAATAGAACAATAAAAAAGGCTATGAAAATAATATGACTAGTCTACATGCATCGCCTACACATATTGATATAGATCTATACATTATGAGTGATACACTCACGAATACATCTGAATTGACCAGCAGATCTTTTTTGTGTTTTTTTATTACCTATGGTAAACTACTTCATCAGTGATTTGTTACAGTGTTTGTGTAATTGGTTAATAGGCAATTATCCACGGAATTAATTACTAATTCTCTCGAAGTAATCTAAGTGGTTTTTAATCGGACATTTTTAATTAGCATATGCCGTTACATTATTGACAAAACCTATTTTACCCGACTGTGTAAGGAGGGTTATGTTTTTAATTGGAACATAATTATGTATCTACTAGATTTTTGTAATTAAATCTGTTTTAAATAATCGTATGATTTTTAGAAAGAAATTATAATAGTTAATTTATTTCTCGTATTTAATATAAGTTTAGTTTGTATAGAATTGTAAATTATTTCTTAAATAAAAAATATGTTCCTTCAACTATCGGGGGTACCTATGCCATAGTTGCTGATGTAAATAAATAATAATAAAAAGTTACTTAAAATAATAATAAATGTACATTCTGATTTAAATTAGTATTTTGTAAATATTCGTGTGTTAGTTTTATTAGAGATTTTAAGGAGGAGGACTGAAAATTAATATTATTTTGGTTAAAAATATTGAAATTATTTCGATCCATGAAAATGTAGTCCAATACATATTTATTTTAAAAAATCAGTCTTCCTCTTTAACCTATTACAATTGTAAGTGTATTGTGTGTATATTCGACTATAGTTTTCTTCCCCGACCGTACCCAGTGATTTCTCCCTGACAGTACTGTACCGGAAATTGTAGTATAAAACGACGAGTGATATAAAATATATGTTTTTACTCATTTAATTTGTTTTTGTTCTAAACACCCGTATGTAAGTAATTAAACTTAATGTTAAAGTTAATGGCAACACTTGTTTACAGTAAGTTAAATTAAAAGATCAGAGTAGAAGATTATAATTTTTTTTTTTTTCAAAAATTTGATGTCCTGGCCGAGTCTTCGGCTACGGCGGCCAGTCTTACTCAACGCAGACTAGCCAGGTGCGCAGGATATATTATATTGCACAAGTGTCTGTGCAAACACAGGTGCACTCTCTATTATATTGAGAGTGATCTCATAATCCAATGGGACGGCAGACCGACTTGACCGGTGAGAGGTCAGGCGCAAGACCAACGGCTTTAATAACATAACTTCATCTGGTTTCATTACGGATGTAAGCGGGTTAACTACGGGCCTTATTTGTGTTGGAAGAACACAAACGTTTCATCCCTTAACGAGGGACTTCAGGGTGAGTGCGGTTCGCGACGCGCCTGTACCGCTTCGATGCACACACTACGGGCTAAAGTACGCAGTGCGCGGGTCGTAGGCGCCGCCGGGGGCGGGGGTGGTGGAGTGCTTGTGTTCTTTTGGTTAATTTATATTACGACATAGACATGACTGGTTATTTTGCCACTCATCGGCTGCCAGAATACGCGATGTGTACATCATTTTGACATAATATTTATACCAAAATAATTATCAACATTTGCTTGAACTACAATATTACCTAAGTCTATTTTTTATATAACTGCCAATTTTTTTTTAATAAATAAAAGATTATACCCAGATTTAAAGACCAGCTGAGTTTATAAACTACCTATAAGATACATTTTTAAAACCAGCAGATGCTGGATGCGGCAAGTTGAAGACAGGGCGCTATGGCGCTCATTAGGGGAGGCCTATGTCCAGCAGCGGATTAATATAGGTTGATGATGATAAGATAAATTTTTAAAACCAGGCGCGATTGTCTTTGGGTTTTTTTTATACAAAATATCCACGTTGACGACGAACCGTCACAAATCCATTCTTAATCGCTTCTTAACCGCACGTAATACAGCGCGCTGTATTACGTGCGCTTAAGAATCGGGCCACTGAGAAGTCTGCCATAGCGGAGCATCTTCAAACCACTGGATCGAGTTACATAATCCACAAGAAATCTCAACAGAGCGGCATTACATACCAGGATTGGTACAGGAGGCCATTGAGATTACGAAACTCAGGAAATTCAACCGGTAGGAAGGTTTCCAATGATCAGGAACCTGGAACCCTGTTGTGAGAATGTGCAACACCGAAGAAGTGATGTACCGACCGGGCCGCGTTCTGGTGCCGTCAGTGTTGTGTCGTGATCGAGTTCGATAATGAAGCCGGTGGTAGTGGTAACGTTCGTAGCAAAGGACAAATAAACCGCCAAGTGCGAGTCGACTCGCACACGAAGGGTTCTGTACCGTAACTTTTGCAACTTTTTTCCAAAAACATAAAATTTTCACTTGATTGGAGACCCTCTAAATTCTCAACTTCATTATATTTTTAGTATTTGTTGTTATTACTGTTGAAGTATGTGTTACATATTTATAGAAAGTTTAATGTGTCTACCTATAGTGGTTCAAGAGACACCTACACCGATTGTGGCCTTGTTATCCGAAAAGCAAAAAAAGCCAAATATATCATGTTTTTTACATGGAAGCCCCGTTTTATTTGGATATTTATTTTATTTTCGTAAGTTTTTTTTATAGCGGAAAGAGAAATACGCAAAATTTTAACTGTCTACCTCTTACGGTTCATGAGATAGAGCCCTGTGACAGACGGACTGTCCGTCCGGAGGGACGGGCCGACAGCGGAGGCTTTAGTAATAGGGTTCCGTGTTCACCCTTCGGGTTCGGAACCCTAAAAATGAGGATAGATCGGTATGTCTGCCAGTAAAAACTCACTCGCAGTGCCTTCAGATCGTGGCGCATGAAACTGTGCCAAAATATTGGAAAACTCAAAACTCAAATCATGGTAAATACCTATCGACTTTAGTGTTAATAACCATAATGGATTCAAATGATGATGATGGATAGAAATGAAACATAAACGTTGCGTTGCGTGGTTAAGTTCTACAGATTATCTGACTAGATTAGTAAAGCCGAGGTAAAACCAACTTTAAACCGCGTTTCCTGAGCCTTATCAGTGCTGGCGTTTATGCAAATTCTCACGTGTTGAGGTACAGTCAGTACAAAAGTAATTGGTACCTTTCTGTTCATTCACTCTGCCTTTGTTAATGCATTCACTGCTGGACACGCCTACTTCAACCTCCTCGAGCGTATCAGATTATCAGAAAAAGGCAGTCACAGCGTTAAGCTATCCTGCACCTTGATGCTCGATATTCAGGGTGTTCGGCTGGTGTATGGGCCAACCGTCTTGATAACACAAAAAAAATATTCGAAATTTGGATATTTCTTATAAACGCTGTTGGTTTTAAATATTATTCTTTCACTCAAAGATTTGTCAAAATATTTTATACAAATTCAACATTTCATGAATAAAACAAATTATATAAACGGCTATACATCATTATATTGTGTGTTCTCAAGGCTGTTAGGCCATACACCAGCCTTAACATAAAACAATGCTTACGTCACTGATTAAACTGTCAGTTCAGAGTTACGCCATGGCCACTTTAGTGCAGCTAAATCTGTGTTTAAAATAGCAAATTAGTAATGCGAGCCGTTTAGCTAGAGTTCACAAAGATAGCGTTGGAAGTGCATATGGAATTGGGCCCCGGTGCGAGCTACTTAAGTTTCAATTGGTTGGTCTAACTAAGATAATGTTATGGATAACATAGAAAATATTTTAATAGTTGATAGAGTATTCAAGTGTATGTAACACTTACTATGTGTATGTGTACTTTATAAGTGTGTAGCTTGTATTGTCTAATAAACTATTATATCATTGAATTTCTACCAAATAAGTTAATTTTGTGGCATATTAGCAACCTGTCCCGGCTTCCCATGGCTTTCAAACATTACCAACAATTTTACTACATATAAAAACTATCGTAGTTTAACGAATTCATTACGAAATTAGGCTCGTAGTTAACCCGCTTACATCCGTAATGAATGCTCAACAATTACTATAATTATTTCAGCCTATTTACCTAAAAACTTTATGAATTAAGTCACATATAAACTTCCTGATTCCACTCATCCATTACTCACCATTGCATTGGTGAATCCCGTATAAAAAATCGTACTGTAATTTTTGACTTTCTCACGTGCCTACAAAAAGGTTTTTTGTTTTGAGATTTACTTACTTTTGACTGTTTCATTTATTTTACTTTCATCATCATCATCAGCCTATATTAGTCTACTGCCTCCCATTATGAGAGCCATAGCGCCCTGTATTCAGCTTGCCGGATCCTACCCGCAAAGTAAACCGGACCAGGTTTATTTTATTCATCGCAAAATTGGCTTCGACCATCTACCATAAGCCATAGCAGCAACCTCACAAGGACCACACATTCTGGTGACGTCACCGCTCGATGCATCGTTACAACACTACGCGCATGCTGATAGGGACGTGACGAGAATGTCGATGAACTGCCTTTTGGTTATATCGATAAAATTGAGTGTGGGTTTTAAGAATTTATTTAAGCTAAAATAGAGTAAGTAGAAAGGTATCGATATTTTCATGAGTTTCAGTTGATTTGGAAATCTTTACAAATATACCTACGATATTTCTAGAGGCAGATATCCCTCGCGTCTAAACACAAGTTTTACTTAGTTAGAGCGAGGAGTCGATGCATTTTCGGCACTAAGGTTTAAGGTTAGAGTACCTACCTGCTATACATTAAGATTAATCTAATTTTATAAATTTAGAGTTATTAGTGTAAGTACTCTGTAAAACCATTTTTTGTAAATAAATACTTTTATTATTATTCACTTCATTTATTTTAAATCTCGTTATAAAATACATTTTTTACTATAGAAAATAAAATATTATAAAACTATTCTACAGTAAAAAATATATCAATATTTATTATTATTATTAATATATGAAATTGTAAATTTTTGTTTGTCGAAGACCTCTAAAATTACTGGTTAATTTTTGAAATGTTTTCATTGATTGATAGCTTGTGACAAAGGCTATGTACCCCCCCAGCGAAGCCGTAGGTAGAAGCT